>CM076570.1:1601277019-1601618022 GCA_034641835.2 Pinus albicaulis
AATTTGGTGAAATTATTTGGTATTACTGGAGCATGCATAAATTTCCATGAAAAATCCAAAAATATAAAGTTTTTCTCCAGCAAGTTTTCCAATCATAAGCGAGAGCGTCGATGCGCTACTCGTATGGCTGAAAAACCTGTTTTGAGACCAAAATTTTCCAAAATGACAAAAAAAAATTCAAATTCGCTCAAATTCGGAGTGAAGACCCTCCATCATGTATCATGCCCATCCAAGGAAGCCTCAGCCAAAATCCGGAGCGGATTAGGCCTCTTCCGCCGTTTTAGTGCACTGCTCAACCTCCTCTTCAGAATCTTCATTTTTGCCTTGCATACGTGCATGCGGGCCCAATAATGACCTTTCATGTGACGAAGCATGTATTTGTCTCTATTTTCCTTTGCCAAAAATTTCTCCGGATGAATGTTAACATGCGCGAGGCAAGAATCTCGATCAGCCGGTGTCATATCACCAGGTCTCTTCCGGGCCAATTGTCAATCCTCACGGATTCGCCGCAGCTCTAACAGTGTGTGCTCATCCTCTAGCTGTTTTTTACGTTGCTCCAGGTAGTTTATCACCCACTGAGCCCTCTGTAATTTCCCTTTCAGCGTGTCATTCTCGGCATTTTTCTCCTGGATGATCTCTTTCAGTTTCGAGCTAGGAGAGCTTGTATCAACATCGATGAATGTGAAATCAGTGTCTCGACCACCTGATGGGCCCTCATCATGCATAGGCCTCTTGCCTCTGTCCTGAATCTGTACCTGTGCTGAAGAAGAAGGCGATACCCCTTCCACCCTTGGTGGAGATAATACTCGCGCTGCTGATGAAGTCAACGAGACCCCTTCCACCCCGGGTGGAGATAGTACTCATCGTGTTGCTGCAAATAAGGCCCTGTGGCCTCGCTGGTATGTCACATACAATGGAACACTGATATGCTCGATCTCAGGGATGTCTGGCTGATGTGAAGGCTCTCCTTCATCATGAATTACCTCGAGAGGCGGCTGCGGCGTTGTGAAGAAGTCACGGGAGATGAAATCCTCCCAAGTAATGCCCTGCTGTGTCAACTGATGTACCACCATGATTTTGATCAGCTCGTAATGATATATACTTCTATGCTGCTGTGATGGGGTCTTCTTCTGTACAAAAATTGTCATCCTCTCTATGTTGCGATACATGAAGTATGGAATGCTCATCATATGTACCCCGTGAAATGCATTAACAAATGGACATGGTACATATTGAGACGCGAGAATCTGCCCTCGCAACTGAAATATCGAATGATGAGTTTCATCAAAGGTGAAAACTCATCCTTCAGGAATCTGAAAGGAAATACCCTACTCAGCTGCCTCATAAACTCAGGTTTGATGTATGGCTCATAGTAGGATTTGTCTAACTGCTGTCGTTTGTTCCATTCCTCTCCTATATTTGGTATCACGGTGGCCCGAGCAATAGTCTTTGGTGACAGAATGAAATCTACTCCTGCAAGGTTTACACGGCCATCATGTAAATGTAGAACAAATAGACGAGCTAGTTCACGATGATGCTGGGTTTGTGAAATCATCTCATAGTATTGGAAACATGACTGATGCTGAAAACAATCCATTGCAAGCGGGCAAGCCTGCAATTGAGCCAAAGAAGTAGGCTCCTCCCTGAGATGCTTACCACTTTTTCCACTTTTGTGAGACCTCCGTGGCACATTAATCTCTGCTGTGGAATCACTGTCATACTCCTGCTCATAAACTGAATCCGTCTCTGACATGGCTTTGAAAACAAGATGTCTGCAATATATATGTTGATATAGGTGTAGTGAAGACAAAAGTTTCAATGTATGCTCAAAACCCAAATATGTCACATATGTATCAAAGTATCATAGGAAAGAAAGCCACAGTGGTAATGGCTCTGTCAAATGGGTTTGCATGAAAAACAGTCACTGCTTTGATCACAAGGGAATTTGACAAATGAGTAGAAAAGTGTAATGTAGTGTATAGCCTTTGCAATGCTGGCTAATATTTGTCAAAGGGGAACTGAGTATGAGACTGTGTTTGTCAATGGAGAATGAGAAACAGTGTGACAATGACCATAGTAAAACAATAGCAATGACAGTGGTAATATAATGGTGATGACAGCAGTGATGAAATGGCAAACTGAGAGCGTGAGGGTAGTGACACTTTTGACAGTAGATGCATAAGCATATATATCAACAACACAAGCTTGGAAATCCTTCACAAGACTATCAACATGTCTTTCAAAACCCTAAGAAATGAATTTTCAATGAACATAGGGTTCACTTTTCTCCACATCAAACACACTAGTTTCTCCACTCTCAAAACACCACAATCATGTTCAAAATTTACTGAGCAATCATGAAAAACCTACTTGCAAGCCGATTGAGGCGATTTGGCATTAAACTGGATGCAGGAGCGAAAATTTCTGGCTCTGAGATTATATGAGTAGCGCGCTCACCCAGTGAGTAGCGCGCGGTATGTGCGTAGCGTGCGTGCTATTTTTCACAGGCCGGTGAAGCTATATGCGTAGCGCGCCTCTTGTGAGTAGCGCGCACTTCCACCTCCGGTCTACAGTTCTGAAAACAAGCTTTCGCCCTTCTAATCTGCAATTCGACCTTTGCTTTAGGAATCTATGCAAATGAGTTGTCTTCTAATGGTTTATATGGGTTGTAAAATATCTCATAAAAATCAACTTTGATTTAAATTTGCTCCATAACCCACTTTAATAATGTTTGGCACTTTGTCATTTGATCACTTAATACAATGTTGTCCTTTGGCTTTTTATTATTTTTCTGAGTCTTGGACTGATGATACTTGGTTGCTTTTGCAGGGATTTTGCATTTGGCTTTGGCAAAGATCAGAGGCTGCCTTCAAATTTCTTATGATGAAACAAATACACAATTATTACAAAAAATGAAATTTGACAATTTCTAGCTCCAAAACAGAGTTTTGGACTAGAAATGTCTTCAAATGTTGTTGAGAATAAAAATATGAAATGAGAATCATTTGAAACCAACCTCATGGCCTGTGGGCTTTTATTACATGTATGCAAAGGACTGAAACCCTAGACTCTAGGACTAAAGACTCTTTTTAACGAAACTAATCATTTATGACCATGAATGCAGTGACCTGAACTTCAGTGATTTTTGAGGAATTTTAGTTAGCCCTGCAGGTACAAGCATGACGAAACACAAGACAACCAGACCCCCTCATCAGTCAATGACATGTCCCTAGTGAAATGCAACGAAGTGAAATGAGCGAGACACCTAAAAATGATATGAAAAAAGCGAAATGATTTCTGACGGAGGGATGTAAGGACCCACTCTAACACTCTTAATAGTGATTTTTTTGGCCCATAGCGCAAACCTGAGCTATGAATTCCAGTTATTTTGGTTTTCATTTATGGCCTTCTTCAGTGCCCTTACCAGAGTTTTGTTTGAGGATTCAGCGAATCCATTTCCCTGCGAACAATAGGCAGTAGAGTGTCCTAATACAATATTATATTGTTGGAAAAAATCGATAAATTTGACAGATTTAAAAGCCTGAGCATTGTCTGTGACAATCTTAGCAGGGCAGCCAAACCTTGAGATGATGTTATCTTATAGAAACTTGATCACCACTGTGTCTGTAGCATTCCTTGCTGGTACGGACTCAACCCATTTAGTGAAGTAATCAGTGGCCGTTAGTATCCATTTGTGTTTCCCGCTTGAGGCAGGATGGATTTCGCCAATGAAATCAATTCCCCACTGCTGGAAAGGTTCTGCTATGTGTACCAAGATCATAGGCAGAGGTAAAAAAATCTGCCTCTCAGCAAATTTATGACACTTTTCACAGGCCCTTACCCGAGCAAAAACATCTCTAAAGAGTTTGGGCCAGAAAAATCCTACTTTCAGGATCTTGTGTGCCGTGGCTGTCCACCTGTAGGGGCCACCACAGATGCCCTCATGAAATTCTACCATCACTTCTTCTACTTCATTTTCTGTGAGACATAAAATTAGTATGCCTGATGGGTCCCTCCAGTATAGATGGCCATTTTCTAAGATGAAATTCTGAGATTTTAGCCTCAGCGTTCTATACTTTGTTTTGTCACAGCTTGGAGGAAATCTAAAAGTCAAGAGGTATTCTACAATTTCTTTATACCGAGCACTTAGAAGGTACTTAATATGGGTCTTTTGTGTAGTATTTTCTATCCCATGCTGCTCATCTTCTCCTTCAGTCTCTTCATATGCCATCATAGACAAATTTATCCCCAAATCCTGACAATTTGATTCAGAAAGGATCTTGGCTAATCCCTGTCTCTTTATTAGCTTAGTGGGGCGAATTTCCAAATCATACTCCTGTATCTTGGCTATCCATTTGCCTCTCTTTCCTTCACTATCTCCTTGAATCAAGATTTCCTTTATAGTTGCTACGAGTAAAAATGAAGTTATGGTTGACTGCAAGACATACATCCGAAAAGCCTTGAGGGATTTGACCAAGGCATAGGCCTGTTTCTCCAGGATGTTAAACTTTATCTCAGCATCGTGAAGCACTTGGCTGAAGAAGGCAATGGGTTGCTCATGACCTTCCTCATTTTTCTGCAATAATATAGCTGTGACTGTGTGGGGAGATGCAAAAGAAAATATCATGAAAGGTTTTGCATAATCCGGTCCTGCCAATACTGGGGCTTCTGCGAAAGAATTTTTTATTATGTTAAAAGCTTCTCGTGACTCAGGAGTCCATTTTAATTCATTATATTTTTTTAACATCTCATTTATATATCAGGCTATCTCTGCATAGTTCGGTATGAATCTTCTCAGGAAGTTGATACGTCCAAGAAAGACTTGGACCTCTTTCTTATTTCTGGGCAGAGATATACCATTTATGACTTCTACCCTCTTCGGTTCAATTTTCACCCCTGCCCTTGTTACAATATGCCCCAACAGTTTACCCTCTTCTAAAGCAAACAGAGATTTTTGAGGGTTTAGAGATAATCCATACCTGCGGCACTTGTCAAAGGTTCTACACAAATTTTCTATATGTTCAGCATCGTCCTTTGAGAAGACTGTGATGTCATCCAGGTAGACCACCAAAAATTTATATTGTTCCCCCACGAAAGAAATGTCCATGGCCCTTTGAAATGTAGCCCCCGCATTGATCAATCCAAACGGAATTCGAGCATACATAAACGTTCCCCAAGGAGTAGTGAATACAGTTTTATTTTGGTCCTTAGGAAGCACTGCTACTTGATTATACCCAGAAAAGCCATCCATCGTAGACATCCTTGAAGATCCTACCACCTTCTCCAATATATGGTCCATCTTGGGCAGCGGATAATTTTCTTTTAGAGATGCTCTATTCAAGTTCCGAAATTCAACGCACAATCTTATTTCCCCATTCTTCTTTCGGACTAGGACCAAGTTGGCCACCCACTCAGAATATCTTAGTGGCACAATGATCTTAGCCTTCAACAATTTCTTGATTTCCTTTTCTATGGAGGGAAGGAGTAAAGGATTAATCTGCCTTAATTTATGTTTGTGTTGCTTAGTGTCTCCCTTTAATGGAATCTTGTGCTGGATAATGCTAATATCAAAGGTCTTCAAATCTTGGTAGGACCAGGTGAAAACATCCTTATATGTATGAAATAGCTTCTAATATAACTCTTTGTATTCTTCAGGTACCTCATTGGAAAATTTCACGATATTGGGATTAGCCTCTGTTCCTATATTCAGGTCATCTACCTGATTTTCTTCAACAACCTTACTTGGCTGGATCGGGAAATCATTCTTATCGAATAGTCTCTCCAGGGGGACCAGTCCTCTGGTTATTACATTCCCTTTGAGCTGCAGCACCTTGTTCCCAACCATGGTATCCTGCCATTTATTCTGAGGAAGGTCCTTAGTCTCTTCATCGCCGACACCTATGTCCATATTAGAGAATCTCTTGACTTGCTCCTCATCTTCAAACACCTACCAATGTTTGACATTGTCAAGAATGGAAGGACAGTAGCGAACTTCTATTTCATACCTCGGGAGGGGGTTCTAAGGTGGCCGAAAAGTGCTTGCAGCTACTACAAGAGAGTATTCCATTCTGTTTTTATCTCTCGGCATGAATTGAATATTGAATGTTGAGAATAAATTCTCTACCAAGTCCCATACCTCATTTCTGTAAGCCCTCAGTCATGGGTGCTTAGCTTGACATTGATTTCTTATTTGTCTCACCACCAGTTCTGAGTCTCCCAAAACCTTCAAGCTCTGAATATTCATGTATTTTTTTGTTTTTAGACCCAGGAGTAATGCTTCATATTCGTCCACATTTTTTGTGGCTTCATACTCCAATTTGAAAGATAATGGGACCAATTGTCTAGTGGGGGAGATAAGGAGAACCCTAGTTCCATTCCCTTCCCTTGAGTTGGCTCCATCAAAGTGCAAAGTCAAAATCACACCTTCTTTATTTTTTGAAGACTGCTCAGTCTTTAATTGATAGAAAGATGGCTCCTACAATTAATCTTGATCTTCCTTAAGCATGAGACAAGAAAACTCACCCTCCTTGCCATACACTAGTGAATTCACTGAATTATCGGCTTTAGTGACCATCTTCACAAACCTTGTTTCCTAGTATAATCTCCTTTCTTGGCCCCCAAACATAGGGATGGTCACATAGGTTAGGTCCAGCTTTATAGACCCTCCAATTTTTGTACCCCGTGATCTTGATAACAGCATCCCAAACCAAGCAGGGATGTCAGCCACTACTATGTCCATTACCATGCTTTTAGTTGGGATTTGAGCTAGATTTACTACAAAATCCTTGATCATCCCCAAACATTTGAATCTTTTAGAATCAAAGGAGTAGAGATATTCATATGGGTGAGTGATATTTAGCCCCAATTATTCCATCAATGACAGGGGTAGGAGTTTATGCTCCAGAATCCAGCATACAGTTATGCAATAACAGGTCATGAATTACTACGGAGACATAGAAAGGGGGAGTTGAAGAATCCAATTCCTCAACATGAGGGCCAAACACAACCATGGGCCTTTCTTCTTGGAGGTTTAAACTGTCTGGGATTGGAAAAACTCCTTGAGGAAGAATGAATGATGACACTTGAGCCTGGTAGGCTGGTTTCTTTAGGAGTTTAGTCAAAGGGACGGGAATTTTTACTTTTTCTAGCTCTTTCTGAAGGCTAAACATAGGAGGGGGATTTTCTACAAGACTTTCCTTTGGCTCTTTACTATTGGCTGGAGGTTTTTCTTCCTTTCGGATGGGTTTATAATTTGCATTTGGATTTGAGGCCAACTTAGAAGAGGAAGGAATGGAGTCATTAGAATGTAAAGGTTCAGTTATAGGTCTCCTACCTTTATCTTCAATTTTCTGAGCATTCGTTTCCTTCAGAGGCATCTCTTCTTCTTGTTCTTATGTGCGCATCCTCTTCATAGAGGACCTGAGATCATATTTTCTATTGAATTGTGCATGCATGAAGTCTTCAAATTGCTTTCAGTAACCATCGATCTCTGGATCCTCAGCAACACATGTTTTTTCTCCTTCTTCTTGCAAGGAAAGCTTCACTTCTTCACCTTCCGAGTAAGCAAGATATTGATCATCTTTCCCATCGGGGATGTCTTTAGCAGGGCCATCGATCTTCCCTTCCAGATACAGTGGAGGCTGTATGTGATCTTGCTGCTCCTTCCGATCTCTTTGTAATATTTGTAATGGAGGCTTTCTTTATTGTGGGTTAAAACCTTTGTTTGGAGAAGTTTGGAATGGCTTGGAGGATGTGTTCTTTGCCTCAAGCTCAAGCTTCACCAGCTTGCTCAAAATATTCTTGATCATTTTGCTCATCTCCTCTATTTTGTAATCTGCTACCTCTCTATCTTGACCAGAGGTAGATGTTTCTTCTTTCCCTCTCTTTCTAGCTTCCTGGTCTGACCTCCCTTTTTATTTACCCATAGAAGCAAAGCCTGCTTCCACTTCTAATGCATCGGTTTGGGCCTCATCCAGGGTAGCAGACTTCCTTTCGCTTAAATAGAATCCTAATTCTGAATCAAAGGCTACCACAAACAGCACTTTAGTAGCAGTCTAGTGAGGCTTCATTTCGGCTGGGAGACTTGTATATAATTTGTTAAACCTCTTGATGAATTCGGACACACCTTCATTATGTCTCTTTCTAAGTGTGTTGAACTCTGTGAGACAGTATCCATGGTCCTTCTTCTCTCCCCATTTCTTGATAAAGGCATTTTCCATTTTCTCCCAGTTAGTAATGGAGTGGTCCCCCAAAGTCTTGAACCATTTTCTTTCCTCTCCATCTAGAGACTGGACAAAAAACCTCAATACCACATCCAAATGTTCAACATTAAAATTTTCTGCAAAAGCGCAGAAAACTTCTAGGTGTTTCTAAGCTTTAGTATCGTTTTCTCCATTGAAGCAAGGCAGAATCTTTAAGTAATCCTAAGGCATATCATTCAGGATCTGAGGAAATGCCAGGAGGGCATATTTTTTCAATAGGAAGCCACGAACAGTCATCAGAGGAGGGAGAATCTGAAGTGTATTAGGAGGTGGTGGAAGAGAGGTGTGTATGACAATGGGGATATACTGAACAACAGCTTGAGGGTTTGATTGAAATGCTGGAATATGAGAAGTGGAAACCTCTGTGACTTCTTTAACTTATTCGGCTTCAGGAGTGGGATGCAGAAAGAAGTTTGTGGTATCTACAGATTCAGCCTCACCTTTAACTTCAATATTTTCTAGGGTGGGGCTATCTGAAGTATAATCAAGGGTTCTTACAGCAGAATCAGGACCTTGATCTTGAGCTAATTGAGAGGAGGATGGAGAGTCTTCCAGGGAGAATATGGGAATATCTGTGTAAGCTGATTGCCTTTCTCTCCAACTTCTCTTCTGCAAAATCTTCTCTGGGTCAGACACTGAAGGTGTTCTCAACTGAGATGTATCTAACCTCAGGTGTGGCTTTAGAGAATTTAGGACTACAAATAGATTAATCCTTTGAATGATATTGGAGTCGTCAAGGTGAGGGCTCTAAAACTCCCAACCCTTCCTGCTCACCTATTCTGAAGGGTGGATTAATATGTGTCGAGGCCCAGGGATTTATCTCTTGAAATTCTTTCCCCGGCAACGGTGCCAAAAAGATGTTGTAGCTCCTAGAGACAGCCTTGATTTTTATAAAGACCAGTGCCTAGGACATCTTAAATATGCAAGGAGCATATGACTCAACTGATTGCAGTTGACAATGTTGGGCTCTCATGAAACTATCACTTGGATGAATGGTTTTAATAAGATTGGAACCAAAAACCCAAAGGTTAAACACAAAAACTAAGACAACTGCAGAAACTGAGTATAAACTACAAATAGTAAATGTATCAGACAACTTTAAGACAAATTATTGTAAAGGGGGTCGACTTCTCAAATGAATACATAGATATCAAGCTAATATGTGAGCGATGATTATGACAGAAGATGGAATTAGATACCAACTGTAACCGGGCTTATTCAAAGATAAGAGTCCATATATACTAGGCCTATGCAAAGATAAGAATCCATATATATGAGCTCATTCAAAGACAAGAATCCATTGTAGTTAATATCAAAGGAAAGGTGGAAGAGATAGGAAATGGAACAAAGTATAATGCCTGAGCCATATTTAAAGCACTATGGATGAATAAACATAAGTATCTGATATGATAAATTCACATTTAAACATGGGAGCACTCGCATTCCATAAAATTGAATACAAGAGATGTGGAGAGATACGAAATGAACCTTTGTATTAAAAACATGAAGAAGAGTTACAAACTGTGAATCATCCAGAGTGGAATTCCCATTTCCAACAAAGCTTCCTATTACTGAATCCCTACGGGCTCTTCAAACATTTGCTATCAGAGTTCATACAAAATACATACAGTGCACTTGAACTAATGAGTCCTTTGGAAAATCTGGAACCCTGTAGATTTCTTTGCTTTCTGCTTTTGTAACATTTTCATGGACCATAGGCGGAAAGATATTTTGGGAAAATATCTTTTCCAGGTGCCTATATGCAGTTTCAAGTCTTAATCAAAACATCAAAATTGATGATGGGGTAGAACGCCTCCCATCATCTTACAAATCAAGCTTATATCAATTTCTAATGAAAATACAACAACTTGCTAACGGAAAGTAACAATGCAAGAGTGAAATATGAATTTCACTCGAAAGTAAAAGCAAAGAAAAATAAAATAAGGGGCCATGTAGGCCCAATCATGAGTGTCATTGTTTGTGACGTGGCTGAGTGGGAGCTGGTGCTGAAGGAAGCGGTACTACAGTTGTAGATGAGTTGGCCTTCTTTTTAACAGGTGGAGTCGATAAGGATGCAGGCGTAGTGGTTGATGAACTTGTATGATCTTTGCACCTCTTCCAGGTGTCATTTGCAGGACCTGGTATCGCCATGAAAGCGTCAACTAGAGCGTGCACTTCTGTCAGTTTAGCGTAATTCACCTGAGTTGGAAACCATTTTTTAATCTGATAGAGGAGAGAGAATTCACTACCGAGTGAAGCAATTATTGTTTCGGCTTTAAGCCAAGAAGTCTTCTTAGATGGTATATCTATTTTATTCATTACCTCAGTCAGTTTGCATTCGTAAACTAGTAACGGTTGGAGCACAGCATTTGCAGGCTCCCAACATGATGGGAGGCTAGCACGCGTCAGTTATGTTCATTCTGCATCAAACTGCTCCAGAATTATTACCATTTGTTCTAAACTTCCTAGTGCAAGGTTGCGCATGGCTGTCCTTTCCATCACCTTTCTGCATTCTACTACCTCCTTAAACCTATCATTGATTCCGAGGTTGGCCAATTCTTATGGGCTTGCATTATTTAAGAAGGAAATATACCCTCTGGCATTTTCAGCTTTGGTGGTAGCATCCGTGAGCCCTTCGTGTAGAGTTCTCTTGAATTGACAAACCGCGGATTTCTTTGCTTCAATTAAGTTCAGGAAGGCCCACCGCTTCTTTATTTCCAGGATGATGTCTGTCCAAATTAAGCGTCGGGAATCTAACAGGGTGATACTTCCTTTCATCCGGCTTGTAAGATCCCTGATAGTCTTCTTTAGCTGCAGCTTTTCTTGTTTTCCCTCTTCAATTTCCTTCTGCAGAGCTGCTACCATTTTGGAATTTTCTTTGATGCAGGCCTCGAGCTCGTGAATCCTTTGCTTTGCAGTGTGAACTTGATTCTCTGCTACCTGAAGGTTTGCCACTGCTGTAGTTAGCTGCTCTGAAAGCGAGCTAGATTCTTCAGGAGGTGGCATGGAGCATACATGTTTATCCCAACGCCCTTGCAGCTCGTCCATCCTCTACTGGAGGGCAACCATCTCGTTAGAAATTTTAACCCTCTCTTCTTTCCCCTTGGCGAGGGAGACTACTAGATTAGCCTTGTCCTTTTCTATCTGGGCTAATTTGGCAGTTTGTACATGCTGAAAACCAGGCATATTCAATTTATGTTTCAGGGCTACAACCTGTTTCTGCAACTCCGAGATGACATGGCCCTGAGGATCTGCTTTATCACTCCCTTTTCCCTTCACGACAACTTGCAGACTGCGCAGGTCATTTGAGAGTGCACGGGCACTAATCTTCTCCATTCTAAGGTTCTCGATCACTTGGTTGTGCTTGGTTTGTAGCTTCCTTAGAGTGAGGGAAACCTTCACAACCTCATCCTTTAGCATATCATTGAAACAATGGAACATATTGCATTTATCAATTGGTGGAACTTGTGAAATGTTTACTGCCACCTCCAGAGCTCTATAGCTGGTGGTCCCATCCTCTGGATCTAGTACCACTTCAGTCATGGCGATCACAAATTTTTCTTTATCCATATCAATCTCGACAGAAAACTAAGTATGATATTTGTCTACATATCCCTCTAATTCCGACCAGTGCTTTTCCTTGATAGCTCTATTCTTCCCCTTCATTTCATTCTCCACCTTTGACTTGTTTACAGAGATGGCTTGTGAAACTTCTGAGAAATCAGAAGATGATGGACCATCGTGTTTTACCACAAAACATGCTTTTCCCTTGTTTGATTGTTCATATAATGCTACTTTTTCCAACCTCTGCTCTTCCCCTCTATTTTCTTCATCATTTGTTCTCTGCCTTTTAGAAGGTGGAGAACCTTCTCCTGAAGCTCTAGCTTCTTCAACCTGTTTCTTATCTGCTTCATGTTTTGAAGAAGTGTCTCCTTTTTCCCCTGTCATAGATGAATCAGTTTCCATCTGTGAAAGCAAATGCCAGGTATCAAGATTAGCTCTCCACTCAATGAAGGGTCTAGTTTCATGAGCATAAGCAGTTTATTTAATCTTCTTCCTTTTATTTGAGATGATGTCTTTTGGATCATAGGGCCAAGCTTTCCCTTGCCTTAAATCCATACCCTTGAAAAGGTTTTCAACTATGGGGAGGGCATGCCTTCAGTTAAAAATGAAGGGGATGATGGTTGTACGAAGTTTAAGAATGAACCCCTTTTTTGCAGGGAGGAAGTGGAGCTGTTCAGCCTTCAAGCTCTGTCGGAGGTACTCCAAGGCGTAAACCTGCATGGTGGGAAAAACTAGTAGTCTGTAAGGGGAAACATCTACACCATAGACCCTGATCTTAGTGTAGTCATCAAATAGGTACCAGTCTCCTGTGCTTTCGGCCTCACTGTACTGTAGCCATTTCTTCTGCTCAGGAAAAATCTTGGGTGGAGGATTGTCATGAATAATAGTATAGGCTATTTTCATGAATTCATTCAAGAAACTTGAATAACCCACCCCATTTTCCAACTGATGCACTGCGGGATTCTAGTCAAAGATAGTTCTTGGCTAACAATTTATCCTATAAACCTTTTCTAGACCCAAACCCTCAAACTTATCAGCCTGTTGGAAGAGGAAAAGCTAAAATACCATGGAGAAGAAACTAAAATGACATGTAGCCGAGAGGTCCTGAAATTAGGTTTGGATGGCGGAGGCCAAGAAACCAGGGATGTCCAATACAACTCCGGGTTGTGACATTAACCATAAAAGGGATACACACTCCTTCGAGACTTGCTCGACCCCTTCTATACCTAGTAATCCCGCAATGAGAGCAAGGGTTGACTGAAGATCTTCCTTGAATGTACTTAGGGGTACTGAGTCTACAAACGGGAAAGCTGTGAGGCGAGAATTAGAAATAGCAGCGATGAAATCGCTCTTCTTCCTCCATGGTAACTTGGAAAACCGACGATATAACGACATTTTAGTGAAATTAACATAATCGGAACTGGTAGGGTAACAGAGGGATTTTTCTGATGATTTTGAGAGATATACTAAATATCTTATTCCCATGAGATGAAAGGAACATATCTCGGCATTGATCGTAAGCTTCTCTGAGCCAATATATGAATTCAACAACTGGGTAGATAGGCGGAGTAATTTGGTGATATAACCCCGACAAAATAACTTTGAACCTATCCCTGTTTTCTATATGCCTCCTAAATAGGTCAGGTTTGACACTACTGATAAAGAAAGGGTATTGTGGGTCTCAAATGTGGACTTGCAAGTCTATGAATGGCTAAGGTCTAGGAGCAGCCCTAGATTCACGAACCTGAGGGGTTTCGGGCTCAGACTTCTTAACCTTGACTCTACCCATGACCATTATGAAAATGAAAAGCGGAAGGAAACCAGATAGTGAAAAAGGGATGGAATACCTTCGCAGTAAGGAAAAATCTTGGGGAAAACGATGCAGGGAAGTTGAAAGTGACTTGGTAGACCTGGTACTGGGCACTCGTGCTTTAGCTATACAGTATCCCGTAAAAGAAAATATTTTACCACAATGAATCACGAAGCAGGGTTGTACAGCTTCAAATTACCCGGAAAATGAGACTAGGATGACACTTGTAGGGCTGACGTCATAAGGACACCGACATTGAGACGCGTGCATCTGGTTATTCGCTATCAGAGTTCGGTTAGGTGTATACCACGCGTCAATTTAAATGTTGGTATTGGTCACATACTGAGTGTCCTAGGACGTACCTTACTGTTGTATTCATGGCGCCAGGTGTCCTTTGTGGTCTGGCCCACTAGAAAGTCTAGCAGGATTTTGGAGCAGCTCTGAGCCCACGGCCATTACCCCACGGAGTATCTATCTCGGGTCCCACCATATGCCACATCACCACCATTCTGAGGGGTGAGCATCTGCCTTCCCCCTGTATTTCTTGATCCCCCCAGAAACCCTTCACGCGTCTTTATTCTTTGATTGTTTGGAGTATTGGCAGGTACTGCCCTATCCAGTTGTCTTGTGCCTTTATTCCCATTTTTTTTATGTAAAGTCTACCGTAAGGAAATAATATATATTATGCCATGTCCCCTTTTTCATATGAATTATCATTCACATGAACCCATTTTCTCTTTTACGTATTTCTCCTTTAATGCATTGGGTGATCCCCCTTTTATAAGCTTCTTAGGGCGATGGTGAATGATATAACAACACCCATAAAATGAGGATGTAGAATTTTCCCTATGCACAAATATTGTAGATCTATCCAAGGGATTTTCAGGATCTATCCTCCTTATTTCTCTGTCTTCTTGATGAGAATACGAAGTGCAGGGGCCTTCCTCTTCTCTCTGCTCATCCTCCTTAGGGAGGTTCTTCATGGATCTGAAAAATTATGAGACAAAGCTCATATTCTCTAGATATTTGTTCTCTAATTTTATTCTTAATTTCTCTGATGAATATGTCTCATAGGTTGAGCCAGAGATCATGCTTTGATACCACTGTAATATTCCAAATTGGGAATGCTCAACAAGATAGGCCTGAAAAACGCATTTTTCAGGAATGTGTGCTTCAGAAACCCAAACCATCACTTGGATCCCTTATATCAGAGTATCTAAGACCGAAATCCAAGAGGAGGCTCAAAATAAATCACTCTAGGTGGGTTAAACAGATCTCCCACACCTAGTTGTCTTCAGGAAAATGCCCAATGAAGGGCTACAGCAGTATGTAAACACACTACTGGAACAAAAGAAAGATAATCACCCTGAAATGTGTTAATAAACACCTCAGAAACAATTATATGTACAACAGCAAGAAGCAAGATTAATTTTACTCACAAAAGATGGGGAAAAGCAGTGATTTTGGCCCTAAAATGAATGTATTCAGGTTTCTACATAAACATAAGATGGGATGACGGTTGGATCTGATAGATTAGTTCATGAGGGACCTATGCTCCAAATTTCAGCTCAAACAAATAAGTTTAAATATGTTAAACAGGTCTCCCACTCTTGACTAAGCTTAAAAACCCTGTTTTCCCATGGCTTGAGGTATGCAGATTTTACTGAAGCTTATACAGCGTGATTTTCTAATGATTTAGCTGATTTTATGCAGGAATATTAGTGTGGAAAGTTTATAATATGATTCAATTTCTTTATATTAGAAAATACAGATTTATACATGAAGAAAGGCCTCAAAACCAAGCATTATGATACAAGGAAATGCAAGATGAATCAGACAGTGTAATATTCAGGAAGCTAAATTGGTGTTTTATTATATTTCAGGTCTAGAATAGATCTGAGCACAAAATGATATATATGAATGGGATCTATATGCAAAAATAGCTTTTTAGTACATTCCCCTTGGGGATCTCAACAGAAGATGAATAACAATGATTAGATCTGAGATCTACACCATGGATCTGCAATAAAATTCAGAAATTTTTGAAGAAAATGATACATAATAGATCATATCTGAAATGGAACATATATTGGTTGTCCAATCTATCCTCCAAACTGATGCAAAACACACACTGCAACTCTCCCTGCAAAAAGGATGCAGTTTCCTCAAGGGACTGCGTAGAAGAAATTCTTTATGGCACCATGTCTTAGAGCTCAACTAGAGTTGTTGCAGTACTTGGTCAGTGTCTGGGACTTTGATCGAGAAAAATTCACTATTCGTGACTAGGAACTTGAGATTAAAGTCTCAGATGTTTATTTCATAACCAGACTGTCGCAGAGGGGGGTAGTACCAATCCTAATTAGCACCTGGCCCTCAATGGAGAACATGAGTATGGCGATTGAAAGGGTGTGCCCAGTGGCAAGGAAAGGATCAAGAAGCGGAAAATTGGATATCCAAACTATTCTGGATTTGGCACTAAGGGTAGTGTTGCACACCATCACGCGAGCTGCTAGATCGCAGGCTCCGCATGAGGCCAAAAAAACACAGCTACTTCTTGTTGTAGATTGCATGGCACCGACCCCCTACAACTGGGCAGAGGTGGTAGCAATCAACATGAAGCACCAATTGACGAAATGCAAGAAAACCAAGCTGAAGTAGTTCGGCTATGGGTCCATATTGGTATCGTTCATCTTGGAACAGTTACCAATATTCTAGCATCAGGAGGTAATAGTTCCGACACCACCATCCTAGGAGCCATGGATGGTCCGTTGGACAGTTTTGATGCCAAGGTTAGGTGGCGGTCAACAGATGTCCTAGAGATCGGAGTTCTTTGAGTGGTGTTGGCTCGAGGGGTCCTGACCCGGGTTCGGAGGTTAAGGTTTGCCAAAAAACCCTTATACTACTGGCCCTTTCGGCAGTGACCTACTTGCGCAGGCCAAAGTCTCACCCGAAGCAGTATGGGAGGGTGTTGGAACCAATTTTCCACACCCTGAGAGAGAGTAGGTAAGTCAAGCAGATCCACGTTCGCAACCTATTGAGTTCGCACAAGATAGGTATGTTCACAGGTTTGTTAACAGTATAATCCACAGTATAACAGAGCTACATATCTAGTCAATACCTTTGCATCCACATGCGTATCGACAGTTATCAGTACACAATATCATAACAGATCAATAATAGATTACAGATATACCATAACACAGACAGATTCACAGCATAACAGATAACACAATTGTTTTCTTAGTCCTAACAGATCCCATAGGTTTCCATCAACAGTAACACATCAGATTTGATCACATAGAGCTACTTTAACTATATCTGCATATATTAGCATCAAAACCCAGTACAATCCAAATACAGCCTACGCACACAGTAGGACTGAGGATCTCCATGCACACAACCAGCAGGAGTCCTTACCCAAAGGACCCAACATAGATCTAACAATTCTTACCTAGCATCAGACTTGATTCTTGCCTACTTTAAGACTCAAAATGTTCATCTATTTATATCGACTTAGCTTACACTTCCAATGGTCCGTAAGTCATGGTTTACAGACTCTTGGTCTACCCTTGACCCATTACAATGCATTTAGGGCTTTGAACCACCCCAAAACTCCTATGCTAGACTAATTAAGACCAAAAATATACAAAATTGTACAAAATGCGCAGCTTTAGGGGACCCTATTCCAACAGTCCCCCAACACAAATTTGTGACTCGTCCCAAGTCACTGTGGCTGTGGGGTCTCCACCTGTGCCTGTAGTAGCCTGATCACCTCGACCATGTGGGTAGCACTCCTTCACTCTGAGCAGCAGTGTTCTAAGAAATATCCACTAATTTTTGTGAAGTTGGTCCCTCTGTCGCAGCTGTGATGCTCTCTATATTCTGGTTCAGTTTTTTAATAGCGGCATCAATATCCTTAGAGAGCTTGAGGGCTTCATCAGCCCACGGCTTAAGGCGGTCACTGAGAGTCTTATTCTTCTGGCGCAGTTTTTCAATATAATCCCAAAGGGCGTGGTGCGTTCACAGTCGTGCCAATCGTTGAGCAGAAATCAGAGTAGGCATAGTGGCTTCCAACTGCTCAAATGCTTCTTCCTTTTGTCGCAGGTCCTGATTGATTTCACGCAGGAGAGGGTCGCACTGCACCTTGGTCCATAATTGCATAGTTGTTTCCAGTAATTGGGCACCCTAAGAAATCTATCTTGTAATCACATTCGTGGCCACCATAACCAGTGCAGCTCGCTGAGCCCGTACCTCCAGTGGTGTCTCTGGCTGCAATTTGGCCTACAAGTTTGCGATTTGTTGCTCCATCTCCGTTTTGACCGCTCGGATCTTGGTCCTTAAGGCCCGTAATGCTACGACCAACCCCTCAATCTTGGAATGGGGCATGGAAGAAGCTGGAATATCTTCGGAGACGTCTGTGCAGAGCCTACAAATGAGGTGTTCCAGCTCTGTTTGTTGCACAGTGGCGAGGGTACATGCAGCCTATACCTGGGAAACTTCAACATTTTTTTCCTCAATTTTATGCTCAGCTGCACTGAGCTGCCAGTGCACTTGACGGTCCCGGTGTTGAATTTATTCGAACAATAAGGTGTGGAAAATATGCAATGATTCATGTGGCAACCTGGCTAGTTCCAGCTATACCTCTACACAGGCCTGGACTTGTGCTCCCAAGTTGGGTGGACTTATTGTGAGGGTTGCGCCTGGCAGGAAACAAAGGTAGCTTTCCACTGTAACAAGTGTTGCACTGCAAGTTGCTGAGGTCATTCATACCTGAATCATACTTGTTTGCATTGTTTCTGTCTTCAGTTGTAGAGCTTGGAGCTCGTCCTAAAGTGTGTCAACCATAGCTTTCTTCTGCTCTTCTAGAGCCAGCCATTTTTCTTCTACATCCAAAGTAATTTTCTTGAGGTCCCCTTCAATCAATGTAACCGCTTCATCACATTCTTTTTGTTGGGATCACTTCTTCTTCCGTGGCCCTTTAGCAGGGTCACACGTTCGCTTTGTTCCCCGAGGGGATTCAGCACCTCCCGCCTCCTGACCTTCAGTACTAAGATCTTGTTTTGCATCATTCTGTATTGTTGCTTCCGTGACCTTCCCCATACTCTTACCGGGCTGCGAACCCTTCTGTGATGTGGCTTCAGTGCCCTTCCCTATTTTTGCTCGGTCCTCTGGTATCTTTGGTGATGATAGGTGGGGTAACCTTTGTGGTTCTTATTCCTTCAGTGCCCTTCGCACTTGTTTTGAATCCTATCTTCCAATGAGGAGACCATTGTGCAATTAAACGATCAATTTCTTCATTGGCATCCATATAGTGGAGCGAAGTCCAGGTATGATCCTTGCGGTCTCAGATTTGGACGTTATGCATAGTCACCTCGAATGTAGCGATGCTTTTATACTTATCGTAGATGGATGGTGACAGACATGGCTGGGAGTTGATAGCTGCTGCAAGCCCACTCTAAAACAACACCCAGAATACTTGGTTGTCCTCAATGCGCTGCGCATCCTTAGAGTCCCACAAGTTCGTATATCGATCCCCCTCGCACATTTCTGGGGTGAGCTCAGGGAGGACTGATTCCTCAGGTGCTTCCTAGGTGACCAACGCAATGAGAAGTAGCAACCAGGAGTAACAAAATGCTTGTCCCTGCTCTTGGGATTCACGAACATTGGCCAAAAACTCATTGCAAAAGTACTGGGACTAATTGAAGCAGACCCCTTTCTCGCACTATCCTACCAATTGAATTACATACGCAAGGATAGAGGCCACCTATAATTTTCGCATCATCTTGTATGCCAATAATAGGGTACCCAATTGCGTACCAAGGTTGCTGATGGATTTGATCATGAAGCCTCGAGTGTTCTGCTCCACATGGTAGGTTTTGCGCACGTGTTCAGCAATATCCCCCTCATACCTATTACCAACGCATAGCAGAGGGTCCAGCCCTTCCATGGGAAGGCCAATAATTCGATTAATGAGCGCAGCATCGATGGGGAATCGATCCTGGATCCATAAGAAGCCATCTTGGAACAAGGCAAGAAATTGATGTACCAGATGGTCCATGATATTGTAGTGGCCGTAGTGCGGCATCCTTAGAAGTTTTAAGAGCCCGGACCCTGCCAATCCGTGTACCCGGTGGTGCATGGGGACAATATTTATCCCATCGTCTTCCTGTATTCTGTCAAGATATAATTCGAGTGCCAACTCAGGGAAGGCCTCCAAATTGGCCAAGTCATGATCATTAAATTTCACCTCATGGAGCCTTCCAAAGGGTTCACCAATGATGGGGACCTCACCCAGGGTCACTGGCATCTGCAGGTACGTGTGCAGGCCATCGAGACTCTTCAGCGTGCGTGTGGAGGGCCTGCGGGCCTGAACAAAGGGTGGTAGCCAATTGATTTGTTCGGCTACCTAGGCCTCTTCCTGAGCAAATAGAGGTTGCTTTGCTGGTTTGGGCGAATGTGTCTGGGGTGCCATTCAGGGGCGATTTTACATTTTGTGGGGAAGTAGGGGCTTCACCCCAACCTGTTTCACGGGTTTCCCCAACCCCTGCGCTTTTTATTTCCCCTTCTTCTTTCCTTGACATGTAGATATAACTTCCTTGGCTTTTGGTTCGACTTCCACTACTTCCTCGAATTCTTGTTCCGTCGAGGCCACCAGTTCTAAGGCTTCAGCAGGATTAGTGGCCGTCATTTTGGCGCGAAAGATGAACTCTAGGTTGCTACTATCAGAGGGTGTAGAATGCTCAGACATAAAAGTGATGTAATAGGCACAAAAGCTCTTATAGCGCAAACTTGTCAAGGACAAACATGCCAAGTACAAACTATTAAGGCAATACGGAACCCTTGTCTAATCTATCCTTCTTCTTTTATAGTCGCGGGGATCGATCAACGGTTGAGTGAACCTCACTTGGAACTTACCATCAAGTAAATGGTAAAAAATCTTCGGAAATCGCCTCATTAAATGCTAGTCGCTCGCTCCTTTCAACGGTAACTTTTTCCTTTTACCCGATTTTACTGTTCCAACGGCTATTTTTCTCACCTCCTGTGTTCCCAACACACCTCTGCGCTCCCAGCGGACCTCCTATGTGCCCAGCGCATTTCTGCATATCCAGTGCACCTACTGCATTCTTAATATACGCCTGCGCCTCCGGCTCACCCCTCCGAGCTTCCGAATCTACGATTGCTTCCTGCGCGTACCATGGTACTTTCCGTGCTTACCTTCCTTGGTGGGCATACCCCACTTCATACAGATAATCTGGTCAAATAGTCATTTGATCTGATACATTTTGAGCTGGATGCCATTGATATAGCTGGATAACATATCACCGCATAGGGTGGCTAACCGAACAGCCCCGCATTCCGTGATTTCTTTAGCTGTATAGGGCCCTAGCCAATGTTGTCGGAACTTCCTCCGGTGTTTTTCAAACTGGCTATCATACAGTAGGACTAATTCACCCTCTGCAAAGGTATTTTTTTGAATATTTTGATCATGCCATGCCTTATCCTGAGCCTTCTAAACTTGCTAATGGAAATTAGTAATGAAATGATCTTCCTCCAAAGTGTAATATTCCAAATTTGGAACAGCTGATGAATCATGCAGTAAAAACACATTTCCAACAAAAAATGAAATAAAATAGTAAAATGGACTCTTGGATCCCATATATTAGTCAATCTACAACCTAAATCCAAGATTAGAGCTGAAACAAAGCAAAATAGGTGGGTTAAACATATCTCCCACACCTAGGATTGCCAAAAAGTGTTAAAACCCCAATATTGCAAAATACCGGAGTTGTTGCTTAAGGGACTACGCATTCTAAGAGAGGGTTTACACATAAAATCATAGGAGAAAAATATATCTACTCATGTATTGATAAATAATTCTGAAGAACAAGCTCTAATCTCCTTATACAAAATACAAAAGAAACTGGCAAGGGTTTCTTGTCAAACACTCTACATTCAAAATGGGAAATTCAGTAATTTACTGAAAAACCACTGCAACACTAAAGTACATGAGTGTAGAAGGCTTAAATATGTCTTATCTTCTGTATATCCCTCAAGGGCTTCCTCCCATGAAAGGATGAACCTCTTAATCACAAGGAAACACTACAACGGAGCCACCAAACCATGCACTGGACACTGCCTCCAAAATAACGCATTCCCTAGCTATAATAGTGCTAGGAATGTATGGGAAATGTGTGGTCTGATACCAAAGATCTGAAATCAGCTTTTTAGCTCTCCAAACAGGTCCCTCAAGTGAAGGAAACCTTCCTCCAATGAGAAACTAGCTCAGGAACCGGGATTCCAATCCCTTCCACTGTTGCACCCAACAACATTGCACAATCTCTGGAAAAAAATGCACTGATGGAGTTGGCTAAATCTTGGCCTAAAATCCTGATGTGGAATGATGAATAAAAACTCTCCCAATGAGGCTCCTCAAGGAGAGAGGTGGGGTTCCCACTCGGGAACACCCAGTGCTAAACAGCACTGCAACTCTGCTAAGCAGCAAAGCAGCAACAAGTCTTGGCTGACAAGAATAATAATCTAAAACATGAATAATAATGCTCTCATCCTCTTCCTTATATAATATGTGAGTTTTCTTGCCCTTGGCCCCACTCAATTAGGTCATCTCTATCCAAAGATACATCTCCCTCAAAAACTACGTTATTCCTCCTTGGATTCCTCCTCCTCTAAAACCGCGTTGTTGACTTAGTCAAAGCAGCTTCATTTTACCCTTGTTCACATATGGAGGTGTTTTATTAGGCTAGAAAGAGTATCCCCTTTCACATTTGGAGTAATTTATTCCTCCTTAGGAGAGTTATGGGCTTTTCTACCCATTTATTTACCGGTTAGAGCTGCTGCTAACTCTAATGTTTCATTTAGCTATGAGGCTAAAATCTTGGAACATTACAGTCCTCCCCTCCAAAATCTTTGCTTGACCTCAAGAAAATGTATAAGGAGAGAAAAATTTCTCCCCTCCTCCTCATGTGGCCTCCCATCACTGCATCAAGAGAATCTGCAAATAAATTGTAATCCAATGTTTCCTTCCAAGTGTGAAAAACAAAATGGTCTACATAAATCAAAGGTGGAAAGTGTGAATGGAAACTTGCTTGCTATCTCATGGCCTCCATAAAGTAGGAGTGACGATCATCATGGTGAATGAGTGCCTCCCTCACCCATGCTATCATCCAAATGAATTGAGTCACCCTCCAACATGGAAACTCATGAAGAATCTCCTCCACCTTTGGCTCCTGAAATGTAGGTGGGCTAAATAAGTGAACATGATAGGCAAGAGGGCCTATCCCACGCTATCCTCCTCTCCAATTATGATAAGTGTAGAAGGCATGCTGGTCTTGGGATGCAACATGATTTCCCTTCAATGGCAAGAAGAAGATTGAGCCTCCAAGGACTCTTCCTCCAAAGTCATGAGACATGCCAACCCAAACCATTCCATTCAAGATGAATGGCACATCATCACCATTTGGCCTCCAAATCAGAAAATTTCTTAAAGTAATGTGCAATTTTGGATGGTACAAAAGGTTCTCCAAGTGGATATTACGCAGTCTTCCCAACTGCTGCTTGAGAATGTCATGTGGCAAGTGGTTTTGCAACAAGTCATAAGCTGTGTATGTTTGCTCTTCCAAAATGGGGAAGTAAGCATCAATGTCTATCAGTTTTACACAGATAAAATAACAATACACTTGCCCATAGCCATGTATAGATGGGCTATTATCATTACAAATATTAGCCCTAAATTGACCATGAATCCCAAAAATAATCTTGCTCTCTTGTGGAGCAATGCACTGATCATATATGGTGAGAAGATACAAATACTCAATTGAGTAATTAACTAGTACAAAGATGTATTTTTTACCATGCATAGTGAGTAGGCTGAAAGTGAGGTCCATGTATAAGTTCCCCCATGAGGATCCTCTCCTAAAAATCTGCAAGAAGAAGGGATACATATACTCCTTGGAACACTCCATCAATAATAACACACTCCCATGCGACAACGTTGTAGGCCTTAGAGATAAGGATCCATGACTCCTCTCTTTGACATTCCATATGAAAAATCCATCCACCATCATGCTGCTATGTGAGAAGATCTTCTTCCTACATGGAAGTCTCTCATGATCCTTCAATGCTGAAGCATAGCCTCCTTGCACCATGAATGTGCCTTCCTTCTCTTTAGAAATATTAGAAAAGTATGGGAAGAATTCTGCCCATACTCTCCCAAGTATAACCACAACAACAACAACTTTTGTTGTTGCCTCATCTCTCCCTCATACAAGCCATGAAGTAATATCATGATGGTCAACTTGTATGATGTCCCATACAAACAAGTCTTCTACTACTCTAACATATGGGTGCCATGCCATCCAATTTGTTTCTCTCTCCATAAAAATCTTCCCTTGAGCAAAAACATATCAGCAATCCATGAAAGCAAGATACAATAAAAACAAGTTGCCAAATGACAACCGGAGAGTGAATCATAGTTCCACTCATGGAACCTGAGTAACCATCAACCCAGCCCGAAAATAGGTAATTTTTATATATTTTTTAATGATTTTAATGGCATACGCGGAAAAGTGCAGTTGGACTCGCGTATACACGTGGAAAAGTCTGGGCATAATCACGTATGGGGATTTTTACACTGTTTTTTAGTGAATTTTTCCAAGTCTGTAGGAATGGGTGCCCAAAGCCATAAAAGCAATCATGAATCATATGAAGGTGAGAAATGATGCTATAACAGATGCCCCCTAATATATGAGGTCAGAAGGGGTACATGATGGCCGAAATGTATTATGCACATAGAAAGAACTTCGCAAGGACAAGAGAGGACTTCACCAGATTTCAGCCTGCCAAAACCAATGAAAGAAAACAGAGAGTCAACTCATGCTGAGGCGGGCATACCCATGCTCAGTCAAAAATACATCATATAGAAAGTAGTGAATAGATCCAATATGTATACAAGTATAGCTGAACTGAAAGTACACAATGAATCATCTGAGCATGGCCCGGAAGTGTAAGTCTGAATCAATGTCCAAGTATCACATATAGAAAGCTGATCAAAGATGCTGCAACTGGATGTCTGATCAAATAAGTAACTGAATCTCCAAGTACCAAATCATAAGGGGTGGAACAAACGGTACTATCACGCAACTTGGGAGCCAACATATAGGATGCTGCTGTACTGAACTGCAACATATAAGAGTGGACGGCATCACTGGCAGAAACTGAATGGACTGTCAAAAGTGAACCGAGAAATGCTGATGCAACCCGAGGTCTTCATCGATCACTATGGCACAATTCTACACAATGGGAATAAATGAGCTGAATTCGACCATGTGAGAAATCGTTGGATTACCGATCAATAATGTATACCGTTAACCAACACGAGACAACCCACCAATAATGAAAATGAGTGTCAAGGTGCCCCAGTACAATCTAACAAGTGCGAATAAATGAGTTGAAGTCGAACACTTGAAAGAATCTACCAATCAGGAGGCAATAATGAATCCCCACTGTCGATAGCGAAGAGTCTGCCACTGATGACTGCAAACCCTAAGGTACCGACAAAAAGACTCTAGACCTTATTCCCAGAGCAATGAGTTGGAGTCTATGGGAAAAGATCTGCTGGAAGGAAGGCATTAAGGCATCCCACATCAGTCCAGCGCGAGTGTAACCCGCAGGCCAAGATTTGGAAGGAATCGAACGAAGTAGAGTGATGGAACCAAAAACCGAAGTACGTTTCCGACGTGCACAAGATGAAGCTAGCGCACGGAAGAAACCCTCTGAACCAACCAATAATGAAAGCTGACACAGAGGCGAGAAATCCACCGATAGGGTCAAATGGAAATCAAGGAACTGCACGAATCCCAAGTGTGATAATGTGTGCTGACGTCGAACACAGGGGAAACCACTCAGTCAAAGACCCATAATGATGATCAAATGCTGAGCACAAGGTCACCTATCAATGATGGAAATAGGCCCAGGGTGCGGCTCTAGGTTTGCTCTCAGAGAAATGTGTCGTAGTCGATAAGAGACAAACCCGCCGGCAAGAAGTCAATGGGGACCTTCTCAAACCAGCACGAGCAGAAGATCAAAACATCTGATGTGATAGAACATGATACTGACAAGACCGGGAAGGCCGACCGAATAATGAGTCAAGAGACACCGCAGAATGGCCGACTCAGGCTAGACTTCCCTTGAACAAAAGCACGACTCTGTGATGACCATGGCAGTAAAAAGTGACACTGTATAAGTCTGTCTTGCAGGAGGCAAAACAAACTCTCCATATGATTGGAAGAGATAACCAACCGGGGGAGAACCGACAAGTGAAACATGGTAAAGGCTGAACCTAGGTCAAACTAGAACCATCCCAAATGAAGGAAATATATATAAGTATATGTGCTTTGTTCAAGGGCGACAAACTGACTCTGTACTGCCATCAAAATAACGAAGATACATCCCGTTCCCGCTCTTTTTGTTATATTTGATTTTTTTTGTCTTTTTCATATAATAAGCCTGAAAAAGAATAAAATAATGCTATGGTACAATGGATAGAACGAGTATCAAAAAATCAAATGCACTAGTTCCTGGGATTGGAACAATCCTATGCTCAATGCAAGGTGGCGAAAACTGGTAAGCGATACTTAGAGGAATGTTTCATCCATGGGTAAAAAGGTGTCAAGTCGTGATAGCTAAGTGCATGCAATGGTTAACTTGTACAGAAAGTCAAGGTCAAAAGTTGGCTTAAACATCGAGTCCAAATGAAGCCGGCTAAAGGCCAGGATAAACAAGTAGCCAATATGCAATGCAATAATACAACTCAACAACACTAGGGAGCCTCTAGGGTAATAGCCAGAAAAATGATAGTGAGGAAGAAGAAGAATGAAGCTTCAACACATAAGTCATGGCGGGACTAAAGAGGACTCCCGAGCCTACATAAAACGCAGCATGGGCAACAAGTGATAGCGAGGAACTAAATAGGAAGCCCATGTAAAGGAAGGCTCTACCACCAAGTCATGATTAAATAATCGGCGAGTGAAATGGGTGTAATACTCATGACCTGATGGGATCGACCCTAAGGCAAGTGATCATTATGGAGGCTAGTATGCAAGATGCAACGGAAAGTGATTTCCCTAACCTATATGCCAGTGAAGATCATATACCTGTCGTGACGAGTCGGTAATCATGGATCAAAAACCAGGAAAAATCTCAAAATCGTCAAAATGTACCTGAAAACATACCAAAATGGGCACTTCCAAGCATCCGAGTTATGCAGCTTAAGATAGATCAAAAAAATGAGCATAACAAATTTTTGCGAAAATTTTCAACTTTTTAGGCATAAATAGACAAATTACCTCATATTTGGTTCATTATTGCATTGCTGATTTGGAAAAAAGTGCTCTGGAGCAAAAAACTTCTTTCGTCAAATCAGGAACAACCGACCGTTGAAACGCACCGAATTTTTAGGTAGGCTCCTCAATCATCCTTGCAAATCATTTTGTCCGTTTAGAAATTAAAATTTAGTGAATTTTACCATTAAAACCCTTGCTAAAAAATGCGGACTTGCGCATACGCGGGTTCATAACAGGAAAGTCGCGTATACACGCGACTGTGCAAAGAAAAAGTCGCGTATGTGCAGGTCCGAATTAAAAAATGCGTGGCTAATGCATGATTTAATGAAATTTGACAGGATGACAATCTCATGGAGGGAGCGTGAACATAGCGCAATTTATCAAGAGGTCATTCAAGATCGAGCAGTGCAAAATATCCTTCGGAATTGCGGATTGTTCAAATTCTTCAAAATGCCAAATATGAAAAGCAATCCTCGGTTGCTAGAAATGCTCGTCAATTACTGGGAACCAGACCAAGACTGTGTCGTGATAGATCAGATGCCAGTACGCATTGAAGTGGAAGACATATAATTTATTACTGGACTCTCCCAGAGGGGAGAACTAGTAGACTTGCACGGGAAGCCCCTGGGAGGGCTAACCGTGGAAGACTATGTCCACGTGTATTGCGTAGAGGGTTTCAAAAAGGTTGGAACTCAAATTGCAATTAAAGATTTACGAGATTTGCACATGAAAATCCTCCTTTTCACCATTGGCAGAGTGGCAGGATCTGCCTCCCTACATCAGGCGTCCAGGACGCAAATGAGCATAGTAGTAGAATGCTTGACTCATGTGGATGATTGGTGCACAGCCCTTTTACTGAACATGAAACAACAGTTGACCTCAATCCGCCAAGAAAAGACCAAACACTTTGGCTACAGTACAATTTTGACAACATTCTTCTTTGAGAAGATACCAGCATTGAGACCCAGAGTTATCTCTACCATCAGTAGCCCGCGGGACCCAAGAATTGCCCGTTGGGCGGACATGATGAAGAGATTGGGGGGTAGTGAAGTACCCCGTACCACATGGGATGATGAGTTCTTCCTTTGGTGGGGAGAACAAATCATCACGGTGGATGACTATCCCTATGCCAGGATGGACTTCAGTGGAGATCCAGATCTAGTTCTTCCACCAGGCACAGCATGGGGCACAGTCGGTGAGTTTGCAAAAAAAATTTACTTATATAATTTTTTTGGATTTTTTCAAATATGTATGAAAAAATGAAAATAAACATGTTTTTGATTGGATTCATAATGACTGACAATGTAAACATGATCATGATACAGATATTGGACCAGTGCGTCCTGAGGGTTTTCCGCGCCACAAGCGCCGCAGGGGCGAAGCAGATACAGTGGATTCAGATAGGACCCTCCAGGCTGTGCAGAGGAATTTGGAGGGGTTAACCCACAAAATACCTATGGCTGCCATGGAAGACCTGCCAAAAGCCATCCAAAGACGGGTGGTAGGAGTGCCCCGAGACTGGGTACGACTATTCCACCGAGTTGCCACTGCGGTCACGTTCTATAGGAACACGACTTCTGGGCAGGGACCTCAAGAGTAGACAGATATTATGTATTAGATGACTGTATATTCTTTTTTGAGATTGAACATGATCGGGCATAAGCCCAAGTTTTGTATGACCTTATGGATCCAAATTTTGTAAATTTTTTGAACACTCTGATGATATATATACAACGATATTTGATGTGATGTGATAAATGTATCAAAATGTATGATGTTTTTGATGATTAAATTTTATTGTATGGAATGATTAATATGCCAATCCAATGCTTGATTAGCTAATGAGTCAGCAAACCAATTTTCAGCTCGAGGAATATGAATGAAAGTGAAAAATTGAAATGACCTTTGTAACAAACGTACCCTCAAGAACAATCGTAATAAAAATGGATCTCGTACCCGATAAGTATTGTTCAACTGCGACACCACCAGCTGGGAGTCCAAGAAAACTACCAACGAATCAACACCCAAAGATATTGCCTCCAAGAGTAGATGAATAACTGCAGTGTATTCTGCTATATTATTGGAAGCAGGACCAATGCAGACCCCTCTTGATACTAACAGCTGACCGGATGGATAATGAAGCACCCAAGCTGCGGAAGCTAAGTTCTGGGTGTGTCTACTAGCACCATTGGCGAAACCAAAATGACTCATGACATCCAACACAACCTGCCAAAGCAGATCCAAAACATCACCAACTCATCAAAGATCGAAAATCAACTAGATATGTACAAAGCAAAAACTACTATATACAAAAGCAACATGCCAGGCCGAAGCCTAGGCATAATACTTCTTCAAATAGAGCCCATTTCGGGGCTCCGGCAACTCGTTCCCTTCGAAATCAACCAGGGTATATGCTCCTTTCTTAAGGACTTTTTTAACGATATAGGGGCCATACCACATAGACTTAAACTTTCCTGCCCCCAGGGCATCTTTTTCTTGGGCATAGACCAAAACAAGGTCACCTTCCGAAAAAACCCTGGGTTTGACCGCCTTATCGTACTGAACTTTAACTCGGTTTTTATGCGCTTCATTCATCGTGGCGGCATCCCGACACTGCTCATCAAGATGTTCCAGATGAATAAGTCGTTATGCCAGACTAGAAGTATCAGGAAGAAGTTCAACAGCTAATTTAAGAGAAGGAATCTCGCATTCAATAGGAAATACAGATTCTATCCTGTGCACTAGCTGAAACAGAGTAAAGCCAGTTGCAGTTTTCACTGACGTCCTGTATGCCCAAAGTGTAGGATATAGCATAATATGCCAGTTGGATCTAGCTTTATCAATTTTCCTTTGAAGAATTGTCTTCAAGGATTTATTCATGGCTTCCACTTTCCCATTAGCTTGAGGATAATATGGAGATGAATGCTCCTGCCGGAAACCCAATTTGAGAGCCAACTCAGCCATCATACTATTCTGAAAATGACTGCCATGGTCAGTGACAATCTCTCTAGGAATACCAAAACGAGCGATAACTTGGTTGAAAAGGAAAAGAGCTGCAGTCTCACCATCATTCCCAAAAGTAGGCATAGCCTCGACCCACTTCGTAAAGTAGTCTACTGCTACAATAATGTACTTGTGACCTTTAGCCGAAGGGTTACAAGTAGTATAATCAATACCCCACTTTGTAAAGGGACCGACAGTAACGACTGGAAAAAGCGGAGCTGGATGAGCCCGCATTTTTCGAGTATAAACCTGACACGGATGACACTTTTTGACCGATTCAATACAGTCTTTGAAAATCGAGGGCCAAAAGTATCCAGCGTGCAAAATCTTTTGGGCTGTAGCAAGCCCAGATAAATGACCCCCACAAGCTCCACTGTGAGAATCATTGAGCACAGCCTCAGCTTCTTCGAGAGTTAAGCAGCGTCTTAGGATTGAATCAACCCCTCGACGGTATAAAGCATCACCAATAATCAAATAATTCTTGGCCAAGTGACGCAGCTTACGATGCTCATCTTTCGAAAAAGTAGAGGGAAACTTCGCAGTCTGGAGATACACAATGATATCCCCGTACCAAGGATCCTGTGAAGAGATAAGAAACAAGTGTTCGTCCGGAAAGGACTCATCATAGATCATCTCTTCTCCACAGGGCAACTCGAAGATCAATTCCACGAAAACTAATGATTTCTTGGATTTGGCAGACATGAACTCAAGATCAAATTCCTGTAAAATCATAATCCATCGATTGTATTTTCCCCCAATCACTCGCCTACTGAGGACAAACTGAAATGGATTGGCAGCTGCCAAAACATAAGTTTTGCGAAGAATAATGTAATGTCGGAGTCGCTACACTGCATGAACTGCTGCTAAGGCTAACTTTTCTATCGGAGTGTATCGGCGTTCAGGTCCTACCAAGCCTCGACTAAGGTAGTAAATAACATGCTCTGCAAGAGCATCATCCTCCTGAACCAGAACCATACCGATGGTAGATTCTGCTGCTGCCAGATACAAAAGGAAATCTCTGCTATAATCAAGTGGACTCAATAAAGGAGCAGAGGTCAATGCTTTATTCAAAGCATCGAATGAGCGTTGAGCGTAGTCGTCCCAAAGAAAAGGAACTCCTTTCTTCAACAATCTCATAAATCCCTTTGTAACTTCAGCATAATTTATGATAAATCTCCGAAGAAAATTAGACTTCCCTTGAAGACTTTGAAGCTGACGAATTGAGGACGGGGGAGGCAACCGAAGTATTGCCTCAACCTTGAAGGGATCTACCCTTATCCCTTCCCTAGACACAATGAATCCCAATAGACGACCGGATGTAACCGCGAAAATGCACTTGTTCGGATTCAATCTAATCTTATAGAACCAACATCGTTCAAATATTTTCCGGAGGTGACTAGGATGATCCATCCTCTTTCGAGAATGAGCAGCTAAATCATCTAAGTACGCCTCGATAATCTTTTTGATGTCGTGAAAGGCATATGACATGGCTCGCTGAAAGGTAGCCCCGGCATTTTTAAGACCAAAAGGCATTTTCTTGTATGCAAACGTACCCCAGGGACAAATAAAGGTAGTCTTATGTTGATCTTCAGGACGGATAGTAATTTGATTATATCCGGAGAAACCGTCCATGAAGGAGAAAATCTCATTACCGGCACACTCGTCAATGATCTGATCGATAAATGGTGTGGGGTAATTATCTTTAGGACATGCTTTATTTAGGTCTCTGAAATCAATGCACACTCGAATCGTTCCTTGCTTTTTATCTACGGGAACGGGATTTGAAACCCATTCAGTCAAAGGAACAGGGAAAATGAATCCCGCCTTAAGCAACTTCTCAACCTCAGCTTTGATAGCTGCTGCCTTCCTAGGATTGACCGGACGAAGTTTTTGCCTCACCGGCTTAGCGTTTTCATAAGTCTTGATCTCATGCTGGACAATAGATGGGTCTATACCAGGCATTTCCTCATAAGACCAAGCGAATACATCCCTATACTCTTTAAAGAGCTCGGTGTAAATTTGAACCTCTTCACGAGAACATTCAGCTCCGATGAAGACATTCTCAATAATATTGGGATCCCCGGAAATGTTCACCGGGATAGTAGGAGAAATCATAGCCATGTTCCCTTCAGCATAAACCTGTGTTGGTGCTAAAGGGTTCAAGACTGGGTGAACAGGACCAGGAGACTGAGGACTTGGAAAACTAGTTTCAACTTCGCTCAAGTCAGGTAAAAAGTAAGACCGATGATGCAAGTCATCCCACGGTCTATCTATACCAGTCATGGCTTCCAGGATGGCCTCTTCAGATGGAAGAGTGGTATCAAGACAATCCTGGGCAGAAGAAGAACTAAGTGTCCAAGCCGGAGCCACATCACCATCCAACTCTTCTGGTGAAAGAGGAGCTGGGATGGTTTCTGCAGAGTCAACAATAGACTGATACGCAATCTCAGCTGCAGAAATTGGAAATGCCATTCCACCCACTTGACCTTCCGCTAATGTGGCAGTAGGGGAAGGTAAGGTCCAAGGGTCCGAAAAATAATGAGTTCTGAAGAACTCTCTTCGAAGAGGAGCCTTGGAGGATGAAATATCATTAATATGAACCGTAGGAGGAGGAATATCGAAAGTACCCATCAAGGAAGAATACATTCCAACTCCTAAATTCTCAACAGGCGCCTTAGAATTATCCAACTTAGGAATAGATGAGTCAGTAGACGCATTCGGGTCTACAGGAGGACAGTCCATTTGATCCACTATAACAATCCTCCCTTCGTGGGGGAAACATATAATTCGAAATAATGAGGATGCAATAGCATCCATCTCATAAATCCAATTTCTCCCCAACAGAAGGTTTTAGTCCAAGCTTGCATCCACTACCTCAACCTCTATATTGACAGTTTTGCCCCCAACACAGATGGGCAAAGCTGGGACTATACCATGGGGTCTGTGAGAATGACCATCGAACGCAGTAAGAACAGTGCTAGATGGAACAGCTTTGGGAGATCCAAGTGTCTTCCAAGATGCGAGAGACATCACGCATGTGGAAGCACCCTCATCAACAGCCGTTCGAAATATATTGCACTTCCGATACGACGATTTAATATGAAAAGCCATGTGATGAGGAAGTCTCTTCTTAAAATTAGTCATATCAAAAGTAATCAAAAGAGAATTTTTCGGATCAATAGCCCCAATGGCAGTGAGCAAAGCACTGCGCTGAGCTGGACAAGACTGGAGTACCTCTAAAGCTGACATAGCACAAGGACTCTGCGCCAGATCTTCCACAATCGAGTAGTTCTAGGCAGCCCTAGCATTTGGATTAATCGTTGATCGCTTAGAAGATGCTTTGGGCATCCGAGGCATAGACTCAACAGTAGGCTTCGTAATGTGAAGCGGCTCAGTAGCATTAGGAACTTCCTTAGCTTTCGAAGACTCTTCTCCGCCATAATCACGGGATCTCGTAGTGATATCCGCGTGAGCACTCATCATGAAAATGTTCGATGGAATTTCCCCTTCCTGGGTACCTCCAGAGGAAGCCCCAGGATTTTGGTTCGCGCCAACAACTAATTGTTGCCCTTGGGGAAAAGGGTTTGTTAACACAGCCTGGGAACTAGAAGAACCCTGCTGGGCTAACAAGCGCTGCGCATCCTGAATTTTAGGGCAAAGGTGTGTGAGATGGTCTCTAGTACACAACTTGCATGGAAACTTCACTTTCTTTTTCTCCTTTGGACCCTCACCAACACGCTCGTTGGTTTTATTTGCATTACCCTTCCCGTTCTTGCCCTTCTTCTTGTTATTTCGTCCCTTCTTCTTCCCATCGGATTGTTGATTTCCTTTGGGATTAGAAGCTTGGACAACATTTATGGACAAAGACTGGGAAGGCGATGACTCAGCAGGCACAACCTGACTAGAAGGAGCAGATTGCAAAGACAACTGCTGCAGTTGAGTAAGCAGGCTGGCTGCACCACTATTGATCGATCCGACAAGCCCATCACCATGAGGACCGGGCTTAGTTTTTGATAAATCTAATTTGGAGCGAGGAGCATTGGGAAAATATTTATAAAGGACCCCAGACTGAGAATAGATCAGTTCCAGCTGCTGAGCCCTAAAAATAGCCTGCTCCTCAGAAAATACCCCAGATAGGGATACATCTTTTGAAATGTCTGACTGCAGAGATTTCAGAAACCATTCGAGAAGGAATTCTCCTGGAATATGAGCTTTAATAAGCCTCTTCCTTCTCCTCCATTCCTGAATGTGATCAGAAATGTGGGTTGCTTCGTCCTTCTTAAAATTAGCCAGGAGTTCCGTCCCAGCCTCATATCGGACAAGAAACTGAAAATGGTTTAGAAATGTGACAGCTAGTTCTCCAAATGTAGCAAAATTTCCCCCAGTTAGCTCGATATACCATTTGGCAGCGTTTCCAGTTAGGGTGCGCTGAAATAATCTCAACCTAATCGAATCATCGATCAGGGAGTTCGAAGAACACCATAAGTGGAAAGTGGTGACGTGGTCAGCCGGATCCTCTCCATTCTTACCTTCAAACTTTGGAATATCTGAAGGAAGTTTGGTCGGGACCGGAGGCCACGCCGGACTATAACGAACCAGATCATTAGTCAACTTTGACAGATCTGGCAAGTTTAACGTTGCCAGAAAAGGTAAGCGAGGCGGAGCCTGAGGATTCCATCCTTGATGGGATGGGTTCCCAACATTCTGAAAAGAATACCCTGGATTTTATGAGGCACCAGGTTTCCAAAAAGGACTCGTAGAAAAAGGAGAAGAACCTCCTCCCCACGCCGAGTTACCAAAGCCTAGACCAGTTCCCCCTGCTGAAGTATTAAATGAAGAGGAAAGCCCCTGGTAGGGGTTCCATGCATTAGATAGAGGAGAAAAAGTCTGATAAGCACTCGACGAAGGGAAAGAAGCATTCCCTTGATGACCTACGTAAAACTGATTCCCTGCCCCCGCTGTAGTGAATACAGGGTTCCAACCTGTAAAAGTAGTCGAACTTTGCCCCCCAGACCAAGGGTTGAAACTCTGGGTCTGAGAAGTAAATGGAAAGGACCCTAAAGAAGGATTTGAACTAGGAATGTGTCCAATTTTGAAGGGGAACCCTTGGAAAGAAGCTGATCCACTAGCCATGGAAGACATGGGTGTAGATCCAGCTGCAGCAGCGGAAAAGGAAAAAGAGGGATTCCCACTAGAGGGCATCCCTGAACAGAAGGGACCAGAATCAGAAGCACGTGCTTGGGTGAAACCAGAGCCAAACATAGAAGCACTAGAAGCAATCAAAGATAAAGCAATAGTGCCCCCTCCTTCAACAGAAGCAGGAGTCTGAATGCCTGCAGCACTCACGGCAGAAGCTGCGTTCCCAGTCGTGGCCATCGAAAGGTATGAATGATACGGAAGATCTTCCGGTCTCTCAGACTCAGGTCCGATGTACTGAACAATGAACGGATAATCAGGAGGAAGAGGAGATGGACCTGACGAAGGAGGTTCAGGTACTTCTTCAATTTGAAAATCTTCTTCCTGAGGAAATAAAACTCGCGAGGTGAGCGGAACGCTCCTCTCGGAACCGACACCAGAATCAGCTATGAAACCTTCAGACCTTTGTGGAGGATCTCTCTCCACCGCGTCAGACGCCACAGGGTGGTAACCACCTGCTAAATCACTCCTACGCCTTCTCGAAGAAGGGTCTGGACTCTCGGGAGATAACCCCCGGATTCTCCTCGATCGATGAGGCGCTTGATCGTGCCCACTTTTATAGATTTTAAATTAGACTCAAAAGTGAAAAGCTAGGCAAGCTTAGAGCAAAGAGCACTCACTAAAATAAAATCCCCGAGATACAATCACAAATACCTCCACATTTCCGGGTGATGAGGACCGGACACCAAAATACAGGAAAGCGAAATATAGGACCTCCCGAAAGCAATCTGGGATGATTAGGGCCCAGAACAACTAGCGAAGGTATCAAAAACAATTACGTCGACCTCCTAATGACAGCCTTTGCCGTCTCAAGCACCCAAGCTTCGCAAGGGCACCCCCCAGAAGTACTGCTGAAAGTGATGCGACGTCTGCCTCAGGTACCACGGGTATTCCCCCCCACAGTCACCTGTGTGGAACCTAGGAGTGGCAACTATGGGCACCAATCCGTGTCAGAATCCGGGCAGAACGGTCTTGAGGTCAGATTCAGCCAATCAGAGAGGGGGTATCCCTCTTCTCAGCCTTCACTTCCCCTCGCGCTTGACTCTCTGGAGGAGATCTTTCCCGGTCCACCTAATGGAGTTGGATTTCGCTCAATTAATCAACTTCTATGTTTTGTTTGAGCGGCCTTGGAGAGTTAACTCTCCACTCACCTAATCCAAGGCCCTACAACCTAGCTAGTTGGTGTATGACACTTAGAAAACTTGCTAGTTGATTTTAAATTATATCGCTTATTTTAATGGGCTGTTATGTTAAGTCACAAGGATGCGGAAATGAAACTTATGGTGTTTTGACGTAGAAAGAAATTAATAAAAACCAAACTACATGCAAAATGCAGTTATTGTCTTTCGATGAAAAGAAACTTCTACACGGGTTCTACGAGATTAACAATTATACTTTTCCTTTTCAGACAACAAACTCACACTCACAAAAACTATGAAAGTGACTAAATAATTAAATGCATCTAATGCAAATCACTACAAGCATGCAAATCCTAAGATGCAAAATCTCCTAAAGCAGAGTGAAATTTTCCCAAAATTCCTTCAGTTTTAACTCTTCTTGGTTGTCCAGAAAGCTAGTTCCCGAAATCAAGAACTCTTAATATGAAGACACCAAAGATCCTTAAAAACAAGAAGAAGAAATGAATGACAACTCCCTTCCAATTATTAAGCCAAAATCCAAAGGCAAGAAACTTCAACCAAGCTTCAAAAGACACAAAGAAACGAAAACAAAAATGCAAAAACAAAAGCAAACAACAAAGCAAAAAAAATTTTGAGCTTTTGTGTTTTATAAAAGAGTTCAAAAAGACCAAGTAAAACTATAAAATTCCAAGCCAATCAATACTGAATTTCAAGCAAATACTTCCAAAAATGCTGCAAATATTATAAGGCTAACTAGTAGCAAGATCAATACAAGCAAAAGAAGACAAGAAAACTCAGTCACTCAGCCTAAAATAATAGTGCAATCCTGCCGCAAGCAAAAACTCCAAAGAACCAAAAAGACTCTTCAAAAGTTGCAACAAGACCTAGCCAACTGAACTCAAGAAAACCAATCAAGAAATGAGCAAAGATCGTAGTGCAAAGCAAACACAAAGATAGGAAAGAGTAAATGAGTAGGAGCTCTCTGTTCTGGTAGAGCAGAACAGCCAAGAATGCCCAGAAAGCTATCTTGGTACTCAAACCAGAAGTGCCAGCACCAGAAACAACACTTTGCCAAAAATACTAGTTTTCAATCAAACGAAAGAGAGAAAAAACCAAATACCACCTTCTTCACAATCCAGAGAGTACAAAGACACTGTAGGAACAGGTCTCCACAGCCAGAAAGGACTAAAAAGTCAAGAAATCCAAAAATTCAAAATCTGCCTAGGTATACGCTACTTCACAGTTCAGCAACAAGCGTGCATACGGGACTGTGCTAAAGGAAACACGTGTATACGCGACTTCCTTTAGACAAAATTGTGTGTATACGCGACTGTGTGCATAAAAAAGCGCGTATATAAAGGTAAATAGTGAAAAAACAAAAAGGATCAAGCCTAGATAAGAAACCAGGACTTCAGACTGACTGAAAAAAGTAAACTGGACTGCAAATGAAAGTTAAAACTGTCGGCAACCTATCAAACAGCTGAAACCACCCAACAGGGGAATCACAAGAATGTGATCCCCAGCGGAGTCGCCAGTTCTGTTTCGGGGAAAATCACCCTAGAGGTTTGTTGGGCTTAAACCTCCACAGAGCAGGGGCATGCTACTTAAGAAGGACTCACACAACTATACATGTTCATGAAAAACTAAATAGAGTAGATCAAGGAAGTTACCCGTAGGTCCTACGGTTGAAGCAGATCCCGCGGGGTCCAAACCCCCAGCAACCCTTCTTCCTTCTTAACCTGAAAGACAAGAAGAAACAAGCATGAAGAACTGGTTGTACAGCATATATCTACTCTAAATGTTAGTGAAATCCATATAAAACATCAGATAAACCATAATGAATGCTTAAATAACAATTTTCTCATATATGTAAGCAGACACTAACACGTATATTTCGGGAACAAGATGGTACTTTTGTATTATAAATAGCATGTACAGAAATAACGAGTGGAGAGATCACCTGAATCCTCCCACGATCTTCGAGCAGACCGTCGTCCGGATCCGTCCCACCCTTGCCTCGCTAAGATTCCTTCTGAACTGGTGCAAACGAGATGACATATAAAGGAATGAGCATCTCCAAGAAACAAAGGTTTCTTGAAATGAACTGGGAAGTGCAGGAGGCACAGGAATTCAGACTTGGATAGGGAATACCAACAGAGTATAATATCAATAATTCTCTCTCTCCCTTAGGCCATGCACATGAGGGGCTTTTATACTCCCTCCAAGTAGTTTCAACAGTTGGAAACAGTTGGCCACGTGCTGGGGTGGTTGAACTACCAGAGTAACCATCAAACCAGCCCGAAAATAGGGAATTTTTATATATATTTTTAATGATTTTAATGGCATACACGGAAAAGTGCAGTTGGACTCGCGTATACACGCGGAAAAGTCTGGGCATAATCGCGTATGGGGATTTTTACACTGTTTTTTAGTGAATTTGTCCAAGTCTGTAGGAATGGGTGCCCAAAGCCATAAAAGCAATCATGAATCATATGAAGGTGAGAAATGATGCTATAACAATCATCAAGAAGCTGCTACAAGAAAATAAAAAATCATGGCATAACAAGTTGGTGCATGCTTTATGGGCAGACAGATTGACAACAAAGAAATCCATTGGAATGTCTCCCTATCAGCTAGTTTATGGAGCAGATGCAGTATTCCCTACCATTTTAGGGGTGCCAGTGATAAAATTGGTCCAAGAAATACAGTCAGAAGAAGACAGCATGGTAAGGAATATCAATTTGACCATACATCTCCAGCAGACAAGGGAAGAAGTCTACAACAGAGCTCAGAAAGTGCAAGAGAACATCAAAATGTTGTTTGATAAGAGGACAAAGACCTGTGATTTCAAAATTGGGTACAAGGTACTCAAATGGGACTCTAAGAGACAGGATAAGGGTAAGCATGGCAAGTTTAATAGTTTATGGCAAGGCCCTTACATCATTCAATCTGCCATTGGTCCCAATGCATTTTTTCTGCAAGAATTGGATGGTACAGATCTTTTTGGGGGTCCTATCAATGGCAGGATGCTCAAACATTATTTCTGCTAATTTTCAGTTTAAGTTACCACCTCCATTGTAAATACCATTGCTCTATTTTTGTTTTGAAAAGAAAGAAAAAATATATAAAAAAAAAAGAGAAAGGAAAGGTTCAGAAAAACTCAAATCTTGAACCTATGAAGTTCTAAAAAAAATGGCTCAAATCATATCAAAACCTGAGCCAGAGAAAAAGGGAAAGGCTGGTTCTAACATGCTCAAAACTTGAACCAGCAAAGAAGAAGAAAACAGCTCTAACAGGGTCAAAATCAGAGCTGAAATGAAGAAAGAAAGGTGACTTTAACAAGCTCAAAATCTGAGTCACAAGAAGAAGGAAGGATGCTCTTAAGTTTCAGAATTTCAAGCCTTCACAATTATGTTTCAATTTTCTGCAAAGTTTCAGTTCATGTGTAGCTTGTCTTTATTCCATGGACCAAATAATCAGGCGTTAATCCTGGTTTATGCGTATTACATTTGTACAGATGTAGTGTGGGAAACAGTTAATCCTGGCGATGTGTGAACGATGATAGCTATGAGTCCAACTGTTTAATCTAGTCTCATGGAGAAATAAGGGTAGAATTAGATTATTTTTTGCTTTCAATAAAAAAAAATATGATGAAGAAGGTCTGCAAGTCTAAATGCACCTTGGAGAAAAAATGTTAGGACAGTAGGATGGGTAGGTAGTTGTTTGGGAAAATGTTTTCTACTGATTTAATATCCATCATGTTTGTAGCAGCTGATCAAATAAGGGAAAGATGGTCAAGTACCAGGCATCTGGCCTACTTCCAAAGATTATATCTGATATTCTTGACACCTTCAAGAAGATGCCATCCCCGTCTGGAGCCACTGTTAGCCACCTATAATATTTTGTCAAAGCAAACAGGTGGCTAAATATGTTTCTGAGCCTTCAAGAGAAACATTTTCTTTGTAAATCTATCATTCTTGAAGCCTCTATGTGTCTTCTATCCTTCAAATAATCTTCACTACTATTTCCATTAATGAACCCTGTTGTTTGTGAAAGAAATTGTTTTCAAAATGCCTCCATTTTCTCCTTTTCACTCCCAAAAATTCCCCATTTTTCATCCTCATTCCCTTCACAAAATTCCTCTGTAATCCTTCCTTTCAACCTCCATCTCATCCTAAACCCCTTTTAAACCTTATATTTCCCTTATTTGGTTTTAAAATCCCTTCTTTTGCCTACCGGAACCCCATACTAAGCCTTAAAATCCCTGTTTTTTGGCCTAAAAAACCCATTGTTACACTGAGGCCTTAAGCCCCTTTTGGCCTTGGCCCTAGCCCCTTTTCCGCACATGACCTGAAGCCATAACCAAGAGCTAACCCCATTGTGCAATCACAATCGAGGTTTCCTGTTTCTTTATTCCCTTTTCCTTGCCTCATCCAATGCTGATCCCCCGATCTTATCTGGACCGTTGAATCCACAAGAACCAACGGCCAGGATCTAACCGTGCTCCTCTCATAAGCCCTCATCACTCGCAGCCGCCAATTTGATCTGGACCGTTGAATACACAAGAACCAACGACCAGGATCTCATCACGCTCCGCCCACTACCCTTCGCCATCCCAACCTCCGATTGAATCTCCACCGTTGATCTCTCGTCCAATCGAACGGTCTGCGCTGCATCACATATCGCAAACACAGTCTTCCCTTTTTCTTCTCCTCTGATGGCCTGATTCCTCGATTTGATCCTGACCATCGAATACACAAGAACTGAAGGCCAAGATTTCATCGCACTTAGCATTTTCCTTTCTCCTTTTCACTATTTCATTGATCACCGATTAGATCTCCGCCGTCCATTCCTATAGATCCGACGGCTCCCATCTTTCTGCTCATTCACTTACCATGTTTTCCTTCGTTCAAAGTTTTCGCCCCATCGTTGAATCTTAGCTGTCCATTCTTAAGATATAATGGTCAAGACTTAACCCAATAGCCCAAACCTTTCCACCATGGGACAAAATGCTAACGTCACCAAGGGGCCCACCATTTGTTCCACCCGCACACATTGCGGCCTATCGCACATGATCCGCACCGTCGGATCTACCGCCCATCATCTAACGGCTGACACTCTGTTTCACAAAATTTTTGCGCTCGAGAGTTAACGTTCCAAAATTTTGCGAAATGGGCAGTATTGGGAGGGACACGCGTCAGATGCTGTATGGAATCGCATTTTTTTTTGTGGATACCGCCTCCCCCCCTTTTTATGCGCGAAAACCACTTCCGATTTTCCGCCGTACCGGCCACCTCCCTGCAACATCATTTCCACTTTAAATCACAGTCGTAGATCATCCTGATCTAACGGCCCACATTATATTTTGATATCATTTCATTGTTTCTCATATGTTCCCCCAATGACCCCATCGAGAAATCTCCACCATTGATTATTCTAATCTAACGGTCCACAACTTGCGTCGCACCTGAACTCCCATCATACCTGTTTTCGCCTTCCGCCATCATTTTAAGCCCATTTTCCACTGAATCCAGTTTTTCCCCTCACTGCTCCTCCATCCCCACGAGCCTCTGAAGCAGCCTTCCCACTCCCACTAGTTTTTATAATTATTTTTTCATTTTTTTCAGGGTTCAAAAGGTGGTGAACCCATACAATCTCCATGGTCACAGTCATGGTGATATATAGTGCTGAGAGATTGTCTCAGAGCCGAAGATAGTAGGAGACACCACTAAGGAGGTTTAAAAACATGTTTTATTGAAATATCAGTGTTAATAACCCAGACATAAAACCTTCGGTGCCTCTGTAACCTGTATATTCACACAAACAGGTTAGCAGAAAGTTTAAAGTGTATCAGAAGAAGATTAAAGGGATCAACGCATTGTATTTGAAGCCTAAAGCACACATCAAGCCATGTCAGTGGTTTAATATCAGTAGAATGTTCTTTTCCTAAGAAGGACAAGTTCCCACAGCATTCCCTATTCCACATCGAGCCCATAACAGTTATTATTCTAACAATAAGTCCTAAAAACTATCAGTGCATTAGTTACAAAGAATGGAAGACCTGAAAGGAAAATCTTCACCCTTTCTTGTCACAGACGATAAAACAGAGTACTACAGCCAGAGAGTACTTCAAGAACATACCCTTGGAGTTATTATCAATCTGAAAAATACCCCTAATTCACCTAAAGGGTACTGAAAGTCAATGTAAAGATATTAAAACAGAATGGGCTTCGAAAGACATTTCTCCCTCTGTTTTAATGAATCATTTAAGTTCTATCTACCACTACTATCACTCCTTCACCTATAAGAACTCTTGAGAAATACATTGTAAATGTTGGTTGGTCATTGGAAAAACACTGATTGTAAGTTGTTTTATTGAGTTAGAGTTATGTAAGTATTAGTTGTAAATAGGCTGGGAGATGATTTCTGGAAGATATCAAGCTATTGGACAAGAATGTATGTGACTGGTTTTGCTCTACTATTATGACAAGCATGTTCATCAGATCCTGATCTAAATCAGTGGTGATGTGTCCCTTGTTTGTTATTGTTTTCTCTCTGTTTTACATCATGTTTCATCTTCTCTGATAAGAAAACAGTAAATTTATCTTAGGATATACTACTGCAAGTACCCTAATGCTCACTGCATTTTCTTATTTTTATGTTTTCTGCTAATTGTGTATCTAAGAAAAAATTCAATATAATTTAACAAGTATTTGAATGTCAAAAGCAGAGAAGGTTAAAAGTCTTACTCTGATCTTAGACTTCACTCTGTGTCAAAATTAAATGTTCTCTATTTTATGAAATTAGTCAGGAGGACTACTGGATTGTTGTCTTTGGAGTTAGCCTCATCAGGATTTTTGATCATAGAGGTATAAGGCATGCCCTTTCCCTAGACTTACTCCAAAGTGGTCACCTTGGAAGGTTTTCCTTGTCATTCCTATTCATTTTCTTATTGTTTCATCCCATATTATCATCTTAAGAGATCCTCTGATATAGATGACTAGCCCCTTGAAATCCTTGGATATTTGAATTGCAAGTAAACCCTTTTACGACCCCATTGCCCAATGGACTTGTGTTCTCTTTGAATTATCTCCCCATTGCCAAAAAATCCTTCTCTACTCATTTCTTTACCTTACACTGAACCCTTCTTTCATGTTTCCCAACCAAACAAACAAAATATAAACCCTTGTGCCCTATATCTAGCCTAATACCTTAATTTGAACTTCAAAGATATATTATTCTTTTCTTTTATAGAGAGATCCCTCTCTGGATCCAGGAGGGCTAGATCCTAAGATCCCAAAGTGGTTTGATGTTGTCTTGTCATTTGGTATTGTCAAATCTGCCAAATCACAGGAACCCCAACATTGATATTGCCATATCATTGTATTATCTATTATTATGTTGCAGTGTCTCCTATAAATTGCGCTGATATAGCCATGGCTTCCTTCATGTAGCAGTGTTTTCCATTTATCATGTACATGTTCCATTGAGGCTCTCATTGCCTAGCTTGAGTGACTGATTACTCAAAGAATTGTACTCTTTTACTGCTATATGATACATTGGTTGGCTATTTGTATCTTCATGTGTTCATGGCTATAAAATATCGTTGTTATTCCATTGTATGTTCATACATTGCTGCAGTCCCTCGTCGGGCACTTTCTAAGGACAACTAAGTGTGGGAGATTTGTTTAACCCACCTAGAGGGATTTATTTTGAGACACCTATTAGATTTTGGACTTAGATACTCAGATATAAGGGATTCAGGTCTTGGTTTCAAATCCTGTAGCAGCCATTCCTGGAAAATGCGTTTTCCAGTCATGCCTTGCTAGCTGTTCCAAATTTGAAATATTACAGTGGTATCAAAGCTACAATCTTGGATCAACCTATGAATCTCAGCCAAAGAAGAGGATTGTTGAAGATTGCAACAAGAAACAGTGAAGGAGACATCCTGAAACATCATTCCTGATCCTAGTTGGAAAATGATCACCTAAACTAGGTGGGGCCCACACAGGTGATTTTTGTCGCAAAGTCTATTTTTAGACTATGTCTATTTTTAGACATGTCGATCATAGTCTATGAGTTGCAAGATGCTATTTTTGGATGGTTAGTCAAGTTGGAAAAATATATGGAATTCTATTTTTAGACATATTAGGCGGAATCTATTTTTAGATTTCCAATCTAAAAATAGATATGTCGAATATTATTAGCTCTTAATAATATTTGGACTCTAAACATTATCTTATTCTCTTGGAGCACTTCAGTTAAGTGCACAGATGTGGCACAGGAGCTGACAGAAGGAATTACACTATTCCCGAGGGTTAAGTGGAGCTATTGCATGGAGACTTCAGTTAGAACTCATGTGACAGAGTTTGGTGGAGTTATTGAGGTAGTTGGTGGAGTTGTGTTCAGTTTAACTTAGTTAAACATAGTTGAGCTAGTTGTATCTAGTCTAACTGATTGATACACTAGTGAGAGTGGTGTGAATTTATTATTAATTAATTCACTAATTATTCACTCATTAATAAACTAAATAATACATCAGTTAGCTACAGTGCATGGACAGTTTCAGTGGAGACCAGTGAAGAGGTAGGTGAAAGAGCAGTGTGACTATCAGTTGTGACTATAGTGTTACATGATTTTGCACCACACACTGATGGAGATGCCTATGAATATTGCGTGAGCATTGCTGGGGAAATTCGAACTCATCCAGAGCCATTATTCAGCAGTGATTGCGCAGTAGAGGCAGGCTAGCAGGTGGCAGAGATTGGAGCATGAGATTTGCTAGATCGGACCTAATTAGAGTGTAGCAATTGGAGATTGTACTGAGAGCTTGTGAGGAGCTTTGTATGATGATTGTTACATGATCTCTATGACATATAATATACATATAATTGGGGGTTTTCAGCTTTAAGCTTTCCCATAAATTATTGTGTTCATATGTGTGAATTTTTATGGTTTTAATGTGTGCATGCAATTGATTTTATTTCTGCAATTAATGATCAATGGTAGAAGAGATTTTGTATTGGGCATGAAGTCAAATAGTGTGTGATCAGGAGAATATCAGATGTATAACATATCATTTATATAATTTCTACATGGTATCGGAGCAATATTGATCATTGGATCAATTGCAAATCATTGAAGCGATTGAGTTTTGTGCTAATGGAATTCGAAATTGCTGCAGTGTTTTCTTGGTGTCAAAGTTGACCATTCATTGAAATGTCTTTCAGCAGATTGTGATTGGAGTATGCCCTTGAGGGCAGCTCGAATTATATTTCATGGAAGGACAGGATGGATGTGGTGCTGGAGGATAATGGGTTGAAGGAGTTCATAGATGCTGATATTCCTAAACCGGGTTCTAGTGATGCAGCCGCACTTGAATTGCAAAGCATTGAAGCGATTGAGTTTTGTGCTAATGGAATTTGAAATTGCTGCAATGTTTTCTTGGTGTCAAAGTTGACCATTCATTGAAATGGCTTTCAGCAGATTGTGATTGGAGTATGCCCTTGAGGGCAGCTCGAATTATATTGCATGGAAGGACAAGATGGAGGCGGTGCTGGAGGATAATGGGTTGAAGGAGTTCATAGATGTTGATATTCCTAAATCAGGTTCTAGCGATGCAGCCGCACTTGACGCATGGCAAAATAAGGTAGCAAGGTGTTGAAGGATTCTGTTGGAAGGTGTGAAGGATCACATAGTGTCCAGCCTTCATGGTAAAGCTTCTCCATTCTTGATGTGGAAATCTTTGACAGACTTGTTCCAAAGCAAGAGCGACCAGAGGAAGTTGGTGCTCAAGGATAAACTCAGGAAAATAAAAATGGAGAATAATGACACTATTCCGGTATACTTGACAAAGTTTGTCCACTGCAAGGATGAGATTGGGAGTGTAGGAGTTAGTGTGGATGACAAGGACTTGGTGAGCTTGGCTCTCCTTGGGCTTCCGAAGATTTGGCATTCCTATCAGGACTCTATCAATGGTCAGGAGAAACTACCAGGATGGGAGCAACTTTGGTCGGATCTTGTGCAGGAGGAGATAAGGCGGGATACCAGGGATGGATCTTCATCAAAGAATGATGATGAAGAGGATTTTCCTTTAGCTGCCAAAGCAAGGAAAGGGAAGGGGAAGAAAAATCCTTCTCAATACGGTGCGGATGGCAAAGAGCGTGACATGTCCAAAGTGAAGTGTTTTCACTGTCACGAGCATGGGCATTTCACCATGCATTGTCCACAGAAGAAGAAGAAAAGGCAGGTTGCTAGAGCTACAGCTGGTGAGGCTCTTGCCTCACAATTTGAGCTGGACTTCTCATTTATCGCATGCATGGTGTCTAGTGCATTGGGATCGAGGTGGTATTTTTATAGTGGCGCTTCCTTTCACATGACAGGAGATGTGAACCTTTTCAGTGACTTGGTGGAGAAAGATCTCCAGTTGCATGTTGAGTTGGGTGACAATGGACGATACAATGTGACCGGCATTGGTACCATTACCTTTCAAAGGGAGTCAGGTAAACTCATTCTTTTACAAGATTTTGTGCATGTTCCAGGTTTAAGAAGAATTTAATCTCAGTCGCAATGTTAGAGGATAAAGGGTATGATGTTGTCTTTAGTGAAGGAAAAGTTTTCCTTCGGCACAAAGCAATAGGACAAGTCAAGAAGGTTGGGATTCGAGCCAAGAATCTCTACGGACTTGAAGTAGATGGGATTTCTACGGAGCTTCCTACTATTGGGAAGTGTGAGATGTTGGCCACCTATAAAATTTGTTCTATCAAAAGGTGGCCAAAACATTGTTCAGTCTTCAAGAAATAGTTTAATGGTCAAAATGTTATCTCTTGAAGCCTTTGAAAGATCTCATGCTCATTTCAAACACTTCACTGTTGATTCCCCTCAGAATTCAGAAATTCTGCTAAAAATTCCATGAGAAGACTGCTGCAAAATCCCCTTTCTCCCCTCCTCCATTCAGAAACTAACCTTCATCTTTTCCCATCATTTTCCTCTATTTTTTCCTTGGTTCCTCATCTCTCCTTCATAAAGTTTTTTTTGCAGAGTTTGAAAATCCTTTTTGAACTCTATCGAAACCCCTAAAAACCCTTTGAAAACCATCAAAAAACATGAAAAAATCCATTTCTATATTAAGGGTTTAAGCCCTTTAGGCTGAGTTTCCAAACCAATTCCCCCATATGCCCTTGTCATAAAAACCAAGCATCGAACCCTTATAGTGCTAATCGCATCGGAAAATTTTGGCAAGTGCATTTTTTTTGTTACATAAAAACCCGATGCGATCAGCTCCCTTATTATAAACTCCAGATCCCATGCTTCTTCTGTAAAACCAGGAGTTATGGTCCCGAGCGCTAATCGCATCGGAAAGATTTAAGTGTGCATGTCTTTTGTGCCATTTCAAAACTCCGATTGAAATCAGCCCCTATGTTATAAACCCCAGATCGTATTATCATTTCATTTACCCCATGAGCCCGCAATCGGGCGCTAAGATTTTTTGAAAATCTATCTCCGATCAATGTTTTTCTTTGTAAAATCATGAAACCCACTTTTCCAAAGTTTTTATTAAAAAACCCAAGTCACATGCTGAAATAACTCAAATGGGTAGATTAAAAAGACCGATCGCGCAATCACAATCGGAGTAAACAAAATGGGTTGATTGAAAGACCAGGCCCGAAGTTCCGATTTCGATAGGCCCTTGTTATATAAAGCCTCGGGCCCATTGTGTTCCATATATCCAAAGGCCCCGCAATCGGGCGCCCGACCATTTCATATATATATATATATATATATATATATATATATATATATATATATTCCGCCCCGATCCACTCAAACCTTGGTTTTTATTAAAATTTGTGGGTTTCTTATAAAGTATAAGGGTTCCGCCGGTGCAAAAAAAAAATCAAAGGATATTGACCGTTGATCTAGAGCCGATCAAATGGCCCGCGCAGAATCGCAAAGTTTCGAATTGAAAAGTTTCAAATCACATACTTTATATTTGTCCCCCCGATTGGCCCACCCCTCTGATTTACTCCCCGTAGTCGATCTGATCTACAGATCGAACGGTCATCACTTAATCACATCGGCCCTCCCGATCGTGCAATCGCATCGGAGATTTTCGTCGCACCCTTTGTTTCTCCCCGTCGATTGCGATCCTCTGATTAGATCTAGACCGTCCACGTGTCCAGATCAGATGGCCCAGAACTTCTCCCACATTATTCCATCGCCCTCCGCCTCTACCAAAGGTTTTTTTAAACCGATCTCCACCATTGATCATCGCACGATCAACGGTTATGTTCAATTATTCCTCCCGCGCCTTTTAAATCTCCTCTCGGTTAATCTCCACCGTTGGATGATGCCATCCAACGGCTCTGCTCTCATCCCCCGCCTCTGAAGCAGTAAACCCAAAAATGCAGGATTTTATAATATATTTGTTGAATTTTGCAAGTAACAAAGGTTTTTCATTATGTTGAAAGAGAGGGCCGAGGGTTGGGAATAATGATTCTTGTGCCTTGATTTATCAAAAGAAGCCATCCGCTCAGCTCAAACTCTACGTTCCGTTGATTTTTTATGAGGCATCGATGCCTTATGCACCCTGCGCTAACTGCACATCAACAAGACACTGTGTTTTTTGAAATCACAGTTAAAGAGTATCAGTTTTTACCAAAACATAAGACCGAAGACTCAGACCGAGCATGATCTGTCCTAAAACACAGATTTCAAGCAACTTAAAGTGTTTTGGGAAGAAACAAAGACATCTGTCGATATGAGAAAGCCTCCGCCTTGAGCAGAGGCTAATCGAACCCTCTCCAGCTCCTAAAGTCACCTGCAGTCTCGCAGAAATCAAAGATAGCCGAACAATTAATACTAATCAAGGATCTTATCTTTAAATTGTCGAAAAAACTATTTTAAAGATTAAAGGACCGCAACAGAGTTACTTCAACGTGACATCGAGCCTCCAAAGTCAACAAAAGCTCCCACCGAGCTTAATCCTAAGTGTAAATCAATTAATGAAAATAAACATCTGTAAATTTCTTCATCGAGGCCTTCAAAGGGCGAAGAGTCATCAATCTACATTAATTGATCCAGCAGATCTTTTCTTCAAATTCCACCTCCTCATTATTCTATAAATACTTCTGTAGAAGATGAGAAAATGTTGGTCTCTGGACATCTGAATGTATGTAATAATTTTTCTAAAGCTACTGATGCCCTGTTTGCAAATTGAAGATACATAAGCTGATATGAGAAGTATGAAGTTGTAGAGACCCACCGGGCTTGCTAATTGTAACTGGTTTGAACATCAAATACAAGCCGCTGATTTATGGGATCCTGATTTATGTTAATGGTGATGTTTTCCTCACTGTCCATTGTTATTTTGTTTAATTTTTTCACTCTGTCCACTTTCTCTAATAAAGAGCAGCAAACATAGAGTTATGATTTACTCTCAACAGTACCCTACTCTTATTGAAAGCTTTATTTCCATGTTTTCTTCATTTTAAAGTTCTCTTTAAAGTGTATATTAAAGCAAGTTGGTTTGAAAGCACTTGCCTCATCTAGATTGCTCTTTATGATGAGTATTTTCTGTGTTTTCCTTAGAGTATATTGAAGCAGGTTGGTTTCAAAGTACCTGCCTGATCTAAATTTCTTTTTGTGAATGATATCTGTGGTTTTCTTATTGAATATGCCGAAAGCAGGGTAGTTTAGAAGCACTTCCCTGATCTTAAGTTGTTCAAACTGTTTTCAAATTTTTTCAAAACTAAAATTACTTCAATGCGGGCTAGTTTAAAAGCACTTACCTAATCTCATAATACTTTATGTTTTTCCTTGAGTACATGGTGAAAGAAAGATAGTTTAAAACCACTTACTTGATCTTATACTGTGCACTGTTCTTCATTCTTTTTTGCTCTCCCTTTCCTATCTGTTTCACTCCATAAATCACCTTAAGATATCCTTTGACATAAGTGACTTGCCCCATGGATCCTTCTTGAACCTTGTTGTCCAATTAAAATCCTTCTATGACTCCATATCCCAATGGGTTAAAACTATTTTTGCCTTTCTATCAGTTGAATCATTCCTTCATCTGCAAACATCTTCACCCTTTTTTTTTAACTGACTTCACCTTCACCATGTCTTTGTCCAACCAAAAAACAAACAACAAAACCCATGCTCTTCATAACTAGCCTAATATTACAATTTCAGCTTTTAAAGATCACATATTTTTAACTCATTCATAGAGAGATTCCTCTCTGGATTCAGGAGGGCTAGATCCTTGAATCCAAAAGTGTTTTGATGTTATCCCTGCAGTTGGAATTTTTCCAATCTTGCTAATTACAGGGTGCTAACATGAGAAATCCGTGCAATTGAAGCTTGAGAGGGAGCAGGATTTTCATGCAGGTAAGAGTGAACCTCAGGATGTGGAGCAGCAAAAAGATGAGGATCATGGAGTGGGAGAAACCACTCATGCAAAGAAATTTCATGCCATATGGGCAGAGGGAGTGCATGCGGCTATACCACCAAGTGAGAGGTGGAGCGACATGCATGATTAATCCCAAGAGGATATTTCTGGGCAGGATTCATTGAGATGGTGTGGATCTCATGAATTGAACCTGGCTACGAGGAGCCCATAGAGTAGCAGTAGCATGATCATTTGGATTTATGCGGGCAGATCAAAGTGACAGTGTCGGATACTGGAGCGTGATTCAGAGTTGGCAGCAAGTGCACAGTACATGGGTGCAGAGTTCAAAAACGCACTGGTTCTTTAAGACATGTGCAGTTGGTACCAGTAGAATTCGAGGACTTTTATGATAGATACATTAGACTGATTGAGTTGTTTGGAGCCTTTTCAGTTTCGGAAGAGTTGCAGAGCAGATGCATGGAGTTACAGGGTGCTTTTAAAGGTTGCAAGGTGAATGCATGGAGTTGCATGTCCTTTCTTGTTGAGAGGGAGTGTTGAAGATTGCAACAAGAAACGGTGAAGGAGGCATCCTGAAACATCATTCCTGATCCTAGTTGGAAAATGATCACCTAAACTAGGTGGGGCCCACACAGGTGATTTTTGTTGCAAATTCTATTTTTAGACTATGTCTATTTTTAGACATGTCAATCATAGTCTATGAGTTGCAGGATGCTATTTGTGGATGGTTGGTCAAGTTGGAAAAATAGATGGAATTCTATTTTTAGACATATTGGGCGGAATCTATTTTTAGATTGCCAGTCTAAAAATAGATATGTCGAATATTATTAGCTCTTAATAATATTTGGACTCTAAACATTATCTTATTCTCTTGGCGCACTTTAGTTAAGTGCAAAGATGTGGCACAGAGCTGACAGAAGGAATTACGCTATTCCTAAGGGTTAAGTGGAGCTATTGCATGGAGACTTTAGTTAGAACTCATGTGACAGAGTTTGGTGGAGTTATTGAGGTAGTTGGTGGAGTTGTGTTCAGTTTAACTTAGTTAAACATAGTTGAGCTAGTTGTATCTAGTCTCAGCTGATTGATACATTAGTGAGAGTGGTGTGAATTAATTATTAATTAATTCACTAATTATTAACTCATTAATCAACTAAAGAATACATCAGCTAACTACAGTGCATGGACAGTTTCAGTGGAGACCAGTGAAGAGGTAGGTGAAAGAGAAATGTGACTATCAATTATGACTATAGTGTTGCATGATTTTGCACCACACATTGATGGATATGCCTATGAAGATTGCGTTAGCATGGCTGGGGAAATTCGAACTCATCTAGAGCCATTCTTTAGCAGTGATTGCGCAGTAGAGGCAGGCTAGCAGGTGGCAGAGATTGGAGCATGAGATTTGCTAGATCGGACCTGATTAGTGTGTAGCAATTGGAGATTGTACAGAGAGCTTGTGAGGAGCTTTGTATGATTATTGTTACATGATCTCTATGACATATAATATACAGATAGTTGGGGGTTTTCAGCTTTAAGCTTTCCCATAAATTACTGTGTTCATATGTGTGAATTTTTATGGTTTTAATGTGTGCATGCAATTGATTTTATTTCCGCAATTAATGATCAATGGTAGAAGAGATTTTGTATTGTGCATGAAGTCAAATAGTGTGTGATCAGGAGAATCTCAGATGTATAACATATCAGTTATATAATTTCTACAAGGATGAGCTTTATCTCATCATATTTCATATCCATGAAGAAGCTCCCCAAGGAGGATAAGCAGAAATAACATGAAAGATCCTGCACTTCCTATTCTTGAGAAGGAGACAGAGAGATGCGCAGGAAAAAGACTCCATATTTTGGAGAAGAAAGAGGGGATAAGCTTACAAAGCTTCTTCCTAGATCTGTACATAATATTCATGAATACTTCAAGAAGATAAGGAGGGAGATGTATGAAGAATCTCCAAAAGAGTTTGAATCTAAAGAAAACTCTATATTGTCATATGAGGAGTGTGAACTAGCAGTCACACACTCTGACACACAACACAGTCACATGCCCAGGATTGTTGGAAGAGAGATGGAAAGAGGAGAAGAAGTTGCTACGAGGGGAACTCTTAGTAATTTCCTGAAGGAGTATGAGTCTCAAACACATAAATTCTGAGATCATCTCAGTTTTTTGGAGTTTTGCAAGATCAAGGTGAAGGGAAGAGAGTAGCAGGATAGATTTCTTCTATCTACCTTTGAAGGTTCACCTACATGTTCAGCCAAAGCTTGGGTGGAGGAGTTAGATACCTTCTTGCAGCAACACCAAATTCCTAAAGATGAAGCCATCAAAGTTGTAGCGCTACATATGAGAGGTAAGGCCTATGCTTGGTGGATCTTTGAATCCTTTTCTTTGAAAAATGCAAACACTACATCTTATGCAAGTTTCACTAGGGCCTTAGTGAAAATATTTGGTAGGAGGATTCATGAGACACACGTGGTGGAGAAAAACAAGGGTACTCAAATAAAACCCTTGCATGAAAACGCAATTCCACTTTAGAAAACCATGGAGGAGGCTGAAAACTTGCACCATACCTTGCCGAGAGAAAGCCTTTCATCTCACACCTTTGATCAAGGGAGCATGGAGATCTCTTTTTCAAAAAGGGATCCAATCATTGGGAGGTTTCCCATTCATGTTGTAGAGATTGAGGGCAACAGCGGTGTCTCATCTAGAGATTATCTAGTGCCTCATGCAGAGGAAAGAGGAGCTATTTCTCCAAGTAGAGTGATTCTTGCATATTTTCAAGGAGGTCCCCAAGATCTCATGTGTGGAGATCAAGGCACAACTCATGTGCCATTTTTGAGGAGGTGTGGAACCATGGAGACACAAGGAGGAGGTAGGGAGGAGAACCAGCATCATGAGATGAGGAGTACACACCCCTATCCATTTCTGGAGGTTGTTACACCTAGGAGGGAGACTGGATTGTGCAGTGAGAGCATGGGTAGATTTTTCCATTCATATATGCAGTCATCTCTTGATGATGATGTCTCATTTCATGGAGACATTTCACCAGGGAGACCACTAGATCAGTAGAGGATGATGGATGCTTCACATGTTGGGGCACCACTCATTGATTTCAGGAGGGTAGAGACCTTGGGAAAGTTGGGTACAGTGCTAAGAGTTTGGGGTAGACTCAAGGAGGAAAGAGGCATTCTCTCAACATCACTTTTACCCACTCACATTTCAGATTCTGCGTTGTGGCAGAAGTAGCAGGGGAAGGATAGTAGCGTTCCAACTTGCATCTTTGACATGGGATATGTCAAAGAAAAGGGCAGCCATGTGACAGATTTTCTTCATGAGAGATCATCAGCGCTGTCACTGTGGAGGATAGATCCATGTTGGAACTCCCAGCTGTTGGTGGAGTATTCCAAGGATCTTCATGCTTGTAGGATATTGGATGGCCAGTTTCATTTGGAGGAGTATTCAGTCAGAGATGGGGTCATCTTCTATCATGGTAGGATCTTCTTGTCTGGAGCTTCCAAGCTCAAGGAGAAGTTGCTACAAGAAGCTCATGAGGATTTCCTTTTCAGCCCCACTTGTTCTATGAGAGCATACCACACCATCATAGAGGGGTATTTTTGTGAGGGTTTTGAGGAGGAGATATATCAGCATATGAGGAGATGCATGGATCATATGGAGATGGAGGAGTTAGCATAGCCACCTATTTTCTCTTTTAGGATGAGAGGGGACTCATTTATGAGCCACTCCCTTTGTATGAGCAGGATATATGGTAAGGGTATTCATTGTTGTTTACATGATTATTTGTATAATGTATATATGCATCCCTTAACCATACATGTGTACGATGATGCTCCAAGGAGGAGCATTCTTTTTTCTAGACCTCATGGTTTAGTTGAGGCCATAAGCATGATTGATGGCCATTCCCTAGGAGGACTTGGGTAAGATAGATATTATGGAGGACATGCTCATTGTACACCTTGCATTATTCACTTCCTCCATACTTATGAGGATATTGGAGTAGTAGGAAAGTGGTTGAGAAGCCACTCATTTTATCAATCTCTATTTCAGTTGAGGGTCAAGCTGTGTTGGTTACATTTGAGGGACCCTTGTCCTTCTCATTTATTACATATGGCAGTAAGCATGATTCTCATTTTTGCTCCCTATGGTTCTATTGTCTCTGTCTTTATGAGGAGCATGCTTGGGAGAAAGACACATTGGGTGGATGTGTCCTTTGAGGGAGAATCATCCCACACTTTTTGCACTACATGTTTCTAAGGGGAGCATGGGATATGGAATGGTCACCTTAAAAACACATTTGTCTCTTTATGAGGTGAGCCATATGATGGATGTGATGCCATATGATGATGACTTCCAACTCATCATATATGGGGATTTTTGGGCCAGCATGATTTACAACGTTGGAGGAGAGGTATTTGGAGATCTACTCCTCATCTTGCCACTTGAGGGAAACCTTACTACAACCCAGGATCAAAAGACACTATACACTTATCTTGAATGGAGAGGATGGCAGTGTGGGGTAGACTATTTTGTCTACCATGTGCAGATTTTCATCCCACCTACCTTGCTGGAGCCAAAGGTGGATGACCGTTTTCAGGAGTTGCCTAGTTGGGATGTGACTCATTTTGCATGGCTAATAGCTTGGGGATGGAGGATCCATATGGGAGAGATATTTCCCATTATATTTCAGATCCCATTCCTCAAAGGGACCTCTAGACATCACTTTGCTATCCTCTTAAGTATTTCACCTTTACATGATGATGGCTTGATAGCTGACTTGCATGCTGAGGAAGAGCAATGTGGGGACTTGGTTGATGAGATAGCATATCTTTCCTTGGAGGATATCATCATACATGTATGCTACAGGGAGAGGAGGAGAAATAACTCAGTCCATCCTTGCACTTGCTTGAGGACAAGCAATCTTTGAGAGGGGAGGACTGTAATATTCCAAAATTTGCATGCAAAAAATAGGAATATTATTTTTTGCTTATATCATCTAGGAGGTGAATAAAATGGGTAAAAGGCCCATGAGTAGGAATAAAATCCCTCATAATGTGAAAGGGATCAATGGAGTAGCTTTATTTTTCACCTTCCAGTGTGAAAAGGGGCAATTGCATGAGAACAAGGTCAATTTTGACCAAGTCAACAGCGCTACCTAAGAGGGTGTGGCTTGCTTGGAAAGACAGCGCAGTTTGAGAGGGAGAAAGATTCCTTGTGGAAGAAACCCTAATGTGTGGTTTCTAGGGCAAAGAGACATTCACTTGCATAAAAGGAGGAAGAGGCAGCCATAGTGAGACATGTTTGAGTATTCTGATTTTGGTCTAGTAGACTATTTGCAGTCTATGGTTGTTTAGCTGAGTTGCAGTGTTGTTTAGCACGAGGGATTCCTGTTTAGGATTTCTTCTCCTTCTTGAGAGGCCTCTTGAAGGATTTCACTTCATTTCTCCACATATTGGCACAAGGCCAAAGCCAATTCCTTTAGTCACTGTGTTATTTCTGCTAAAGTATAACGTAGTGTTGCTGGGTGTTGCAGTGGAGGGTTCCACAACACCATTCCTTGGCTCATATTTCAGAGGAGGGAGCTTCTATTCCTCAGGAAGGTTAGTGAGGAAGGTTTTCAGAGATAATTTTCATATATTGGCATCAGTCCAAGCATCTCCCATCATCAACAGTGCAGTCCCTTCTCCAGATTGCGTTATTTTAGAGTGTACTTGCAGTGGGGGTTTGCACCACTATCTTGGAGGGTGAGATCTTCAGGGATTGGATCAGCCTTTCACCTGGAAGATCCATTGGATGAGATTCAACCATTAGTTGCAACATCTTCAGCTATCTCCATCCATTTTTATGTTCTAAGTTGCAGCTGCTGCCCAGCAACTCCGGCATTTATGTAGATTTTCCATTTGTACATATATTTCAACCAATCCTCTTAAGGATTGTTGTATTGTTATTTTCAGGGGTTGAGAGCTTGCTCCCCCACATTTCTTGAGATGATATTGCCATATCATTATATTATCTATTATTATGTTGTAGTGTCTCCTATAAACTGCGTTGATATAGCCATGGCTTCCTTCATGTAGCAGTGTTTTCCATTTATCATGTACATGTTCCATTGAGGATCTCATTGCCTAGCTTGAGTGATTGATTCCTCAAAGCATTGTACTCTTTTTCTGCTATATTATATATTGGTTGGATATTTGTATCTTCATGTGTTCATGGCTATAAAATAATGATGTTATCCTATTGTATGCCCATACATTGTTGCAGTACCTCGTCGGGCACTTTCTAAGGACAACTAGGTGTGGGAGATCTGTTTAACCCACCTAGAGGGATTTCTTCTAAGCCACCTCTTGAATTTTGGACTTAGATACTTAGAGCTAAGGGATTCAGTTATTGGTTTCAAATCCTATAGCAGCCATTCCTATAAAATGAATTTTCCATTCATTCCTTTCTAGTTGTTCCAAATTTAGAATATTACACAAACAATCAATAAAAAACAAAAAATCTCAAAACTTCTTAACTAGCCTAAAATCAGAAAACATAAGCATAAAGATAAATCATTTACAAATACAAACATAGATAGAGCCTTCTCTGAGCCCAAGAAGGTAATGTCCTAGACTTTAAAGTGGTTTGATGTGGTTCCTTGCTACTTGTTCTTGCCAATCTTGCAAATTACAGGGAGCCAACAGAGTCACCCTTGTTTAGAGCATCCAAGTTGAGCCATCATTGCATCCATGGAGTCTGTCCCGAGTCCCTTTTGTCTCTCACCAAAGTCTTCCATCCTTCATTGCTTTGTACCTCTTTCGTGTCACACATTTTTTCCTCCAGTCATACTGTCCCCTATCCCCTTCGGAGTCGAGTCAATAGCTTCCAGGTCATCCATGCCCTTTATGCTCTAACAAGGGAATTCATCAGCCCACTACTCAGTATCCCCCATTCCACCATCATCCCTGGTGTCAATCTATTAGTCGCTCTACTATTATCCCTCGTGCCTTATTTGAGGATTCCTCATTGCCTCACCTATGGCAGACCTCCTTCTATCGACATTAGCTTATTCATTCTAGATGACAGGTCTAGAGGGCGGTGTACCATGGTACTAGCTTACTCTCTTTTTCAATGCCTCGAATCAGGAAAAGGGACCCTTTATTTCCCTTTAACTCGATTGTTTCTCAATTCCAGCTCCTTATGGCATGATCGAGATCCATATACTTGATCGTTCAGTGATGTAGCAAATTGTACCATTGATTCTCTGGTGTGTGTGAGATGTTTCAAACCTCATGAGGGGGTGGCCCTTTAGGTAGCCCCCCACATACGCGGATGACCTCTTTACTACAAACTTGGATGAAACTCTGCAGATTTTTTGGTTCCAGCCTTAGCCACTTGTAGCACCTTTTTAGTTTGCATGTATCATTCAGATTTTCAGAGCCCTTTCCTATTTTACAGGGCCTCTTTGGTTGTTATTATATCTCATGTACTTAGATATTATTGTATAATTCTTGCCTATTGTCCCAGGCAAGTATGTATGTGGGATCCATTATGTTTTTTTATATGGCACATGTTTATGCCAGCATGTATTATATAGATCAGTCCCATGTTTGTTTGGCGCACCATTATTCTTTGTGCTTTGTCATCTCGGCGGGCATAGCTATGCCTCCCCCACCTCATTGAGAACAGGTACTAACTCATAAAAGAGACTTGTCACACCTATAAGTATTGCCTCCTCGGGGTCTTGTCCACTCTTGCTTTAGTATGTCTTATATTTCTCTCTCTCTGACTCCCCTTCGGTGTCTAGTGATTGTGTTCTTACAATGTACTTTGGTCATATGATTAGCTCCTAACGCTCGCACGTTGGGTGGCAATATGTTACACCAAATTTTGGTCATCTAACCTGTTACTATTAGATGGACTAAAGTACACCATGTAAGACCAATTTTACCATAGTAAAATTGCTTTCACTATGAGAAATAATTTAATAACCCATAGTTTATTAAATTATTTCTGGTCTAAACAGGAAACCGGTGAGGAATATTTAAATAGATCCTTATTTGTATGATTTTCCTCTAAGGATAATTAACTAAACCATTGTTTAATTAATATTCCTCGTCATATTTAACCCAACATGAGAATTAATTAGATAAATTATTATTTATCTTATTATTCTCTGGGAATAATTATTTAATAATATTCCTTGTTGAATTTGACTAAATAGTTTTTAAATAATTAAATAAATCATTATTTATTTAATTATTCCTTAATCACATCCTTGAAATAATAAATAAATCATTTATTTATTTATTATTTCTAAATAAAGGGATTTAACCAATTCTAAATTCCTTTTCCCTCCACCAAAAATAATAAAATATTCCAAGTAAGTTGGATCTAGATTTCGTTAATAATATTTTAATTAAGCACCAATATCTAGACTAACTCAATATTTTGTTATAAATAGAAGGGGTTTCCCATTCAATCACGACTTCTTTTTTATCACCTTTTGATCTATACTTTTGGTCTGACTTTTCTCCTCCATCATTGTCATATTTTTTTTTACTTTTTCTTGTGAGCTCCCTTTGAGTTCTATTTTGTCTGGGTTTTCTGCACCATCAAGGGAGAGAGATCTTGGATCTGAATCGCTGAGGACATACAAGAACCCATCCCATTGAGGGGGACTGGTAACATCTTTCTATGTTTCCTTCCCAGGTGTCATAATACAAAAAAATATTTATAAATTCTTGTCTTTTCTATTGGATGTATGGAGCAACTCTTGTTTATTTTTGTTGTTTAATGTCTTTAACTACGTAGATCTGGATTTTTGTAGCATTTATTCTGATCACCTACTGCAGATCTAAGGAAATTGACAACCAAATTTGTTGTTAGGGCTATTTGTTATGCACAGCTAAAGTGAGCTTTTTTTGTACACTTGCGATTAAAATTCACACTAACTTATTATTTATCTTATTATTCTCTGGGAATAATTATTTAAATCATTATTTAATAATATTCCTTATTGAATTTGATTAAATCATTTTTAAATAATTAAATAAATCATTATTTATTTAATTATTCCTTAACATCATCCTTGAAATAATAAATAAATCATTTATTTATTTATTATTTCTAAATAAAGGGATTTAACCAAATCTAAATTCCTTTTCCCTCCACCAAAAATAATAAAATATTCCAAGTAAGTTGGATCTAGATTTGGTTAATAATATTTTAACTATGCACCAATATCTAGACTAACTTAATATTTTGTTATAAATAGAAGGGTTTTTCCATTCATTCACGACCTATTTTTTATCACATTTTGATCTATACTTTTGGTCTGACTTTTATCCTCCATCATTGTCATATTTTTTTTACTTTTTCTTGTGAGCTCCCTTTGAATTCTATTTTGTCTCGATTTTCTACACCATCAAGAGAGAGATATATTGGATCTGAAGTGCTGAGAACATACAAGAACCCATCCCATTGAGGGGGATTGGTAACATCTTTCTATGTTCCCTTCCCAAGTGTCATAATACAAAAAATTATTTATAAATTCTTGTCTTGTGTATTGGATGTATGGAGCAACTCTTGTTTATTTTCATTGTTTAATGTCTTTAGCTGCATAGATCTGAATTTTTGTAGCATTTATTCTGATCACCTACTACAGATCTAAGGAAATTTACATCCACATTTGATGTTAGTGTTGTTTTTTATGCACAGCTAAAGTGAGATTTTTTGTACGCTTGCAATTAGAATTCACACTAACAGTGTTTATATAACTAACAATTGGGTGACGTGACAGTGCATAATAAGACTCAATTGCAGCAAGGGAATGGTAAAATAAAGGAATTGGGTAAGAATTCCTTTGGATATGTTTGGAAACCCTAATTCCAAATGAATGAGTGATTTTCATATAGGAAGTATTCTTAACCCTAAGCTTATATGTCCTTATGTGGACATGTGCTATATTTATGAACATGTATTTGAAAAGTATAAAAGTTGGTTTCTAGTTACGGCTGGATTCGTTAATGGATTGGAGTCCCTTGAGAGATGATATATGTATGTGCTTAGGTGCAAGGAAGCGTGCCTAACACAATAACGTAAGGTAACTGATATATTGTATGTTTATATTATACACTAACAATTATGTGTATGGCAGTATGATCTAGGGGATTGCATGGAAAAAGAGACTGCAATGAAATATTGGACAAGGCTCAAGTTGAGCTTTCCCTTAGAAACATTGGGAACCTATGGGGGATTGAGTCATGGTGTTTTCTCCTAAGTCTTTTTCTTTTGGTCTTTTTTTATTTTTTGAGCTTGATTTGTGTCTTTTTTTATGTCTGGTGCAAGGCCTTACCACTTTTTTCATGGTGTTGTATTGCTATTGGTTTTCCATGGTTTTCTTCTTTTGTTTCTTGTTCTTTCCTTTTATGTTTTGAGAGTCTTGGGAAATGGTTGGGGAAAGAGGAAGTTAATGGAGCTCGGGGAGAGATGAACGAAACGTAATAAGTCATGAAAGACACAAATGAAGTTTGGTGCATGAGTAAGTGTAGCAGAAGGTAATAATATGAAATTCAGTTGGACTAGTTGGGTCTATTGTGGTAAATGGATGGTGGCAGTACAAACATGAGAAAGGAAATTGAAAAGGTAAATAAAATGGATCTCAAGTGTTAGATGCCTTGGCTATGTTGGGAACTATTGTTCTCAATGTTGTATATGGATAAAGGAAGTTCTCTTAACTTTGACCTTATGCTATTTGGTAATTGTGATGTGATCATAATTATGTTGGTGTTTATATATGTATACATGTATGCATGTATGTATGTATGTGTATGACAGGGTCGTCATGGATCATGGTTGTTTGATGCTAAATGTTTATATGTCGTTGTCTGACAGGATGCTGAATGTTTAATTCTAATGATTATATATACATGTATGTATGTATCTATGTCACTTTCTGACAGTGTTGTCAGGGATCATTCTTCTGGAGGAATGATTTCTTATGAAGTTGAATGGAATGAAGAGGTTCCTAACTTTGAGGAATCAAGTGGCAAAGTAGCCTTGATAGATCTATGAGGTCAATATCATGTGGATATGATTTAATGTTATATTCTTGTACTATTCCTATGTTTATGATATGGACAGGTAATGCTAAGGGGTACATTAGCAAAGTGAAATTAGTGTGATCTATGACATGCTAGGATAATCATGGATAGTGTAAAGACACTAGAAATCAAGGTTTCTTGTGGTTTTAGTGTGTGATGTGCACTACTACTATTGTGTATATTTTGCGCATCTTGTATATTTACTGATTTTACCTATGGCGATGTGTACATATAACATATGTAGTATTGTGTACATATGATGTTGTATGTATGTTTTATTATTGGTGTTGTGTATATATTGCATATGCAATGCTAGGTATAGATGGTACTATGTATATGTTGGATATGTTGTGTACAGTGTACATACCATATTGTGTGCATGTTGGATATGTGGTGTTGTGTGCATATGGTGTTGTGCACATGTTGGATATGCAGTGTTGTGTATGTATGGTGCTATGTGCATGTTGTATATATTGCAGTGCTATGTACATATGGTGTTGTGTGCATGTTGTACATATGGTGATATGTACATATCATGTTGTGTGCATGTGGTGTTGTGTACATGTTGTACATGTAGTGTTGGATGCAGGTGGTGCCGTGCATATGTTGTTGTGTACATGTGATTTCATCTACTATTGTGAATGTGGTGTTGTTTACATGTGGTATTGTGTACACATTGTACAGGTGGTGCGGTGTACATTTGGCGTTGTGTACACGTTGTGAAGGTCGTGTCGTGTACATGTGATGTTATGCACACGTTGTGCAGGTAGTGTTGTGTACAAGTGGTGTTGTGTACATGTTGTGCATAGGATACTGGTATAAATGTGTTATTGTGTGCATGTCGTACATGTTGTGTTGCGGGCATGTGGTACTATGTATGTGCATGGTGTAGTCGTGGTATCATGACAATTGTATTCGTTGTGTTGTTCTATGTATATGTATATAAATTGTGTTGTATTTTACAGCAGGTGTAGGTGTATGTGTTGTGTTGTACATCGTATGTCTGTGTGTGTATTTTATTTTGTTGTACATAGGATGTAAGTGTATTTGTTGTGGTGTACTTTGTGTGCATGTGTATGTAAGTGAAGATAAGAAAGTGCATTGAGTGCTTTCCGAGTGTGGAAACCGATCCAGTGTGTGTACAAATTAAAAAAGGAAGAAGTAACGACCGATGAAGGATAGGTATCGGTATTTTATTTTAGTTTTATTATGCATGTGATTTATGATTCTGACTTGTGATGGTTACATGTGATTTATGATTATGGTTTATGATTATTTCATATGATTCATGATTTTAATTTATGATGGTTGGGTTTTGAGCTAACTAGATGTGATATGTTTATACATGATGATTTTATCAAACATCTAGTTTTATTTGTTGTGATAGGAAGTAAATAGGATTGCAAGTGTACCTTATGGATGAGCTACCAATGAGGTATGAATTGAAGTTATTTCAATTTATTTTGAATCTAATGGAAATTATGTGCTTGGTACAGGAAAGTATGGAAATTCCTGTGTTACCACTTAGGAAAAAACCCGGCTACAGGGAGACACCCCAAGGTAACGCCAAACCAATTTTAGGTTGAAAGTTTTCCCTTCAACCCAAACGGGGATCTCTACATAGAACTCAACTACTCGATGGTCACTATAGTAGAACATTTTCTGAAATTGGGTTCAGGTGTAAAAATTTGGATTTAGGTATTGTTGTGTAGGTAAATACCCTCTACGAACAGAGGCGATCCCTCTAGCCCTAGGGTGGGTCTAGCAGCAAGAGGACATGTTTATGTGTTGATTCCTAGTTAATGAATGAAATGAGTTGGGATAGATTGTATTACCTGTGATCCAACTCGATTGTCGTAGTTGTGGCACCGGTCTCCAGATCTTCACCCCGACATGTCATGGTCCTTCAACAATGGTACTCAGGTGCCTACACAAATATCAAAGGATGAAATCAGCATACAAGACAATATTTGCATTCATAACTAGCTAATTAGTCAAGGATAATTAAACGCATTTCGTAAGATAAATCACATCAACACAAGATGGGAACCAAAACATCAGTCATGTATATATTAAGATAAATAAAGAGATTACAACCGGAGCCTTGATGTCGTAGCCTCCTTCAGCGATCCAGTCAAAACACGTCTCGAGAATTCTTCAGGTAATTTGGACATGATGAGGAAATAATCCTAAGCTCTCTCTCAACAAGGGTCTCTCTCTCTGCTCTATCTAACACCAGCTATATCAGACTATTTCAGCAAAATGTTCAACAATTCCTCTTCAGCTAGTTGCATCTATGTGAGAGAGGTGTATTTATGGAAGGAGAGGAGGAGGTTGGAATCCCTCAAATGGTGGAACGGAGGCCTTATCCTTTGGTAGGTTTCCCCAAAAAGAGGAAAAAAGAAGCCAAAGGAAGGTGCTCGGCACTATTCAGTCGAACAACCCAAGCTTACTCGCCCATGAAGTAGTTAGCATGGAAACTTTGCTTCTATATTTAAAAAACATTCCAAAAACAGTTTGGCGCTGGCAGCTCACTGAGACAAAGCACCAATGGGCATAGGGCCCAATGTTAATTTCCCTTATTGGCGCGAGGCCATAACTTCCTGCCATCGCCAACCCAAAAGCATGTGTTTTTGATGGTCTGTTCCAGGAATAGTCAACAGAGGAAATGTTCTTCTCATGGAAAGGGATGAAATGATACTTTTTGCAAGGCATGAAACTTCATATAAGTCACAAAAATGGTCCTCCAATGTACGAGATGGGGATTACAGGGATGGTTACAAAATTTTGTGTAACAGATGCCCCCTAAAGCATGAGGTCAGAGAGAGAGGGAGGAGTCAAATTCTTTACAAGAACGCGTTCAAACAAAACACCATTGTCGGAAGACCTACAAGTACAATACAACTGATATCTCTGATACATGAACATGTGGTATGGGCACAGCCATCCATAATAGAGCATATATAAAACTAAGATCTAAGGTATGGACGTAGCCATCCAACAGTAAGGATCAACAAATAGACTCAGATATGGTCACAACCATCCAATGAAAAGAGTCATGCATATAGTCATGATGAACCAAAATATCCCACAACCTGGATATTATCAGACAAAACCTAGGGTCTTGCACTCCATCTCAACCCGAACAAGTACAAATTCAAGTATGTGAACATGTGATCTGAAGTCGAACATGCAAAAAAGTCCCTAATTACCAGTAAATGATGAAAGTTATTAACAGGCACGAGAGAAACCACCAATAATGAAAATGGCTCTCAAGGTACAACTAGTACAATCCACGGAATGTAAACAGTGATCTAGCATCAAACACCCGCAAAATCACTTGATCGAAGGCCAATGATGTGTACCTTTCGTCGAATGCGAAGAACTTGCCATTGAGGCATGCAAGCTCCAAGGTACTGGAAGGGAGTCTCTAGACCAATGTCCTGGATAATGAGCTGAAGTCGACAGGAAGTGACCTAGTTGAAGGAGGGCCATAATGTTTCCCACATCATTGACACGAGACAAAGGAATATGATGATAGTGAATCGGGACCAAAAAGAGAATCAGAGGGAGGTTGAAAATTGCAAACAAAAACTTCTCTTTAACATATCGGCGACACGACTCTGGATTTGGCAGTATTTGACATCAAGGGATCTGAGGTCATGATGACATGGAAAAGAGTAGATGAGTGGTCAAAAGAGATTACCCAAACCCATGGAGGAAAAAAATGACAAAATGAGATGTTCCCAACCCGACACGAATGCAGACGAGTGTCATGTTCAAGAGCGACATACTACCAACACAACTAAGAACTGGTTCCATTTTCCCCCACCATTGTTGGCGAGTACCCCAATTATTTTTGGAAAACAAGCTTGAAGGGGATAGCATATGCTTGTCATGTAAGTTTTTCCTTCAGAAAAATCCATCCTAGTACAATTTACGAGCCCTAGGAAGCAGGAAGGAGGTGACGTCATGGTGATGGTTTCCGATGTCATTTAGGTTTTAACGAGTCTAACAAAGGAAGAACTCGACATATTTTCATGTTTAGAGAGTTTAAAAATAAGTGGAAAAGAAAACTCCAGAAATCCCTTTTCGTAGGTAGTCGCAAAGATCTGAAAAGGTAGAAAATTGTGTCTGAGAGAACCTCTTAGTTGCGATAGGCTAAGGTATTTCTTTTTCGTAAACAATCTATCCCAGCCCGAAAAAGGGGTAAACGTATATTGGGTAGATATCATTTTGTAGCCATTTAACGATTTCAAAATGACAAGAGTCTCGGCAATATTTTCAATTTTAGAGAGTCAGAAAAGAGTTGAAATATGACTCCAACAGTGACTTTTTCGTGTTTTTACCGAGTCCGAAAAAGTATAAAATACAACTCGTTACTTCATCGTTGACACGTTGAGGACCTATCACTGCACAAGGGATGCACGTAAAACCCATTTCTCGAAATAACATGGTGAAATAATTGAAAAATATGTTTTAAAACCTAATTAGGGTCCTGAAAAGTTATAAAATGCCAAATATGGTAAAAAATAAATCACTTTTCACTTTTACCTCTTGTGAGCAATTTGTTACCCTTTTTCACTGTGATTTTGTGGTGTTGACAGTGGGCAATCCAGAAGACCAATCGTGAATCTATCAGTTCCAAGTAAGAGCTTACGTCCTTCCCTACATTTTGATTGTAATTTCATTACCTGCAACCCAAATTTTGTAGATCAATTGGGGGGATTTGCAAAAATTAGGGCACAACGGCTAGCGTGGGTATCAAGCATGAACTCACGCCAACCAGCCTAAAAATTGAAAGGGGGCACGCCAATTTTCGGGATTGTTTCTAAAACAGTCTCGCCAACCACAACAGTCAATTTTACTATGTAAATTTAAACAAGCAGGCCCAATTTAACCATTCAAAAGCTTTGGATTTAGCTAATGACAACCATATGGATTTTTTTGCAGGTGTGAAAAGACAAAATGATGATAGAATGGAAAGAATGAGAACACAGTGAAAAAGATGAGGAAGCCACGGGAAATAGGAGATGCATGGAACCTCTCGGAGATTTTGGACTCAAGAAATTCTTTATGGCACCATGTCTTAGAGCTCAACTGGAGCTGTTGTAGTACTTGGTCAGTGTCTGGGACTTTGATCGAGAAAAATTCACTATTCGTGACTAGGAACTTGAGATTGAAGTCTCAGATGTTTATTTCATAACCAGACTGTCGCAGAGGGGGGCAGTACCAATCCTGATTGGCACCCGACCCTCAATGGAGAACATGAGTATGGTGATTGAAAGGCTGTGCCCAGCGGCAAGGAAAGGATCGAGAAGTGGAAAAGTGGATATCCAAACTATTCTGGATTTGGCACTAAGGGTAGTGTTGCACACCATCACGCGAGCTGCTAGATCGTAGGCTCCATGCGAGGCCACAAAAACACAGCTACTTCTTGTTGTAGATTGCATGGCACTGACCCCCTACAACTGGGCAGAGGTGGTAGCAATCAACATGAAGCACCAATTGACGAAATGCAAGAAAACCAAGCTGAAGTAGTTCGGCTATGGGTCCATATTGGTATCGTTCATCTTGGAACAGTTACCAATATTCTAGCGTCAGGAGGTAATAGTTCCGACACCACCATCCCAGGAGCCATGGATGGTCCGTTGGACAGTTTTGATGCCAAGGTTAGGCGGAGGTCAACAGATGTCCTAGAGATCGGAGTTCTTTGAGTGGTGTTGGCTCGAGGGGTCCTGACCCGGGTTTGGAGGTTAAGGTTTGCCAAAAAAACCCTTATACTACTGGCCCTTTCGGCAGTGACCTACTTGCACAGGCCAAAGTCTCACCCGAAGCAGTATGGGAGGGTGTTGGAACCAATTTTCCACACCCTGAGAGAGAGTAGGTAAGTCAAGCAGATCCACGTTCGCAACCTATTGAGTTTGCACAAGATAGGTATGTTCACAGGTTTGTTAACAGTATAATCCACAGTATAACAGAGCTACATATCTAGTCAATACCTTTGCATCCACATGCGTATCGAAAGTTATCAGTACACAATATCATAACATATCAATAATAGATTACAGATATACCATAACACAGACAGATTCGCAGCATAACAGATAACACAATTGTTTTCTTAGTTCTAACAGATCCCATAGGTTTCCATCAACAGTAACACATCAGATTTGATCACATAGAGCTACTTTAACTATATCTGCATATATTAGCATCAAAACCCAATACAATTCAAATACAGCCTACGCACACAGTAGGACTCGGGATCTCCATGCACACAACCAACAGGAGTCCTTACCCAAACGACCCAACACAGATCTAACAATTCTTTCCTAGCATTAGACTTGATTCTTGCCTACTTTAAGACTCAAAATTTTCATCTATTTATATCGACTTAGCTTACACTTCCAATGGTCCGCAAGTCATGGTTTACGGACTCTTGGTCTACCCTTGACCCATTACAATGCATTTGGGGCTTTGAACCACCCCAAAACCCTTGTGCTAGACTAATTAAGACCAAAAATATACAAAATTGTACAAAATGCGCAGCTTTAGGGGACCCTATTCCAACAGTCCCCCAACACAATCTTGTGACTCGTCCCAAGTCACTGTGGCTGTGGGGTCTCCACCTGCGCCTGTAGCAGCCTGATCACCTCGACCATGTGGGTAGCACTCCTTCACTCTGAGTAGCAGTGTTCTAAGAAATATCCACTAATTTTTGTGAAGTTGGTCCCTCTGTCGCAGCTGTGATGCTCTCTAGATTCTGGTTCAGTTTTTTAATAGCGGCATCAATATCCTGAGAGAGCTTGAGGGCTTCATTAGCCCACGGCTTAAGGCGGTCACTGAGAGTCTTATTCTTCTGGCGCAGTTTTTCAATATAATCCTGAAGGGCGTGGTGGGTTCACAGTCGTGCCAATCGTTGAGCAGAAATCAGAGTAGGCATAGTGGCTTCCAACTGCTCAAATGCTTCTTCCTTCTGTCGCAGGTCCTGAATGATTTCACGCAGGAGAGGGTCGCACTACACCTTGGTCCATAATTGCATAGTTGTTTCCAGTAATTGGGCACCCTAAGTAATCTATCTTGTAATCACATTCGTGGCCACCATAACCAGTGCAGCTCGCTGAGCCCGTACCTCCAGTGGTGTCTCTGGCTACAATTTGGCCTACAAGTTTGCGATTTGTTGCTCCATCTCCGTTTTGACCGCTCGGATCTTGGTCCTTAAGGCCCGTAATGCTACGACCAACCCCTCAATATTGGCATGGGGCGTGGCAGAAGCTGGAATATCTTCGGAGACATCTTCGCAGAGCCTACAAATGAGGTGTTCCAGCTCCGTTTGTTGCACAGTGGCGAGGATACATGCAGCCTATACCTGGGAATCTTCAACATTTTTTTCCTCAATTTTATGCTCAACTACACTGAGCTGCCGGTGCACTCGACGGTCCCGGTGTTGAATTTATTCGAACAATGAGGTGTGGAGAATATGCAATGATTCATGTGGCAACCTGGCTAGTTCCAGCTATACCTCTACACAGGCCTGGACTTGTGCTCCCAAGTTGGGTGGACTTATTGTGAGGGTTGCGCCTGGCAGGAAACAAAGGTAGCTTTCCGCTATAACAAGTGTTGCACTGCAAGTTGCTGAGGTCATTCGTACCTGAATCATACTTGTTTGCATTGTTTCTGTCTTCAGTTGTAGAGCTTGGAGCTCATCCTAAAGTCTGTCAACCATAGCTTTCTTCTTCTCTTCTAGAGCCAGCCATTTTTCTTCTGCATCCAAAGTAATTTGCTTGAGGTCCCCTTTAGTCAGTGTAACCGCTTCATCACATTCTTGTTGTTGGGATCACTTCTTCTTCCATGGCCCTTTAGCAGGGTCACACGTTCGCTTTGTTCCCCGAGGGGAGTCAGCACCTCCCTCCTCCTGACCTTCAGTACTAAGATCTTGTTTTGCATCATTCTGTATTGTTGCTTCCGTGACCTTCCCCATACTCTTACCGGGCTGCGAACCCTTCTGTGATGTGGCTTCAGTGCCCTTCCCTATTTTTGCTCGGTCCTTTGGTATCTTTGGTGATGATAGGTGGGGTAACCTTTGTGGTTCTTATTCCTTCAGTGCCCTTCGCACCTGTTTTGAATCCTATCTTCCAATGGGGAGGCCACTGTGCAATTAAACGATCAATTCCTTCATCTACAGCCATATAGTGGAGCGAAGTCTAGGTATGATCCTTGCGGCCTCAGATTTGGACGTTATGCATAGTCACCTCAAATGTAGCGATGATTTTATACTTATCGTAGATGGATGGTGACAGATATGGCTGGGAGTTGATAGCTACTGCAAGCCCACTCTAAAAAAACACCCAGAATACTTGGTTGTCCTCGATGCGTTGCGCATCCTTAGAGTCCCACAAGTTCGTATATCGATCCCCCTCGCACATTTTTGGGGTGATCTCAAGGAGGAATGATTCCTCAGGTGCTTCCTAGGTGACCAACGCAATGAGAAGTAGCAACCAGGAGTAACAAAATGCTTGTCCCTGCTCTTGGGATTCACGAACATTGGCCAAAAACTCATTGCACAAGTACTGGGACTAATTGAAGCAGACCCCTTTCTCACACTAGCCTACCAATTGAATTACATACGCAGGGATAGAGGCCACCTATAATTTTCGCATCATCTTGTATGCCAATAATAGGGTACCCAATTGTGTACCAAGGTTGCTGATGGATTTGATCATGAAGCCTCGAGTGTTCTTCTCCACATGGTAGGTTTTGCACACGTGTTCAGCAATCTCCCCCTCGTACCTATTACCAACGCATAGCAGGGGGTCCAGCCCTTCCATGGGAAGGCCAATAATTTGATTAATGAGCGCAACATCGATGGGGAATTGATCCTGGATCCATAAGAAGCCATCTTGGAACAAGGCAAGAAATTGATGTACCAGACGGTCCATGATATTGTAGTGGCCGTAGTGCGGCATCCTTAGAAGTTTTAAGAGCCCAGACCCTGCCAATCTGTGTACCCAGCGCATGGGGACAATATTTATCCCATCGTCTTCCTGTATTCTGTCAAGATATAATTTGGGTGCCAACTCAGGGAAGGCCTACAAATTGGCCAAGTCATGATCATTAAATTTCACCTCATGGAGCCTTCCAAAGGGTTCACCAATGATGGGGACCTCACCCAGGGTTAGTGGCATCTGCAGGTACGTGTGCATGCCATCGAGACTCTTCGGCGTGCATGTGGAGGGCCTGCGGGCCCGAACAAAGGGTGGTAGCCAATTGATTTGTTCGTCTACCTAGGCCTCTTCCTGAGCAAATAGAGGTTGCTTTGCTGGTTTGGGTGAATGTGCCTGGGGTGCCATTCGGGGGCGATTTTACATTTTGTGGGGAATTAGGGGCTTCACCCCAACCCGTTTCATGGGTTTCCCCAACCCCTGCGCTTTTTATTTCCCCTTCTTCTTTCCTTGACATGTAGATATAACTTCCTTGGCTTTTGGTTCGACTTCCACTACTTCCTCAAATTCTTGTTCCGTCGAGGCCACCAGTTCTAAGGCTTCAGCGGGATTAGTGGCCGTCATTTTGGCGCGAAAGATGAACTCTAGGTTACTACTATCAGAGGGTGTAGAATGCTCAGACATAAAAGTGATGTAATAGGCACAAAAGCTCGTATAGCACAAACTTGTCAAGGACAAACATTCCAAGTACAAACTATTAAGGCAATACAGAACCCTTGTCTAATCTATCCTTCTTCTTTATAGTCGCGGGGATCGATCAACGGTTGAGTGAACCTCACTTGGAACTTACCATCAAGTAAATGGTAAAAAATCTTCGGAAATCGCCTCATTAAATGCTAGTCGCCCGCTCCTTTCAACGGTAACTTTTTCCTTTTACCCGATTTTACTGTTCCAACGGCTATTTTTCTCACCTCCTGTGTGCCCAGCACACCTCTGCGCTCCCAGCGGACCTCCTATGTGCCCAGCGCATTTCTGCGTATCTAGTGCACCTACTTCATTCTGAATATACGCCTGCGCCTCTGGCTCACCCCTCCGAGCTTCCGAATCTACGATCACTTCCTGCGCGTACCATGGTACTTTCCATGCTTACCTTCCTTGGTGGGCGTACCCCACTTCATACAGATAATCTGGTCAAATAGTCATTTGATCTGATACAGTTTGAGCTGGATACCATTGATATAGCAAGATAACATATCGCCGCATAGGGTGGCTAACCGAACAGCCCCGCAATCCGTGATTTCTTTAGCTGTATAGGACCCTAGCCAATGTTGTCGGAACTTCCTCCGGTGTTTTTCAAACTGGTTATCATACAGTAGGACTAATTCACCCTCTGCAAAGGTATTTTTTTGAATATTTTGATCATGCCATGCCTTATCCTGAGCCTTCTAAACTTGCTAATGGAAATTAGTAATGAAATGATCTTCCTCCAAAATGTAATATTCCAAATTTGGAACAGTTGATGAATCATGCAGTAAAAACGCATTTCCAACAAAAAATGAAATAAAATAGTAAAATGGACTCTTGGATCCCATATATTAGTCAATATACAACCTAAATCCTAGATTAGAGCTGAAACAAATCAAAATAGGTGGGTTAAACAGATCTCCCACACCTAGGATTGCCAAAAAGTGCTAAAACCCCAATATTGCAAAATACCGGAGTTGTTGCTTAAGGGACTACGCAATCTAAGAGAGGTTTTACACATAAAATCATAGGAGAAAAATATATCTACTCATGTATTGATAAATAATTCTGAAGAACAAGATCTAATCTCCTTATACAAAATACAAAAGAAACTGGCAAGGGTTTCTTGTCAAACACTGTACATTCAAAATGGGAAATTCAGTAATGTACTGAAAAACCACTGCAACAATAAAGTACATGAGTGTATAAGGCTTAAATATGTCTTATATTCTGTATATCCCTCAAGGGCTTCCTCCCATGAAAGGATGAACCTCTCAATCACAAGGAAACACTACAACGGAGCCACCAAACCATGCACTGAACATTGCCTCCAAAATAACACATTCCCTAGCTAGAACGGTGCTAGGAATGTATGGGAAATGTGTGGTCTGATACCAAAGATCTGAAATCAGCTTTGTAGCTCTCCAAACAGGTCCCTCAAGTGAAGGAAACCTTCCTCCAATGAGAAACTAGCTCAAGAACCGGGATTCCAATCCCTTCCACTGTTGCACCCAGCAACATTGCACAATCTCTGGAAAAAAATGCACTGATGGAGTTGGCTAAATCTTGGCCTAAAATCCTGATGTGGAATGATGAATAAAAACTCTCCCAATGAGGCTCCTCAAGGAGAGAGGTGGGATTCCCACTCGGGAACACCCAGTGCTAAACAGCACTGCAACTCTGCTAAGCAGCAAAGCAGCAACAAGTCTTGGCTGACAAGAATAATAATCTAAAACATGAATAATAATGCTCTCATCCTCTTCGTTATATAATATGTGAGTTTTCTTTCCCTTGGCCCCACTCAATTAGGTCATCTCTATCCAAAGATACATCTCCCTCAAAAACTACGTTATTCTTCCTTGGATTCCTCCTCCTCTAAAACCGCGTTGTTGACTTAGTCAAAGCAGCTTCATTTTACCCTTGTTCACATATGGAGGTGTTTTATTAGGCTAGAAAGAGTATCCCCTTTCACATTTGGAGTAATTTATTCCTCCTTAGGAGAGTTATGGGCTTTTCTACCCATTTATTTACCGGTTAGAGCTGCTGCTAACTCTAATGTTTCATTTAGCTATGAGGCTAAAATCTTGGAACATTACAGTCCTCCCCTCCAAAATATTTGCTTGACCTCAAGAAAATGTATAAGGAGAGAAAAATTTCTCCCCTCCTCCTCATGTGGCCTCCCATCACTGCATCAAGAGAATCTGCAAATAAACTATAATCCAATGTTTCCTTCCAAGTGTGAAAAACCAAATGGTCTACATAAATCAAAGGTGGAAAGTGTGAATGGAAACTAGCTTGCTATCTCATGGCCTCCATAAAGTAGAAGTGATGATCATCATGGTGAATGAGTGCCTCCCTCACCCATGCTATCATCCAAATGAATTGAGTCACCCTCCAACATGGAAACTCATGAAGAATCTCCTCCACCTTTGGCTCCTGAAATGTAGGTGGGCTAAATAAGTGAACATGATAGGCAAGAGGGCCTATCCCACGCTATCCTCCTCTCCACTTATGATAAGTGTAGAAGGCATGCTGGTCTTGGGCTGCAACATGATTTCCCTTCAATGGCAAGAAGAAGATTGAGCCTCCAAGGACTCTTCCTCCAAAGTCATGGGACATGCCAACCCAAACCATTCCATTCAATATGAATGGCACATCATCACCATTTGGCCTCCAAATCAGAAAATTGCTTAAAGTTATGTGCAATTTTGGATGGTACAAAAGGTTCTCCAAGTGGATATTACGCAGTCTTCCCAACTGCTACTTGAGAATGTCATGTGGCAAGTGGTTCTGCAACAAGTCATAGGTTGTGTATGTTTTCTCTTCCAAAATGGGGAATTAAGCATCAATTTCTATCAGTTTTACACAGATAAAATAACAATACACTTGCCCATAGCCATGTATAGATGGGCTATTATCATTACAAATATTAGCCCTAAATTGACCATGAATCCCAAAAATAATCTTGCTCTCTTGTGGAGCAATGCACTGATCATATATGGTGAGAAGATACAAATACTCAATGGAGTAATTAACTAGTACAGAGATGTATTTTTTACCATGCATAGTGAGTAGGCTGAAAGTGAGGTCCATGTATAAGTTCCCCCATGAGGATCCTCTCCTAAAAATCTGCAAGAAGAAGGGATACATATACTCCTCGGAACACTCCATCAATAAGAACACACTCCCATGCGACAACGTTGTAGGCCTTAGAGATAAGGCTCCATGACTCCTCTCTTTTACATTCCATATGAAAAATCCATCCACCATCATGCTGCTATGTGAGAAGATCTTCTTCCTACATGGAAGTCTCTCATGATCCTTCAATGCTGAAGCATAGCCTCCTTGCACCATGAATGTGCCTTCCTTCTCTTTAGAGATATTAGAAAAGTATGGGAAGAATTCTGCCCATACTCTCCCAAGTACAACCACAACAACAACAACTTTTGTTGTTGCCTCATCTCTCCCTCATACAAGCCATGAAGTAATATCATGATGGTCAACTTATATGATGTCCCATACAAACAAGTCTTCTACTACTCTAACATATGGGTGCCATGCCATCCAATTTGTTTCTCTCTCCATACAAATCTTCCCTTTATCAAAAACATATCAGCAATCCATGAAAGCAAGGTACAATAAAAACAAGTTGCCAAATGACAACCGGAGAGTGAATCATAGTTCCACTCATGGAACCAGCACAGTGCATCCTTTGCATGCATCAAAATAAGAAATAACAAGTGCTTTACTAACCACTTGTTTGCTGCCACAGTCACCTCATAAGATGAACACATGAAGTTGCAATATGGTGTTAATGGTGCACACCAAGAGACATGTGGCTTCCCCCACAGCTCATCAAAAAGATAGCCAAGATCAATGCTACAAATAGCTGCAAGTACATCATCATACAATATGCAAGAAGAGATAATTCTTATTGTTACATCATGCTGCTCAAACAAGGAAAAGAAGTACAATACAAAATGTGAAATTATACCTCCTCCATCATGTACTTGAGGTCTTGAGTTGAAATGGCTCAACTGGAAATTCTCCCTCACTCTCAATGAGTAGGAAGGTGGCTGTGATATCCTCTCTATCACCATCTAAGCTATGCATCTCTCCATATGATGAAATATGTCATGCTGAATGCCCTCCCAAATGAACTCCTCCATCAAATGGAAATTTGCATCAAGGTGCATAGAAGAGAAGTCCTCTTGTGTTGCATGTAGCATTTTCTCCCTGATACTAGAAGATCTAGTCAAGATGATATTTTCGTAGGAATAGATGACCATATCATCCACCAAGTATCTTTCATCTCCATCTGGGTCATCAAGAATCATGCATGTACCAAGATCCTTGGAGTACTGTACCAAGAGCTGAGATCTCCAATAAGGATCAATCCTCCTAAGAGACAGCGCTGGTGATATGGCATGTGAAGCTCTCCTCAAGCTGCTGCCTGCTACTTTGACATCCCCCATGCCAAAGTCTTCCTCCAAACTCTTCACCTCTCCAAAATACAAGAGTGGTGAATCCAAATACAAGATGTCTTCCATCAACTCCGGATCAAGTGGCCTCCCGGGTGGAATGCCTCCATGTAGTGAGACATCAATGTCAAGAGTGGACTACTCATGTGGTTGGGCAACCCTGCCCCTGCCCTTACAGTGCAAATCAGTCTGCCTCTCCCTTGCATTGGCTCTCTGAAATAGAGAAGGGTGTGTGCCTCTCATCAAGTGATGTTGCTCTTCCTCCCTACCTCCTCCTTCCAGCTGCAATGTTGCTCACTAATTGTGCTTGGACCTCTATGCATGAGATCATGGGGAACTTCTTGTAAGGACACAATAATCCATCCTATTGGAGCATGTGCTCCTCTTCCCTCTAAATGAGGCACTGGATGTGCTCTAGATGTGACAGCGTTGTTGCCCTCATCCTCATTAATGTGTATGGGAAACATCTCAATAATTGGATCCTCCTGTGAAAAGGAGATCCACATGCCCTCTTGTTCAAGAATATGAACTGGAGGTCTTGCTTCCGGCAAAGTGTAATGCAAGATGTCAGCTTCTCTCATGGTTTTATGAAGTTGATTTTCCTCCATCACATGCAAGGGTTTTGTTCTCTCAAGTTTTCCTTGCTCATGTGTCTTAGGAATTTTTTCACCAAACATTCCCACTAATGTTTCTATGAATCTTGCATAAGAGGAGGTGTTTGCATTATTTAAAGAACAAGATTCAAAAATCCACCATGCATGAGCCTTACCTCTGAAATGCAGTGCTGCAACTCTGATGGCTTCACCTTCGGAAATGTGGTGCAACTGAAAATAGGAATCTAGCTCCTTCACCCAAGCTCCAGCTGAACATATAGTTGATCCGGAAAAAGTAGATGGAAGAAATCTATCTACATCCTGCTGCTTGTTCTTCTCAACCTGGATCTTGCAAAACTCTTGGAAATCAATATAATCTCTAAACCTCTCAATTTGAGATTCATACTCTTGCAACAAATCACTAAGAGTTATCCTCTTAGGCATTTTTCCTCCTCCTATCCATCTCATGATAGATCTGGGCACTTAACTGCGTTGTGCATCATGGTGTGTAGATGCATGCTCACACTCACCATGTGAAAATCTAGATTCAGCTCTAGATTCAACCTCCTTTGGAGATCCCATCTCCAATCTCATTCTCTTCAGCTCTCCTTGAAAGCTCTACATAGATTTTGGAAGAAGCTTTGTGAGCTTTTCTTCCTTTTTCTTTTCACATACTAAAGCTTTCTGGATTTTTTCCATCTCTCCTTCCTCTGATAGCTGGATCTCATAGGCTAAGCCAGAGATCATGCTTTGATACCACTTTAATATTCCAAATATGGAACAGAGCATGAATCATGCAGTAAAAACGCATTTCCAGCAACAAATGCAATAAAACAGTAAAATGGACTCTTGGATCCCATATATTAGTCAATATAAAACCTAAATCCAAGATTAGAGATGAAATAAAGAAAACTAGGTGGGTTAAATAGATCTCCCACACTTAGGATTTCCAAAAAGTGCTAAAACCCCAAGACTGCAAAATACTGAAGTTGCTGCTTAAGGGACTACGCAGTATAAGAGAAGTTTTACACATAAAATCATAGGAGAAAAATATATCTACTCATGTATTGATAAATAATTCTGAAGAACAAGATCTAATCTCCTTATACAAAATACAAAATAAATTGGCAAGGGTTTCTTGTCAAACACTCTGTTAGCTCCCCGTAATCAGCAATATTGGCAAAGTCTGATCTCCAAGATTGGCAAAGTCTGATCTAGCCCTCCTGAATCCGGAGAGGGATCTCTCCAATAAGTGCAAAGATGGATTTGTCTTTGAAGTTTGGAGTAATGATATTAGGCTAGTTATGAAGGCCAAGGGTTTGTTTTGTTTTTTGGATGGTTGAGCATGATTACTGTTTGAGGTGGAAAGCCCTAAGTGCAAAGAGTTTCAAAGGTGATAAGTTGCAAGCAATAGAACAAGCTTTGGCCAGGAAGATAGATAATTGCAAGTTTTAGTCCATTGGGCTATGGAGTCATAATAGGGTTTAATTGGAATATCAAGAGGCAAGAGTGGTCCATGGGGCAAGTCATCTATGTCTAAGGATCTCTTTGAAGATTGATTTATGGAGTGAAATGATACAACAAGAAGTAAACTTAAACATATGCAAAACAAAGAGTAGCCCAGAATCTAGTAAGTGATTTTAAACTAGCCAGCCTTTGACAAACACTTAAGAAGAACATGAAAGCAAACTAGGATCTAGTAAGTACTTTTAAACTAGCCCGCCTTTGATACACTTTACATAGAAAACATTTTAAAACAAAGGGGAAACTTGAAGGCAAATTTTGGAGTAGAAACTAGCGGGCTGGGCTCACCACAAATCCTCTCCTAGCTCTGATTTACTTGGTTACTTTCAATACCAACACAAAGATAACACAGAATGGCCTAAGATCTAGTAAGTACTTCTAAACTAGCCAGCTTTTAACACATTCCAAGAGAAACATTTGGACAGTCTTTGGGGATAATACTAAGACCAGGGCACACCATATCTTCCATAGTTCATCTCTACTTAACTAATACTGAACATAACATTCAAGAATAATATTAAGCTAAGGCAATAAGACGAGGGAACGCCAACATTCCTATGCTTGAATTGAATTAAATCATTCCTAAATAACACAGTTTGGAAGAAAACATATAAATAAATATTTTCAGTCAGAGAAGGTTACTGATATACAGTAAGTACTTTTGAGTCAAAAATGAATCGTCATTTTTTAGTCCAAAAGGAATTTTAACATATTTGAAAGTACCCCATTTTAACATACAATAAAGCAACAAGAAGAAGAAGATTACATGGTTCAGTTAAAGGCATTTTGAGGCATCTGACCTGCTATTCTTGACTTTTCACAACGAAAATCAATCCCCAGGTGGAGCCAGTGTTAGACTCCTATACCAATAGGTGTCATATTTCATGATTGACTTGATGAACTATGCAATATGTTCATACCTTTTTCTTACTGCAAAGGTTTTCCATATTCTCAAAAATCAAAAAATTTAAAAAAATGTAAAGAGGTTATACCCTAAAAGAAAAATCAAAGGGTGAAAAAATAAAAAGGCCCAAAAAGTGAAATAAAATGAACCCCACCAAAAGAAAGGCCAAGGAAAGTGTGCAAGTCTAAATGCCACTACTTTTTGCTCTGATATAATAAGTAAAATTGTGTGCAACTTGTATTTTATGCCACAATTCATGAATAGTCAAACAGTTTAAACTTGGCTAGTTCATCTTTCAATTTCATGTTTTAGATATAGAGAATAAAATCTGACCAAAATGTTTAATCTTGGCAAATAAGTAGATAAGTAGAGTGAATAAAAGGAGTTCAACAGTTTAATCTGAGCTCTTGGATGTAATAAGGTTAGAATTATATAGATTTTCAGATGTAAAAGAAAAGAAGTTTGATGAGGGTTTGCCAGTCTAAGTGCACCCTAATAAAGAAGAAAAAATGGTAGGGTAAAGTAAGTAGGGTAGGTAGATGTTGTTGTTGAATTACATGTGATGAATGATGGCTTTAGATGGTTAAATTTTTAACTTTCATCACAAGTGAAAGGGAAGATAATACACTAGAAGAATTGCAAGCGAGGCAAAGTTAAAATTATTAACTTCCCTTCTCATTTTCCCTAAACATTTTACTAATTTCCCCTAAGTGCTCAGGTATTTAAAGATTAGAGGGGCTCAAGGCATTTCCTTGACTTTTGGAGGGACAAGACCCTTGGCCCAATAATTGGAAAAAACCTAAGTACTAAAAATCATTCATCATCACACTCATTCACTTCTAAAAAATATTTTCCTAAAGTAAAATCCCATTTACTTAGGAAAGTCATGCAATATTCAATAAAAACCTTTTTTCATGCAAGCATAAGTTAAATACATTGTTCTGATGTTTTATACTTAGCGCTTTAACTCATTTGTCATATTAACTTCTAATTTATTATTTAAATCCCTATTGAAATAACCTTTACCTATAGTATATAACTCCTTTTATATAAATAGCCCCAAAAACCCATATATTATAATTTTGGCCAAAGTTAATAAAACCCACATGTTTAAATAAAATACCCACTTTATAACCCCTTTGGCTAAATATATCTTTATATAAATACTCCGCCCCCTATGGTAAATAAATCGCTTTGGTTTAATTACCATATAATAAAAATATATGAAAAAATCTTTAAACATATGATTTATATGTTTAAAACAAAAATAAACCCGAAGTTAATTTAAACCAAACTTCGAAAATAGCCCATCCCTTGCGCATTTTTCATCCCTGACCCTCGTCGTACAAAGGAATTAATTAATCCTCACGATTAATTAATAACTTGTCCCGCCAATCGAATTCCCCCCGATGAGATTAATTAACAAATAATCACGTCGGTCCCGCTTGTTAAACCTCTGTCATGTCCGCGTCCCAATGACCATCCGATCAACTGATCCAAGATCTACGGCTATTATCGATATCTCTAGCCATCCGCATCCAAACAATAATGCGCGATGAGCCGGCGGTTTTGTGAACAGTGCTCCGCCACGCGTCAATCATTGTATGGAATCGCTACCCCTCCGCCTATCCTCTCTGACGCATCTACCGTACTTGTTGACGTCATCAATCAAAACCCTCCACCTTTGACTTTGCAAATAAAACAAAAAACCCACGTTATTTTCACTATCCCGCGCTAAGATCAGTCTTCCATGCAAAGAAATATGAAATCGACTGTCGAAGCTGCTAACCATTACCCTGCTGAATACCATTGCTGCCAAGTAATTCAGAGTTCAGTCACCATAGCCTGTGCATGTTTAATCACTGTAAATTTCCAGTAAATAGGTATTTATTCCAATTCCCCATTAAACTCTGAAAAAAGTCTTGGTTCTGGTTTTAATTCCGCTCTAAAGTCTGAAAAGAAGTTCAATTTGTTCTATCCAGAACTGAAATTATAATCCCAAAACTGGTAATTGTGCCCCTTTTTCACAAAAACCCTAAATTTCCGTTTTTGAATCCATAAGAACTAGAAATGGAAGTTCTGGTAGCTCTAAATGTCATGCCCATCAATGCCCCTCACAGGGACTTGGATTATTTTCCTTTAGCCGATATGGATTTTCAAATCAAAGACCTTCAGCTTAGTGAGAATCATTTTCGAATATTTTTCCACTGCAGAGACAATTATTTGAATGGTTCTAACGTTTATGGACTCTGGGAATCCAATCTTCCCATGTACCTTCTCCCCTTAGTCCACATTTTTCCTCAGTTAATCGATTATTTCCATGCAAACTATGATCCTGACCAAAGAGTAGTTTTATCCCCAGGTCAAAATGTTCTTTTCCCAATAACTACTCAGTCCATAAATGAAATTCTACAATTCCAACCTGGTCAAGCCCTCACTCCCTTATCTATGGCTGAATTACTTGAGAAATCTACCAAGTTATCCCATGAAGAGCTAAACCACCTGTGTCAGACCTTCATGTTACCAGAGCATCAGCCTAAAAGCCCTCCCCCTTATGGTTATACTTTTTTCACTGAAGAAGGTAGACTTATTATGAACATGATATCTTTCATAATGGGTTTCAATACTAGTGAGTATGTTGATCAATTAACCCTAGTATTATTATCTATTTTCACCCCTGGACAGCCTCCTGCTGTCAAGTGCGATTTTGCATCTTATATTGCTGAAAAAATCCATGATCAGTTCATGAGATTCATGAATGAGAAAGTGTTCAAGTATTCTTCTGTCATATATCACCTCATGATTTACTTTCAGTCAGAGAATTTCCCTTTTTATGTTAAGAAACTTGATGCCAAAGGGAATCCTAGGGCAGTCATCTTTTGGTCTGCTATTACTCACAATTCCATTGATTCTCCTTATTCCTATAATGAGTTTGTTGACCTTTTTGTTCATCCTGCAATCACTTTGTTGACAGGAGTCTCTCCTCCTAGGGTAAATAATGACATCAAGAAAATCCTTCAGCTCTCAAAGTAGTACAAGATAGGTGACTGGTACCTATATCAAAACCACACAGAGATCAGAATATATGGATGTGAATTATGCCCTTTTAAGTTGCCCAAATATGTCCCAATGAGACTCTTTGCATTAGAATATTTTAGGCAAATGAATAATTCAGATACAATTCATTTCTGCAATGCAAAGAAGAAGGCTCAACTTAGGATCAAGAACCAACTAGGCCCCTTTATTTGTAAATCTAGGGAAGTTGGAAAAGAAGCCGACAGAATTTTAGAAGACTATCTCAGACTACAAAATAGTTTCTACTGGGTGCCTTATGATCCAAACAGCTTTATCTGTGACAGAAGAATGAAAAATAAACTATCACCATACATCCATCAAAGAATTCCAGAAATAGAACAATATGCTAATATGGATGAATGGATGGAAGGGACACTGGTTGAAAAAGATAGTGAGCAAGTCAATGTTGAAAATGTAATGAAAGATCTTGAAAATATACTTGAACTAGACTCTTTTGGGCAGGTACAAATACTAGGATCTTCTTCAGCAGGGACTTCACAACGAAAATTGCAGGAGATTAGTACAGTGGCAGTAGAATCTAAAGGAAAAGAGAAGGAGCCTGATATACAAGTAACTGAAAAATTCACAATGACAGAACAGCCTCAGACTTCTAAAGGACAAGAGCAAGTACAAATTCCTCCTACTCAAGTAAATGAGCCAGAAATTTCAATTTTACAAACTCCCCTGAATGTAGAAAAGGGAAAAAAGAGAGAGGTTGAAACAGCTACTCCTATTGGTGGCTCCTCTAAACAGCAAAGTGTTAAAAGGCAGAAATTAACTCCTCTTCCAGAAATTGAATCGGTGCAGGAGATCCCTGATAGTCAGGGAAGAGAAGACAGTCAGCAAATAGGTACAGGTAGTGGGACATCCACTAATTTTCAAATAAAGGAACTACAGAGGCAACAAAGTGTAGAGATATCTTCTTTCAAAGCTCCAGTAAAATATGTCTGGGACATCAAAAGAACATTCATCAATATAAAGGCCAAGAATGAACCACTTAGACTTCAAGTGTACAACCAATATTTGAAAATGGCTCCGAAAAATCAAGAAATATTGATGTCAGCCTATGACATCCAACAGGGTAAGATGATAATGAGCAACTTCAAGCCCAAGGTGCAGCAGCCTCATACAGCTGCAGATTACATAAAAACTAATTTTGAAGTCTTAGCAAAGGATATCCATCCTTTAGATCAAATTGAGCTACACAAGCAAACAGGTGAGATGATTTATTCTACTCTGACAGATAAATCAATGATGGCCCATAAATTCCAGGATTCTTTGGATAACACTAATACACAGTTTCAGCTTGAAAAAGCTTCCTCCCAGGCTAAGGATAATAGAATCAAAAATTTGGAGGAAATAATCATTAATTTGGGTCATAATCCTAAATATGTGAAATGTATTGAAGCTTTAATCAAGAATAAAGATGATGATATTGCAGCTCTGAGAAAACAATTGAAGTTACCAGCCTTGAGACATCCACAGACTGCAGAAATCATCAAACAAAGTTCTGAGGAAGAACTAATGGATTTGCTCTTAAAATTGAATGAGAAACTTAATGCAACTGAAAAAGAGCTTGAGAATGCATTGAAAGATAAGCAGGCAAACATTCCATTATCTACAGCAGGAGTAGTGGCAGGTACAGCAGCAACAGGTCAGCCAACAGAGTTGTCACAGGGAAATACTTCAAATTTGAACATTGAAGAGTTAACAAATTCAATGGAAGAAATGAAACTTCAGGCCATAGAGCTCTTCAAAACAAAGGAACAATTGGCCACTCTAGAACACAAATATGATCTTTCAAAAATGAGTGTTGTTGATAAAACAAGAGAAGTGAACCAATTAGAAAAAAAAGTCAGAGCATTGGAAAAGGATCTCACATTGGAGAAACCTTTAAGAGAAATAAAGGAAATTATTTGGGATAACATCATTCAATCAATAAAGGACGTCTGGTCCTTAAGTCAAATAATGGATGAACAGAATGACTTAGTTAAATTGGCTCTGGATGAGATTGAGAGAGAAAGAGAAGAGTTGGGAAATAAGCTAGAAGAAGCCAATAGACTTATACATTTTTTGAATACTCAGACTAAGAATCAACTTGCAGAACTTGGTATTCAAGACAGGACTGAAACAATTTTGGAAATAAAGAGAGTTTTTACTAAAAGAACTCTGGTACAGAATTTAGAACGAAGGTGCTCAGATATGCAAGAAGAAATCATTGCCTTCAGAGAAATATTGAATATTTTTAAACAGAGGATTGCCCAGTCCTATGGTTTCAGAAGATAAGCTAATGGAACTTGACAGTTATGTTGAAAAATTGGACAAATATGCTGATAATCAGGCCAATTCTTCAACCAGTTCATCAACAGCTACATTGCCTACAGGAAGAAACCTTCATGACAGATTAGAAAATATATTTTATCTTGAACATGAAGTAAATTATTTGTTCCCAATTCAGCCTAATTTCTTCAGATATACTGAGACTGATGAAACACTGAGAAAGTTGCAAAGGACCAGAGTGCCAGAAGCTAAATGGTGGGAAGAACTAATGGAACTTTTGTAATAATTATCCTTACATAAATTTTTGCCTATTTACCACAGTATATCATGATAAAAAGGATAAAAAGATGAACAAATGTCAAAGTGTATCAGAGTAGTCAAAGAGTATCAGTTAAACGGACCAGCCAGCACAGAATTACTGAAGAAGACAGCAATGAGCCAAAGCATAGGGCCTGCCTCCAGCACATTCTTAAAAGAAGGAAACAACACAACATTAGTTATCATTCTTTCTTATCTACGAGACCATCTCTCTCTATTTTATTGTAATTCACTTATGAGTCATCCTAGATAATATCTCAAGTTGTTATGAGATATTTTTTGTAACTTTTTGTATAAATACTCCCTCAATCGGAGTATTGAGGGTGGATTCTTAGACTTTGCTGTAACATTGAATATTTTGGAATAAAGTGCTATTGGAGAAATTTCTTTGTGGCTAAGCTGGATGATGAATTGAAGCGAAAGACTTTTTACAGGATTCATGTGTCAGACTACGGATCAATAAGTCATCCTTCCCTTGTGTTTAAAGTTTTTATATCTGTTTATTATATCACTATGTTTCATTTCTGAATGACTAATGAAAAAGAATAAATCAGAAGGTACTTAAGTGTAATCTGATTTCAATCATTGTTATTCTAAATGTTTTCTTCTAAACTGGTTTTAAACAGTGAATTCTTAATTGCTCCTATTTTTCTAGTTTAAACATCTTGGTTATTTAATAAAGAATTCTTAATTGCTCTTTGTTAATAATCACACAATTTTCCCTCTTATGAACATGTTGAAAGATTCTTAATTGCCTTTCATCCATTCTAAATCCATTCCATTCACTTTAAATCTAAAATTGTTCTATGTTTGACTATCTTGCCCTGTAAAACCATCTTTTGTCTTGAAACTTAATCCAGTAAAGCCAACTTTTTGACTCCATAGCCCAATGGCCTGAAACTACTCAATCTTGCCCTCAGCTATCAAATTCCATCACCCAAATTCAAACAAAACCCCTGAACTTTATAACTAGCCTAATATCTTCAAAAAAACAAAGCTAAATTTTACAGAGAGAGCCCTCTCTAGGTACAGATTGGCTAGATTATGTACCTAAAAGATTGGTTTGTGGTTACCTCGAACCCCTTTCCTCTTTTCTACAACTTCAAGGAAAATCTTAGTGATAACACCCACCTCCTAGCCTTTCTTCAATATAACGGCGGAAACCTTTTAAAACCTGCATAAGACATAAAATGATTAAGAAATCCTGTCTTTTTAGGTTTAAACTGCTTCATATGGCGGGGAAGGAGTGTAGCCGTTGGATGAAAGAATCCAACGGTGGAGATCTGCGTAGAAGAAGAAAAAAGGAGAGCGGGAGAATAATAAGGCAGAATGAGTTTGGACCGTCCGATCTGGACACGTGGACGGTCATGATTGAATCAGAGGATCTCAATCGGGGGATTGCAATCAGGGGTGGCGAGCAGATGGAGCGATTTGAAACATGCGATGCGATGGAGCGCAGACCGTCGATCTAAAAGTCAGATCAATAGTGGAGAATAAATCGGAGATCAGTAATCGGGGGTGGCAAACAAGTGTATGTGATATAAAAATTGCAATGCAATTCAAAAAATATGATGCGATGAAGCGTTGGCTATTTGATCGGTTAAAACTCAAAATTTTGGAATAAAACAAAGGTTTTATGCTTCAGGGCAGAAAATATGAATAAGGTTGATAGGCGCCCGACTGCGGGGCCTTTGGACTTTACGAAATGTAATATGCCCGGGGCGTATTAAAACAAAGGCCAATCACAATCGGGCCATCGGGCCATCGGGCCTGGTCTTTCAATCAACCCATTTGAAACATTGCGATGTGATTGGCGCCCGGGATCTTTAACACTTGGTCCCAGGTGGAAATTCATATGTAATGAAAGGGCGGAGTTTATAGGTATAAGGCCTGATCGCATCAGAAAGTTTGATGTGGCCTTTTCAATCAACCCATTGCATTTTTCTCCGATTGAGATTGCGCGATTGGTCTTTTTAAACTACCCATTTATATTTATCACGTGACTTTAACTTTTTAGACCAAACTTTGGAAAAATGGGTTTTTGGGTTTTACAAAGAAAAACATTGATCGGGAAAGGATTTACATAAGGTTTTTTTAGGCGCCAAAGGCAGGCCCACGGGATATTTATATATAAAAATGATATGATCGGGGTTCTTTATATACAAAGGTTAATCGCAATCGGAACTTTTGAATATAGCAAAAAGACTTGCGCGCTGAATCTTTCTGATGTGATTAAGCGCTCGGGACTACAACATCTTGTTTTTTTCAAAGGAAGCACGAGATCCGGGGCTTATAACAAAGGGGGCTAATCGCATCAGGATTTTTACAATACAAAACTAATCGCATCGAAACTTTTCAAACATGGCAAAGACTTGCGCACTTTGAATATTTGTGATGCGATAAGCGCTATGAGGAGCTTAGCACCTGGTTCTACGGTGTGGACATGTGGGGGAAGTGGTTAGGACTTATCCCAAGGGGGCTTAAGTCCATAGTAATAAAAAACTTATTTTTTATGAAATTTTCAAAGTTTTTCAATGGATTTGCGGGTTTCGGTAAAGCTAAAGAGTGAGTCTTTGACTTTGTAAAAGTGATTTTCATAAGGAGAAGAAGAGGAATCATGAAAACAAAATATTTTTATGGAGAAAAAAGGGGAGCAAATGAAGGTAAGTTTGGAAGTGGGGGAGGGGAAAAATGATGGTTCTTACAGCAGTTTCTTCTCATGAAATCAACAGAATTTCTGAGTATAAAATGGGAAAAGCTAAGAAGATTTTGGACAGAGGCATGAGGCCATCAAGAGTCTTCAAGAGACAACACTTTTTAGTAATAAAATTTTTTCTTTGAAGGCTCAAACAGTCTTAGCCACTTTTTTCTATAATCAAATATTATAGGTGGCTAACACACTCTGCATACAAAAAGGGAAATTCAGTGATTTACTGAATAACCACTGCAACACTGAAGTACATGAGTGTAGAAGGTTCAAAGATGTATGATATGTTTTATATACCTCAGGGGCTTCCTCCCATGAAAGGATGAACCTCTCAATCACAAGGAAACACTGCAATGGAGCCACCAAACCATGCTCTGAACACTACCTCCAAAATAACGCATTCCCTAGTTGTAACAGCGTTGGGAATGTATGGGAAATTTGTGTTCTGATGCCACAGATCTGAAATCAGCTCTGGAGCTCTCCAAAAAGGTCCCTCAAGTGAAGGAAACCTTCCTCCAATGAGAAACTAGCTCAGGAACCGAGATTCCAATCCCTTCCACTGCTGCACCCAGCAACACTGCACAATCTCTAGAAAAAACTGCGTTGATGGAGTTGGCTGAAGCTTGGCATGAAATCCTGATGTGGAATGATGAATAAAAACTCTCCCAATGAGGATCCTCAAGGAGAGAGGTGGGATTCCCGCTCGAGAACACCCAGTGCTAAATAGCACTGCAACTCTTCTAAGCAGCAAAGCAGCAACAAGTCTTGGCAGACAAGAATAATAATCTAAAATGTTAGTCATCAGTCTTTTTCACTTGTTGGTGATGACTAGATCCATAGCTGAGTTTTCTAGAAGCTGATTTCCATATGTCAATTTTTCATCTAGAAAACCCTCATAAAACTTTTTTCTCCCTCTTACTTTTCAGTCTGCCCATGTCAAAGTTAAAACCCATTATCACTATCCTATCTAGCCTCAGCCCTATTGGTCTGCCCACCAGCTTTAAAAGGAAAATCCAATTCTGTTTCAAAAGCCTCCCCTATGTTAGGAAGTGGCACTTTAAGGCATTTTACCCTTGGCAACCATCAAAAGGCCAAAAAACCTCCATCTGATACAGACCATTCATAACAGACCTCCCACTCTGCAAATCAAGTTGATCACAGCTCTAAGTCGCGCCACTTACACACCCCTAGGTCTCAGCACTACATAAACCACAGTCTCAAGCTGATTATTAGGTGTTTCACAGTGTTTTATGGATTCTACAAAGACAGGAAATATAACATCATCTCAGAAGAAATTGCTTGAATCTACATTTAGAAGAACAGCTGCTTCTCAATGTAAACATGAGCCTGAGATATATCTGCAAGACAGAGAGTCACTCATCAAGACCTTGCAGCTTCCTTTCAGCATGAAAATCACAGTAAGAGAAAGACACCACTATCACAGCAAACTGGTAATTTGTCATGGGCAAGAACCTCCTTCATTTACAAGCAGAGGGTTAGGGCGCCTCCTTCATCTACAAGCAGAGGGCACTGGCCAATATTGACTTTAAGGATTGCAAAAGCCCAGGTTTGCTTTTTACTGAACAGTGAAACAATGACTCTAAGTTTTCTGAGTGTAAGTGATGATCATAACAGGGCTAGAGTCTGAAGTATGCAAGTTAAAGGGAAAACAGAGTTTTGGTCTTGTAAAGGAAGTTATTTGAAGTTTTCAAATCATATGAATTGTTAAACCTTAGAGAGGCATATCATTAGTGAAAACAATTCTAATCATAAGCAGCCTGTTGTTTCAACAAGACCAATTTGAAGAAATGTTGACAAATCATGTCATTACACAGGCAGAAGAAAGGGTGGTTGTTTTTCAAAGGGTGCTAACCTCCCTACTCACAGAGATTATCTTTCAAATAATTTTTCATAAGTTGACCAAGGCAATAGTGACATTTCAGTTCCCCTCAGCAAAGAGCAGTGCAGTGAGACAGTGACACCTTGACTAGGGTTTTTCTGAAGCACAGTAGTGATTGCAGGCAGAGGTAAAAGTATTAATGTTTTCAAGTTTGTTTTCTTACCATCATATCCAAGAAAAACCCTTGACAGGCAGGCTTATCAAACAATCTTCAGACACTTTGCCAAGTAAAGGGCCTCCTTCATTCATGAGCAAATGGCCAAGGCATTGACTGTTTTTAAGACTGATTGGTCAAAGATGCAGTGGAAAGAGACAAAGAAGGAAAGAAAAAGTCATTACACAGGCAACAGATGGTGTTTATGTTTCAAAAGGTATTGGTTTTCCTGCTCATAGGGAAATATCTTTCAAACTATACATCATAGTGGACAGGAGACAATTTGAATATGCATGCCCTTGATACAAAAAGGGGCAGTTTCCTTAGGAGAAGGGGTCAAATAACACCTCACTGTCACATTCCAAGAGGTCTAAAAGAGTTCCTTTCAAGTAAACAGAGAAAGATAGTATGAATAGATGCAACTAAAAGATGGCACTTACAATCAAAGAAGGAGCTTATAAATCACTTGGAAGCAGAAACTATCAATCAAGTTGGAAGAAGACAGACCACCTCCTTTTAAAATGACAAAACAGCTTTCAATGCTCTTCAACAGTCTTGAGTGGTTTTTCCTTGTTAAAAATATCACCAAAAGTGTCAAGCAGTGAACAGATTTGAACCTTGAAATGATTCTGTTACAAAAAAGATCAATGCGTTGGTCAAAGGAAATGATAATTGTGTTTCAAAGGGACCTGTTCCTCCTAGTTCATAAATTTCTCCTTTCAGATATACATCACAAGTGATGGGAGGCATTTCAAGATTAGTTCCCAAAAGGACATTGTAAATAAGTATACAAGTTTATGAATAGGCAAAGAAGTCATTTGACATACTGTCAGGGTTTGGAAGGTTTGAAACAAACACAGCTTTTTCATTATTTCAATGGACAGAGATATCATATAAAATGGTTTGAGCAGAGAAGTAATTAAAAAAAACGGCCATGGAAAATCCAGATAAGTACAGCAAATGCTTGATACCTGCAGTGGGGAAGAATTTGAAGAAGCTTTTGGAGACAAAGACTGTCAAAGCATGTTGACAATACAAACCATATCTTTTCAAAAACAAAGCAGTCTTCAGGTTTTTAACAGTTTTGAAGAGGGGTTTACATAATGAATATCAACATCAAGGATTGACAAAGCGGCAGAGAATGGTTTATAGGTCAATCCGGGCTTTAATCAAAGTTTGAATTTCGGTGTTAAAATTGACACCAAAGAGACGAAGCCAAACAGGAATTACCTTGCAAGACCCAACCGAAAGTTCATTTTACATTTAAAAAATATGACCGTTGGGAGTTTTGATATGTCGAGGGAGTGAGGTTGAAGAGTGCATTTTCATTTTCAAACCGAGCCAAGACCCTTTGATCCCCTCAAAGCTCAAGCAAAGAAATTCGGGGCAGTGTGAAAAAGTTTGCAGCAGTTTTCACCGCGCGACGCGCCTGGCAAACTACGCAACGCGCCTGGAAGGGAATTTGCACAGGCGGTCAACGTATGCACGACGCGCCTGTACGTGTGCGCGACGCGCCTGTACATGGCGCCCGCCCGACCCGACAGAGCCACCCGACAGTTGTTTCGGCGCGGCACTCTGAGAGCCCAGCACATCGCGCGTTTGTATGACCCTTATAAGCTGTTCGAAACACCTCCGGAGCTGGACTAAACGCATCAATAAGCTTCTCCATCATATTCTCAAGGTATTTCCATATGCCTTCTCAGTTTTTGAAACCAAGAGCTAAGTGACATGAAGGTTTGAAAAGCCCTGTCTTTAAGCTATGGTGTGAGACAAATTGTTGAGTTTGACCTGGTTTATATATCGACATATATTTTAAGAAGCTGCCTAGCAAGGTTAAGGTCAAATCAAAAGAGTGGCTTGTCCTCGTTTATTTTGCTATATCACCATATCTGTCAAATGATTTTGCTGTGAAAATACCCCTGGGTTGAAGCTGTGTTTGAATGATAAATACACTGCTAGAAGTGCCTATAGAGAGAACAGTGTGTTGAACTTCTACAAATTCCTCATACCATAGCATACAGAACTTTCAAACTTTGTCACCTTTTCAGAAGAACAGTGTTTTGGCTGTATGATGATTCGAAGTGTAAAACTATGATAAGATGCTGGATGTGTTATTTAAGGCACCTACAGGAGAGAATTTGTGCTGAATTAGGAGCTGGGTGATTTCACTTTCATTAATCAAAGGACCAGGGATCCTATACCTTCAAAGCATCAAAGGGCAGAGGTTAAACCTATAAAATACAGAAAGGGCAATTTATTCCTGAGTTTTTCCACTTAACTGTCTTGTTCTTCATGCTTATTTTGACAAGTTGATTTTCAGATGGGGTAGAAGTTTTTCTACAAAGAACAGGGTTTCCATATTAAAACAGGAGTTTTGATTGAGGGAAAGAGATAAAACTCCTACATGCTTGGTTGAAACTTGTAAAACATTCTTCAAAATTCTGTCACCTTGTTCCTTATCAGTAAGTCTGGCTGTATGCTCACACTGGGGAATTTATTTGTATGTATATAATTCTTTTGGATGAAGTGACATACCTATAGAAGGCAGTGAAGTATAATCAGAAAAGGGTTCTTGATCAAAGAGAAATTTATAGGTTGAAAGTTACAAGGGAAAGTTGCTCACACTTCTCACAAAAAGACAGTGTTCACTGTGTTTGTTGCTTGACTGTCTTTTGTTTTTCAAGCTTATTGATAAGTTGATATCCATACAGAGTAAAGGTTTTTCCTACATAGCCAGGGGTGTTATATTGATCAAAGGTCCTAGTTATTTTGAAAAGAGAAGACTATTGCAGGCTTGTTTGAACGTTTGGAACATTTTTTACTCTGTCACCTTGTTCAGAACTGTGATATTGACTGTCTAATCATACTAATGGTTGATTGCACCATAGGCAAGTTTGTTGAATGTTGGACACCTTAGACAGGGTAGGTTTTTAATGAGTGGAAATTCTACCTTGAGGCAAAGATTAAGATATATTGAGTGACCTCTAAACTTCACAAGAACAAGGTGAGTTCTTGACACTTTGCACAGGAAATTTACCTAGCAGTCTGTCTACTTTTTACTGTATGGTATCCTATTGAAAGTTCTGTTGGCAGAAATACATTCCAGGTGTAAGGCTACTTTTTAAGAGAGCAGGAGTTTTTGTATTGTAAAGGAACTGTTGCAACCATCCAAATCACATTGTTTCTCTGTCAAAGCAGTACATTGACACAGTTTGACTCCAAAGGGGCAGTTTACACAAAGTGAGGCAGTTTGTTTCTTCCAAAGCATATTTAGGTCAAAATGCCTCCAAGGCAAGACAGCAGGAGCGGTCCGCATAAAAGATATGAGCCAATCTCTACAGAAGAGGTTAATGCTCATCCATCTGTCCTTTTCAACTTCCATGAAGTAGGTTGCCTAGATTTCTGCCAGAAGATACAGGAAGTCAAAAAAATTTCGCCATTAACACACCTTTGCGCCCTGAGGTTCCAGAACAAGCATTTCAGGGTAGCGGACCTTGATTTCAATTTTTCTCCAAGATCAGTGTCCAAGGCCACCAAGATTCCATATCATGGCGAAAAATGGTTCAAACAGGCCCATCTTGACTTAGAAGATTATAAGCCTTTCATCAAACCTGAGCATAAAGATGCTTTCACTGCTATTTTCCCTTTTTCATATCTTCTTGACAGCTATGCTCCTCTTATGAAAGTCATAATGAAATATTTTACTTATGAAGGGAGGTTTGATCGAGTTTATGCCTACCATGTCTGCCTGTTAATGCATTTCACTAGAAACAGGCAACTAAATCTCCCTTACTTTCTATTCAAGAGCATCGAAAAGATGTCATCTACAGTCCAGAAGAAGGCCCCTCCTCTGCAAATACCTTCCCTTTTCCATCATTCTCTGATTAAAATTATCATCCTACATCAGCTAGAGAAGAAGGAAGTTCCATGGGATGTATTCATCAGTCACCCAGATTTCTCTACTGTTCCTCCTATCCATGTGTCTCCCACTCAGCCTATCCATCGCCTAGTACCTTTGTCCAGCAGGCCTACTCCTAGAAGGCTCAAAATGACTACAGGACAACCAGGACAGCAGAAAGAAGGAGAGGGGAGTAAACAGAAAAAAGAGAAAGGTCAGCAGCAAGAGGAAAAATATGAACAGCAGCAAGAGGAAAGGGATGAACAACAGCAAGCAGAAGATGAAGGTCAGCAGTAGACAGGAGATGAGGAACAGCAGCAAACAGAAGGTGAAGGTCAGCAGGCACAAGATGAAGAACAGCAGCTTGATATTGAAGGACAGGAACAGCAGCTTGGGTAGGAAATTGAGCCACATCTTGAGCCACAAAATGAGCAGGAAATCCAAGCACAGCAGCAGCTTGATTTTGGTGAAAAAGGGCAGCAAAGTGAACAGCAAGAGGAAGACATCCAGCAGCCTCAAGGAGAGCAGCATTTTCAAGAAGATGTCAAGGGTAAATCAGTTGTGTCTCCTCCTCCCAAAAGAACAAAGCTCAGCACAGCAAGGAAGAAAGGTTCTAAGGCTGCCACCCCAACAGTGACAAAGGTTGTTCCTAGCAAAAGGAAATCGCCCAAAAGGACACCTACTAGCATGCCAAGGAGGAAAAGTGCAAGATTGGCCTTCAAAGGGAAAAGCAAAGTTGGAGAAAGTACAAAGCATGGAGGTGCATTAGCTGTCATCCCAATTCAAAACAATGACAGTGATAATGAGGCCCGCCTTCTTGAAAACCTCCTAATCCATAAAGAGGAGAAAATTGAGGCATTAGAGGAGGATCTTCAACGGGAAAGGAATTTCAACCACTTCTTGGAAATACAAAATGAACAGATGAATGTTCACACAGCAGTTCATGAGGCAAGGGCAATCAAATATAAGAATGAGGCAGCTAAGGCGCAAGCGAGGATAGAAGAACTCATTGGTGAGTTTGATGAGGAAGAAGAGGGAGACCAGCCTAGGCGAAAGAGGCCTAGGACCATATGGCTTAAAGAGCCTTGGAAAAGCAGAAAGAAGAAGAACAAGCCCATCTCCAAGCCTTTCCTCTCACTGCACTCCTTGAGCAGGAAATTGAAGAAAACAAAGAGGCATGGCTTGAAAGAGCCAACAAACACTTGGAGATGAAACTTGAAAGAGAAAATAGAGATCTATAGCTGCAAAGGAAGAGGACACATCACTTTCAAAAGTTGAATCAGTTTGCCCGGCGCAAACTAAAGGCAGCCCAAGAGAAATTAAAGAAGGCAGAGGGGAAGCGCCCGGCACGGAAAGAGGAGAAAAGCACATCAGCTCTTGACATTTTGGCCTCAGCTTCGGAGCATTGTGCTAGGGACCCTTGAGGGTCATGTATGCCAATTTTAGGCCCATTTTGACAACTTTTTGTTTTTTGGCATTTTTTGGGTTTTTGGTCGAAAACTCATAATTTCGCCATTTCAGTTTGAGGATTTTTCAAGGGAGAAGGATGATACCATTTGATGCCATAATTCTATGAGCAGGTCCCCAGCGATTTTCAGAGCATTCGGAGATCATTCGCCCCCTCAAAACGGCGAAAAATGCTCACTTTTTGCACATTCTGCCCGTCATATCAGCAGTCTGCTATTTCCTGGCTTTTTACACACAGGTACAGATTTGGAGGACCTCCGGGCATCAGATTGAGGTGATTTCAGTTGCGTCGGAAATTAGACACAGAAATCTTTCCAACGAGCTATCATGAGCCTCGTTTCGACACCGGAAAGGCTGCCATTTGTCTCCAGCAAGTCAGGGGACCTTTTTCTGATATAAATTTAAAGTATTTTTGCAATTTTTGAACCTCAAAAATCTGCTTTTTCCAAATGTGCGTTTAGCTATTTTTACACTTGGAAAATGATGCAAAGTCAATATAATTCCCATTTTTAGCATTTTTTTAGATATTTTATGGGATATTTTGTGCCTTGGGCTTTGCAAAGCCTCAAGGACAAGTTTAGATATTTTGATTGGGCCAATGGGATAGCTAGTTGCACCATGAGGTTTTCCTCACTTGAGCCTATTTATTCCACAAGGCTTCATTGTAAAACAAGGCTGAACTTGAGAGAAGAATCAATATATTGGTCATATGAGCTTTGAATAACATACTTGTGTTATGATTTTGGACTACCTCTTGGATGCTTTTGATGAATGATGAAGGGTTGTTGATGGATTCCATGACATGGTAGAATGGTATAGTGTTTCTTGCTTTGTTGTTGTCTTCTAGTTTTCATTCATGATACATGCTTCTTGCTGCTATAGATCAGTAGAGATTAAGTTTGAGATATGCCCATGGAGGCACCTCAAATTTCCTGAATCTTCACAGCTTTGTGTTTTCTTCTTCCTTAGTTATACTAAAGAATTCTTAACTGCTCTTTAGTAACTTAAGGATATTTTTGCTAGTTTTATTCATAAGTTCTATGGATGTTGAGTAGGATGTATGGTGTGCCCTGCTTACCTATGACTATCCATATTTCTGTCCATGAAACTATCTCTTTGACTGATTAGTTTATCATCTTATTGAACCAAGGAGGCCTAGTCCCGATCTAGCCCTTTGCCTAAAACTATGAAAGCTTGTTTGTCAAAGTGCCCAATAACTTAGAGACTATGTTTAGGCATTCCGGCATAGTTTTATGAGTTGTTAGTCTGTCTTATGTGTTTTCCCCAAAGTCTGATAGCCATTTCCCGAAGTTAGAAGGTCTTATACTTCTATGCATGGTTGGAATGTTTGATTTCTATGTATTAATTAGCTCATAGTTACATTTAGCATGATTAATGGCTTGCTATAACATGTTTATGTCTGCTATCAACTAGTTACACTTGAAATCCCTTGTCTTTCACAAACTTGATGTTCATTTACTCCATTTTTCCCAAAGATCCTTTCTACCTTGAATCAAATCGGCCCTACAGCAGCCTTGCATCATCATCTCATAGCTTCCTTGACCTTTTTGACCCCATAGCCCAATTGATCTAACTTCTTGTTACCCATTTTATATCTTTGATCAGTTTTATCCCTCACAAACTTAAAAACAAAAAACTAAAAACATACTTCATAACTAGCCTAATATCAGAACACCACAAGCAAACACACTGATATCTTTTATATATAATAGAGAGAGCCCTCTCTGAGTCCAGGAAGGCTAGGTCCTTGGGCTCCAAAGCTTGGTTTGATGTTACATCGTCATTTGGCTCACCAATCAGCCAAATCACGGGACCCTAACATAATGGCGATCACGGTGGGACTTATTGAGTTCATGATAGTCTAGAAAAATTTTATAGACTCCTTAGTCCTTCAAATTTTAACTTAAACCATCAGCCTTTAGAATCATTTAGTGTAAACTCTCTGCTTCACCATCTTAGCAAAGTGATGAATCAGTTTTATAACACTCTTACATCCTAGGCTGCACATAAAACTCAGAAAAAACCCCAAAATACTCCCTTAGATTGGTTTTTGTCAATATTGGTGGTGGACCATACAAGTATATCTCAAAACAAACTGATAATCCACCTGGCGACTCCACTAACCTCTAGTAAGCCTTACTATTTTACCAAACTCTAGGCTACTATCCGAGAGACCTATCTCATCACTCACTAACATAGCGGGAGATGGTGAGACACTGAGTACATGATAGTCTAGAAAACTCTTATAGACTCTTTGGTCCTTTAGATACTTAAACAAGCAAGCAGCCCATAGACCCATTTTAGAGTAAACTCTTTTTGTTATCATCACCCTAGCAAAGTGTTGAAACAAGTCTAGGATACTTTAAACCATAGGCTGCACATAAAACTCAGAAAATCCAAAAACATTCCCAGATTAGTTACTGGTGGTGGACCATAACTATCCTCATAAAAACAACCCAGTTCCACCTGGCGACTCCACTAAACCATCCCTTTTATTTTGACCATCCTTCACCTTAGTAGAACTTTAGAGAAACCACTCATCCTAAACATTCACCAAGATCATTCTCTCTAAACTCTAGATCCAAAATCTGGCTTCACGAAGAATTATCACCAGATCCCATCCAGACCCAAATCCCCCTATCATAGTAGATGACCCAGAGAAGATTCTGTGGCAAGCTTCCGAAACTGACCATCTAGCTACTAGTAGATCCATCCGTAGAACAAGATCAGTACCTAAACATCTCACTATCCTACCAGATTCACCTTTTGAATTAGAGTCATCAAAAGCTCTTTTCAGAAGAAAATCATCCAGTAAGATAAAATTTGATGATTTTGAACCCCTAGACCCACCACAGAGTCCTAGTAGAGAAGCTTCACCTACCACTCCTCCTGACTTCCAGCTTCTCTATCAGTTTGGCTCCTACCATCCCAGATCTTCTCGAAACCAGATCACTAGTCCAAGTTCATCCGCCACACCTATTCAAACCACCTCATCTCATCCCACTAGTCCTCATCTTGTACATCATCCATTAGTTCCCGTCATGGAAGCCTCGTGTGCACCTTTGGTGTTGCCACCACCCTTGGCTCCTCTCCCAAATAAATATCAAGAAAAAATCCCACACTTTACCGGAGAAGAGACTGCCACAGCTCAACAGCATGTAAGTAGGGTTAGCGATGCTTTTGAATACATGGAAGTACACGACGAAACCGTCAGAATGAGAATATTCACCCAAAGCCTGGGTGGAGAACCCAAAACATGGTTTAAAAGCTTACCTCCAAACAACATCCACAACATCCTAGAACTCTGCCAAGTCTTCACGAACAAGTGGTAAGTCCAAAGGAACCCTATTCAAATCCTGTCAGAATACAACAACCTAAAACGGGAAAATGGGGAAAGTGTCCAGGCATACTTCACTAGGTTCAACAGTGTGTATAACGCCCTCCCACCTCACTTCAAACCCCCACTCGGTTTAGTCTTGGAAAAATTCCCCGAGGGTTTTGATCCAGACATGACATATCATCTGAGAGACAAGGATCCCCCTACCCTAGAGGAAATGCAACAAATAGCCATAAAAACAGAAGCCAACTTAGCAGAAAAAAGAGCCAGGACTAGATTAGAAGGAAAAGTCCCATATAGAGATAAGGTCTCCACTTCGTCTCCTTCCCTAGATCCTAGAATAGATGGCCTGATAAAATCCATGACAAAGATGTGGGAAAAAATGAGTGAAAAAGCGCCTCCTAGGGACAACCAACCAAACCCTCAAAACCGGAAACAAGGCTTTAGAAAAGATCAGTCTCAAAATAAACCAAGAGGAAATGATCAGCAGATTAGACCATCCTTTAGTAATAATTATGTTGATGAAGAGAATAAGGATACCGCACCCATTGATGAAAATCATTGGAAACTCATAGGTTCTGATAACGAGAGTAAGGGTTACCTCACAGCAGAAGAGCAAGTGTTATGCTCCCCAAGTCAGGACGAAACCGACTATGAAGATCTCGAAGATCCCGCCATAGATTTTCAAAATGCCATTATAGAAGCTCATAGACAGTATAACCTTAGAAGCAGAAAAAACCAAGATCACTCCAAGAAGAGTAGCCTTGACACTGCTAAAACCTCTGACACCATCCTTAAAAAAGCCATGGATAGCAACAAAATTGGGGCCAAGAAAATTGACCAAAACAAAGATAAAGCTATTCAAACAAGTCTTAGCTTGGATACTCCTAGTACCTCCACAAAGACTCCCGAGGTGACTGTGTCAAACAAGGTCTCAAACCAGAATCGACAAATTAAGAGCATAGAAAATGTCATGTCCGAAAAAGCTGAAACAAATCTGCCCAAACTACAAACTCCTTTTAGTTTCGAATGGGAAGTTTCCGAAATAAAAATTACCATACCCCTTACCGAGCTAATAACTGTAGATAGGTATAGATCTCAAATTTTCAAAGTTTTTGACGTAGGGAGCGAGGCAGATACTTTAAATCTAACTAAAAACAAACCCGAGCTCTTATTCGGCCCGAAAATAAAAGGTCAATACCAAGAAGGGTCTGTTTCTCCTTCCTATGTGAGCCTGAACATACGGGACAAGATATTACATAATGCCATGTTAGATTCTGGTACCTCCCATAACCTCATGCCTAAAGCAGTCATGGAAAACCTAGGACTAGAAGTAACTCAACCTCTGGTAACTCAAGCAGTCATGGAAAACAATACTCCCATTTATTCCACTCATTCCAATTTAGATTCTTTTATCTTATACAATGAAAGTGATATAGACAAGCGGATAATGGAAAAGGAAGAAGCTCTCAAACCATCAGAAACGCATTTTCCGTTACTAGATGCAGAAACTAATAACCAAAACTTCTCTGATCTTTCTCCTGTTAATCCTGCATATCATAAGTCAGAAAATAGATTTGTAAATCAAGTTGAAGAAAAGAAATCTAGCAGTCCAATGTACATGGATGGTGACATTGCTTATGTTAATGATTCTCAAATGTTTGATTAATACGTTGACTTATGTGATTTCCAAATTGAAACTAACTTTGCAGAACACTCAGCTTTTGATTTTTGGGAGGAAGCTCAGTTTCATAAACTTGAGAAAAGTGAGTAGCCATTACAATTCATCTATGACACTGATGAGGAGAGCATTGAGAGTTTAGAAGTAAGTGAAGAGTCTCAGACTCTTTGCTCCACTTCATTTCAGTCCATCAGAGATAACAGTCACATAATTGGAAATCAGCAGTTCTTTAGCTTTAATGATGAGGTTGAGGAAGATGGTGAAATTCTTGAGCATGTTGTAAATGAGAAGCCTTTTCTTGAAATGGTCAAAGAAATCATTTTGGACATGGAATCTTCCTTAACTCCAAATTTGCAGCCACCACGTTCCATTGAGTTACAAATTGCAGATGAAGAAGGAGAGGTTGACAAACACATGAGATTTGTCACACTGTCCTTTGAAGATAATTTTCTGTCAAAGTGTATCCCTACTCATCGACCTGATGACCTTCACACAGTTTTCAGCCCACCCTATCAAAACACATCAGCTTGGATTGAAAACTACACCGCAATATATGATGAGTCTGACAGTTCCAGTGATCATGAGAAAGGGGAAGAGTTGCTTTACCTAGGGGGTCCCGAATATACCCAAGTGGAAGAAAGAGTAGTCCTGAATGAATCCTATATCTCAAAACCTCTAGATCAGGTATTATTCCAAGATCCATTTGTTGTTTTCCTTGAGAAGTCTGAAAGAGTAATGGGTTCTATCATGAACAATTTTCTGCCTAGAATGGGGAAAAACTTACACACTACTGTCCGAAAACAAACCAAGTGGGAGTGGCCTTTTCATTATTTCTGCATCATAAAAGAACTAAACCAGAATGACCCATGTGAGCATCTACTTGACTGGCTGCATTGGAAAGAAGAGTTCACCAAGTGTATGTTATGTACAGTTTAAGATATAATAGATAAACAGCTATAGAAAATAAGCTCATTCTTGTGAACACCTTTTTCATTTATAGTTTGTTTGAAGAAAAAGTAGAAAAAGAGGGCAGTTTCTAAAAAGCAGTAGTAAAGCCCCATGTTCCAAAAAATAGTCCTTCGGAAAGCGAGCAAGTCTAAATGCCGCTACTAGTACTTCAATGCCTTGTTCAGCTATCTAGCCTAATCATAGCTGAGCATGTTTAAATTTATTTGCTGATAAGTTAGTGAGTGCAAAAGATAGTCAAGATTCTGTAAGATTGACTTATCGCAGAGTTTAGATTAGAGAGAGATTCTGGTTCCACATGTCTAAAACAGAACCAAAGAGAGAAGCAAGGGATGAAAAACACATTGTACATCTTAGCCCCGCTTGTCTAGTTTCCTTTTGTTGCAAAATAATATTTGTGTGCAGCTTGTCTTTTATGCCGCAAATGCATGACAAATCAGACTGCCTAATCCTGATTTGATCATTTTAAATTTCATGTTTTAGATTAGAGAACAAAATCCTGTCAAACTGCTTAATCTTGACAGTCGATCTAGCATAGGTAGAGTAATGAAGGAGTTCATCAGTCTAATCTGAACTCCCGGCAGATATAAGAGTAGAAATAGATAGGTTCATTTTGCAAAAATAAAAATATGCATTGTCAAAAGGCTGCTAGTTCAAATGTGCCAAAGAGAAGAAAAAATGTTAGAAAAGATAGTAGGGTAGGTAGAAGTATCATTGATGTTAACCATGCTATCATTTTTCATAAATAGCATCAAAGAAGGGTGAAATTTTTCGCCAATGGATAAGGCATTGGTCTTCATAAGCCAAAAATCTGAATTCTGGACACCTCCTGACGAGGAGCTGCCCTCCCCAAATGGAGCCACTGTTAGTCATCGGTATTTTTCACTTGTTGGTGATGACTAGATCCATAGCTGAGTTTTCTAGAAGCTGATTTCCATATGTCAATTTGTCATCTAGAAAACCCTCATAAAACTTTTTTCGCCCTCTTACTTTTCAGTCTGCCCATGTCAAAGTTAAAACCCATTATCACTATCCTATCTAGCCTCAGCCCTATTGGTCTGCCCACCAGCTTTAAAAGGCAAATCCAAGTCTGTTTCAAAAGCCTCCCCTATGTTAGGAAGTGGCACTTTAAGGTATTTTACCCTTGGCAACCATCAAAAGGCAAAAAAACCTCCATCTGATACAGAACATTCATAACAGACCTCCCACTCTGCAAATCAAGTTGATCACAGCTCTAAGTCGCGCCACTTACACACCCCTAGGTCTCAGCACTGCATAAACCACAGTCTCAAGCTGATTATTAGGTGTTTCACAATTTTTTATGGATTCTAAAAAGACGGGAAATATAACATCATCTCAGAAGAAATTGCTTGAATCTACATTTAGAAGAACAGCTGCTTCTCAATGTAAACATGAGCCTGAGATATATCTGCAAGACAGAGAGTCACTCATCAAGAACTTGCAGCTTCCTTTCAGCATGAAAATCACAGTAAGAGAAAGACACCATTGTCACAGCAAACTGGTAATTTGTCATGGGCAAGAACCTCCTACATTTACAAGCAGAGGGTTAGGGCGCCTCCTTCATCTACAAGTAGAGGGCGCTGGCCAATATTGACTTTAAGGATTGCAAAAGCCCAGGTTTGCTTTTTACTGAACAGTGAAACAATGACTCTAAGTTTTCTGAGTGTAAGTGATGATCATAACAGGGCTAGAGTCTGAAGTATGCAAGTTAAAGGGAAAACAGAGTTTTGGTCTTGTAAAGGAAGTTATTTGAAGTTTTCAAATCATATGAATTGTTAAACCTTAGAGAGGCATATCATTAGTGAAAACAATTCTAATCATAAGCAGCCTGCTGCTTCAACAAGACCAATTTGAAGAAATGTTGACAAATCATGTCATTACACAGGCAGAAGAAAGGGTGGTTGTTTTTCAAAGGGTGCTAACCTCCCTACTCACAGAGATTATCTTTCAAATAATTTGTCATAAGTTGACCAAGGCAATAGTGACATTTCAGTTCCCCTCAGCAAAGAGCAGTGCAGTGAGACAGTGACACCTTGACTAGGGTTTTTCTAAAGCACAGTAGTGATTGCAAGCAGAGGTAAAAGTATTAATGTTTTCAAGTTTGTTTGCTTACCATCATATCGAAGAAAAACCCTTGACAGGCAGGCTTATCAAACAATCTTCAGACACTTTGCCAAGTAAAGGGCCTCCTTCATTCATGAGTAGATGGCCAAGGCATTGACTATTTTTAAGACTGATTGGTCAAAGATGCAGTGGAAAGAGACAAAGAATGAAAGCAAAAGTCATTACACAGGCAACAGATGGTGTTTATCTTTCAAAAGGTATTGGTTTTCCTACTCATAGGGAAATATCTTTCAAACTATACATCATAGTGGACAGGAGACAATTTGAATATGCATGCCCTTGATACAAAAAGGGGAAATTTCCTTAGGAGAAGGGGTCAAATAACACCTCAGTGCCACATTCCAAGAGGTCTAAAAGAGTTCCTTTCAAGTAAACAGAGAAAGATAGTATGAATAGATGCAACTAAAAGATGGCACTTACAATCAAAGAAGGAGCTTATAAATCACTTGGAAGCAGAAACTATCAATCAAGTTGGAAGAAGACAGACCACCTCCTTTTAAAATGAAAAAACAGCTTTCAATGCTCTTCAACAGTCTTGAGTGGTTTTTCCTTGTTAAAAATATCACCAAAAGTGTCAAGCAGTGAACAGATTTGAACCTTGAAATGATTCTGTTACAAAAAAGATCAATGCACTGGTCAAAGGAAATGATAACTGTGTTTCAAAGGGACCTGTTCCTCCTGGTTCATAAATTTCTCCTTTCAGATATACATCACAAGTGATGGGAGGCATTTCAAGATTAGTTCCCAAAAGGACATTGTAAATAAGTATACAAGTTTATGAATAGGCAAAGAAGTCATTTGACATACTGTCAGGGTTTGGAAGGTTTGAAACAAACACAGCTTTTTCATTATTTCAATGGACAGAGATATCATATAAAATGTTTTGAGCATAGAAGTAATTAAAAAAAAGGGCCATGGAAAATCCAGATAAGTACAGCAAATTCTTGATACCTGCAATGGGGAAGAAGTTGAAGAAGCTTTTGGAGACAGAGACTGTCAAAGCATGTTGACAATACAAACCCTATCCTTTCAAAAACAAAGCAGTCTTCAGGTTTTTAACAGTTTTGAAGAGGGGTTTACATAATGAATATCAACATCAAGGATTGACAAAGTGGTAGAGAATGGTTTATAGGTCAATCCGGGCTTTAATCAAAGTTTGAATTTCGGTGTTAAAATTGACACCAAAGAGACGAAGCCAAACAGGAATTACCTTGCAAGACCCAACCGAAAGTTCATTTTACATTTAAAAAATATGACTGTTGGGAGTTTTGATATGTCGAGGGAGTGAGGTTGAAGAGTGCATTTTCATTTTCAAACCGAGCCAAGACCCTTTGATCCCCTCAAAGCTCAAGCAAAGAAATTTGGGGCAGTGTGAAAAAGTTTGCAGCAGTTTTCCCCGCGCGACGAGCCTGGCAAACTGCGCGACGCGCCTGGAAGGGAATTTGCACAGGCGGTCAACGTATGCACGACGCGCCTGTACGTGTGCGTGATGCGCCTATACACGGCACCCGCCCGACCCGACAGAGCCACCCGACAGTTGTTTCGGCGCGGCACTCTGAGAGCCCAGCACGTCGCTCGTTTGTATGACCCTTATAAGCTGTTCGAAACACCTCGGGAGCTGGACTAAACGCATCAATAATCTTCTCCATCATATTCTCAAGGTATTTCCATATGCCTTCTCAGTTTTTGAAACCAAGAGCTAAGTGACATGAAGGTTTAAAAAGCCCTGTTTTTAAGCTATGGTGTGAGACAAATTGTTGAGTTTGACATGGTTTATATATCGACATATATTTTAAGAAGCTGCCTAGCAAGGTTAAGGTCAAATCAAAAGAGTGGCTTGTCCTCGTTTATTTTTCTATATCACCATATCTGTCAAATGATTTTGCTGTGAAAATACCCCTGGGTTGAAGCTGTGTTTGAATGATAAATACACTGCTAGAAGTGCCTATAGAGAGAACAGTGTGTTGAACTTCTACAAATTCCTCATACCATAGCATACAGAACTTTCAAACTTTGTCACCTTTTAAGAAGAACAGTTTTTTGGCTGTATGATGATTCGAAGTGTAAAACTGTGATAAGATGCTGGATGTGTTATTTAAGGCACCTACAGGAGAGAATTTGTGTTGAATTAGGAGCTGGGTGATTTCACTTTCATTAATCAAAGGACCAGGGGTCCTATACCTTCAAAGCATCAAAGGGCAGAGGTTAAACCTATAAAATACAGAAAGGGCAGTTTATTCCTGAGTTTTTCCACTTAACTGTCTTGTTCTTCATGCTTATTTTGACAAGTTGATTTTCAGATGGGGTAGAAGTTTTTCTACAAAGAACAGGGTTTCCATATTAAAACAGGAGTTTTGATTGAGGGAAATAGATAAAACTCCTACAGGCTTGGTTGAAACTTGTAAAACATTCTTCAAAATTTTGTCAACTTGTTTCTTATCAGTAAGTCTGGCTGTATGCTCACACTGGGGAATTTATTTATATGTATATAATTCTGTTGGATGAAGTGACATACCTATAGAAGGCAGTGAAGTATAATCAGAAAAGGGTTCTTGATCAAAGAGCAATTTATAGGTTGAAAGTTACAAGGGAAAGTTGCTCACACTTCTCACAAAAAGACAGTGTTCACTGTGTTTGTTGCTTGACTGTCTTTTGTTTTTCAAGCTTATTGATAAGTTGATATCCATACAGAGTAAAGGTTTTTCCTACATAGCCAGGGGTTTTATATTGATCAGAGGTCCTAGTTATTTTGAAAAGAGAAGACTATTGCAGGCTTGTTTGAACTTTTGGAACATTTTTTACTCTGTCACCTTGTTCAGAACTGTGATATTGACTGTCTAATCATACTAATGGTTGATTGCACCATAGGCAAGTTTGTTGAATGTTGGACACCTTAGACAGGGCAGGTTTTTAATGAGTGGAAATTCTACCTTGAGGCAAAGATTAAGATATATTGAGTGACCTCTAAACTTCACAAGAACAAGGTGATTTCTTGACACTTTGCACAGGAAATTTACCTAGCAGTCTGTCTACTTTTTACTGTATGGTATCCTATTGAAAGTTCTGTTGGTAGAAATACATTCCAGGTGTAAGGCTACTTTTTAAGAGAGCAGGAGTTTTTGTATTGTAAAGGAACTGTTGCAACCATCCAAATCACATTGTTTCTCTGTCAAAGCAGTACATTGACACAGTTTGACTCCAAAGGGGCAGTTTACACACAGTGAGGTAGTTTGTTTCTTCCAAAGCATATTTAGGTCAAAATGCCTCCAAGGCAAGATAGCAGGAGCGGTCCGCATAAAATATATGAGCCAATCTCTACAGAAGAGGTTAATGCTCATCCATATGTCCTTTTCAACTTCCATGAAGTAGGTTGCCTAGATTTCTGCCAGAAGATACAGGAAGTCAAAAGTTTTTCTCCATTAACACACCTTTGTGCCCTGAGGTTCCAGAACAAGCATTTCAGGGTAGCAGACCTTGATTTCAAGTTTTCTCCAAGATCAGTGTCCAAGGCCACCAAGATTCCATATCATGGTGAAAAATGGTTCAAACAGGCCCATCCTGACTTAGAAGATTATAAGCCTTTCATCAAACCTGAGCATAGAGATGCTTTCACTGCTATTTTCCCTTTTTCATATCTTCTTGACAGCTATGCTCCTCTTATGAAAGTCATAATGAAATATTTTACTTGTGAAGGGAGGTTTGATCGAGTTTATGCCTACCATGTCCACCTGTTAATGCATTTCACTAGAAACAGGCAACTAAATCTCCCTTACTTTCTATTCAAGATCATCGAAAAGATGTCATCTACAGTCCAGAAGAAGGCCCCTCCTCTGCAAATACCTTCCCTTTTCCATCATTCTCTGATTAAAATTATCATCCTACATCAGCTAGAGAAGAAGGAAGTTCCATGGGATGTATTCATCAGTCACCCAGATTTCTCTATTGTTCCTCCTGTCCATGTGTCTCCCACTCAGCCTATCCATCGCCCGGTACCTTTGTCCAGCAGGCCTACTCCTAGAAGGCTCAAAATGACTACAGGATAGCCAGGACAGCAAGAAGAAGGAGAGGGAAGTAGACAGCAAGAAGAGAAAATGGATGAACAGCAGCAAGAGGAAAGGGATGAACAGCAGCAGACAGGAGATGAGGAACAGCAGCAGGACAGTGGTGTAGGTCAGCATCGAACAGAAGATGATGAACAGCAGGTACAAGAGGAAGAGCAGCAGCTTGTTGTTGAAGGACAGGAACAGCAACTTGGGCAGGAAATTGAACCACATCTTGAGCCACAAAATGAGCAGGAAATCCAAGCACAACAGCAGCTTGATTTTGGTGAAAAAGGGCAGCAGTTTGAAACACCAATTGAACAAGGCGTTGAAGTAGAACAGCAAGTTGATGTTGGCGAGCAGGGGCAGCAAAGTGAACAGCAAGAAGAAAACATCCAGCAGCCTCAAGGAGAGCAGCAGTTTCAAGAAGATGTCAAGGGTAAATCAGTTGTGTCTCCTCCTCCCAAAAGAACAAAACTCAGCACAGCAAGCAAGAAAGGGTCTAAGGCTGCCACTCCAACAGTGACAAAGGTTGTTCCTAGCAAAAGGAAATCGCCCAAAAGGACACCTACTAGCATGCCAAGGAGGAAAAGTGCAAGATTGGCCTTCAAAGGGAAAAGCAAAGTTGGAGAAAGTACAAAGCATGGAGATGCATTAGCTGTCATCCCAATTCAAAGCGATGACAGTGATAATGAGGCCCGCCTTCTTGAAAACCTCCTAATACATAAAGAGGATAAAATTGAGGCATTAGAGGAGGATCTTCAACGTGCAAGGAATTTCAACCACTTCTTGGAAATACAAAATAAAAAGATGAATGTTCACACAGCAGTTCATGAGGCAAGGGCAATCAAATATAAGAATGAGGCAGCTAAGGCGCAAGCAAGGATAGAAGAACTCATTGGTGAGTTTGATGAGGAAGAAGAGGGAGACCAGCCTAGGCGGAAGAGGCCTAGGACCATAGGGCTTAAAAGAGCCTTGGAAAAGCAGAAAGAAGAAGAACAAGCCCATCTCCAAGCCTTTCCTCTCACTGCACTCCTTGAGCGGGAAATTGAAGAAAACAAAGAGGCATGGCTTGAAAGAGCCAACAAACACTTGGAGATGAAACTTGAAAGAGCAAACAGAGATCTAGAGCTGCAAAGGAAGAGGACACATCACTTTCAAAAGTTGAATCAGTTTGCCCGGCGCAAACTGAAGGCAGCCCAAGAGAAATTGAAGAAGGCAAAGGGGAAGCGCCCGGCACGGAAAGAGGAGAAAAGCACATCAGCTCTTGAAATATTGGCCTCAGCTTCGGAGCATTGTGCTAGGGACCCTTGAGGGTCATGTATGCCAATTTTAGGCCCATTTCGACAACTTTTTGTTTTTTGGCATTTTTTGGGTTTTCGGTCGAAAACTCATAATTTCGCCATTTCAGTTTGAGGATTTTTCAAGGGAGAAGGATGATACCATTTGATGCCATAATTCTATGAGCAGGTCCCCAGCAATTTTCAGAGCATTCGGAGATCATTCGCCCCCTCAAAACGGCGAAAAATGCTCACTTTTTGCACATTCTGCCCGTCATATCAGCAGTCTGCTATTTCCTGGCTTTTTACACACAGGTACAGATTTGGAGGACTTCCGGGCATCAGATTGAGGTGATTTCAGTTGTGCCAGAAAGTAGACACATAAATATTTCCAACGAGCTATCATGAGCCTCGTTTTGACACCGGGAAGGCTGCCATTTGTCTCCAGCAAGTCAGGGGACCTTTTTCTGATATAAATTTAAAGTATTTTTGCAATTTTTGAACCTCAAAAATCTGCTTTTTCCAAATGTGCGTTTAGCTATTTTTACACTTGGAAAATGATGCAAAGTCAATATGATTTCCATTTTTAGCATTTTTTTAGATATTTTATGGGATATTTTGTGCCTTGGGCTTTGCAAAGCCTCAAGCACAAGTTTAGATATTTTGATTAGGCCAATGGGATAGCTAGTTGCACCATGAGGTTTTCCTCACTTGAGCCTATTTATTCCACAAGGCTTCATTGTAAAACAAGGCTGAACTTGAGAGAAGAATCAATATATTGGTCATATGAGCTTTGAAGAACATACTTGTGTTATGATTTTGGACTGCCTCTTGGATGCTTTTGATGAATGATGAAGGGTTGTTGATGGATTCCATGACATGGTAGAATGGTATAGTGTTTCTTGCTTTGTTGTTGTCTTCTAGTTTTCATTCATGATAAATGCTTCTTGCTGCTATAGATCAGTAGAGATTAAGTTTGAGATATGCCCATGGAGGCACCTCAAATTTCCTGAATCTTCATAGCTTTGTGTTTTCTTCTTCCTTAGTTATACTAAAGAATTCTTTACTGCTCTTTAGTAACTTAAGGATATTGTTGCTAGTTTTCTTCATAAGTTCTATGCATGTTGAGTAGGATGTATGGTGTGCCCTGCTTACCTATGACTTTCCATAGTTCTGTCCATGAAACTATCTATTTGACTGATTAGTTTATCATCTTGTTGAACCAAGGAGGCCTAGTCCCGATCTAGCCCTTTGCCTAAAACTATGAAATCTTGTTTGTCAAAGTGCCCAATAACTTAGAGACTGTGTTTAGGCATTCCGACATAGTATTTTGAGTTGTTAGTCCTTCTTATGTGTTTTCCCCAAAGTCTGATAGCCATTTCCCGAAGTTAGAAGGTATTATACTTCTATGCATGGTTGGAATGTTTGATTTCTATGTATTAATTAGCTCATAGTTACATTTAGCATGATTAATGGCTTGCTATAACATGTTTATGTCTGCTATAAACTAGTTACACTTGAAATCCCTTGTCTTTCACAAACTTGATGTTCATTTACTCCATTTTGCCCAAAGATCCTTTCTACCTTGAATCAAATCGGCCCTACAGCAGCCTTGCATCATCATCTCATAGCCTCCTTGACCTTTTTGACCCCATAGCCCAGTTGATCTAACTTCTTGTTACCCATTTTATATCTTTGATCATTTTTATCCCTCACAAACTTAAAAACAAAAAACTAAAAACATACTTCATAACTAGCCTAATATCAGAACACCACAAGAAAACACACCGATATCTTTTATATATAATAGAGAGAGCCCTCTCTGAGTCCAGGAAGGCTAGGTCCTTGGGCTCCAAAGCTTGGTTTGATGTTACATCGTCATTTGGCTCACCAATCGGCCAAATCACGGGACCCTAATATAAAACATGAAGAATAATGTTGCCATCCTCTTCCTTATATAATATGTCAATTTTCTTGCCCTTGGCCCCACTCAATTAGGTCATCTCTACCCAAAGACACATCTCCCTCCAAAACTGTGTTATTCTTCCTTGGATTCCTCCTCCTCTAAAACTGCGTTGTTGACTTAGTCAAAGCAACTTCATTTTACCCTTGTTCACACATTGAGGTGTTTTATTAGGCTAGAAAGAGTATCCCCTTTCACATTTGGAGTATTTTATTCCTCCTTCAGATACTTATGGGCTTTTCTACCCATTTATTTATTGGTTAGAGCTGCTACTAACTCTAATGTTCCATTTAGCTGTGAGGCTAAAATCTTGGAACATTACACAAATCCACAAGCTACGCTAACCACTCCTTCATGATATCAGGCTCCACCATATTCGTAAAGGTTGCGATGTACAGGCTAGGAACAATGTATTCCATGGGCATAATGGCCTCCTTTCCATAAACCATCCTAAACGGTGTTTTCCCTAGCAACTTCTTAAAGGTGGTTCAGTAGGCCCAAATAACAGACGAGATGTGAATGTCTTAGTTGCTATGATCGGCATTACAGACCTTAGTCAGTGCGTGCTCCAAGAATTTATTAAAAGCTTCGACTACTCCATTTTCCTGGGAATGATACGGAGTGATTTTAGCATGATGGATCTGAAATTCTTCCGTCAAGGCCTGTATTGATTCATTAAAAAAATGCGTACCTCTGTCGCTCATCAAGATCTTCAGACATCCAAATCTGGTCAGAATCTACTCAAAGATGAAGTACGCAGCGATATCTGCAGTGCAATCCTTCACCGCTTGTGCTTCAGCCCACCTGGTTACATAATTAGTCGCAGTTATATTGTAACGCGCACCTGTCTTCTTTCCGGGTGGGTTGATAGGTCCCACAAAATCGATGGCCCATTTGTCAAATGCTTGCAGGGCCATTTGCAGTTGAAGGGGCATTTCATCTCTACGTGATGGCCTTCTTGTTCATTGGCATGTATCACAGGATTTACAATAGTTGTGAGAGTCATTATGCAAGGTAGGCCACCATAGTCCAGCTCTCCAGATCTTTTGCGTCGTTTCTTTCCCAACGTAGTAACCTCCTACTACACCATCATGGGCTTCTGCCAGGATAGTGTGTCGTTCATGCTCCAAAACATACCTTCGCAGCACTTCATCAACTCCAATATTATATATATGACCTTCGATGATGGTAAAATCTACAGCATGGGTTACCAGCTCTTTCTTCTGTTGTACTGAATACTCTGCAGGTGCCATGCCTGTAGTCAAGAACTTAATGATATTGGCGAAGTGCGCATCAACTACCTTAATAGAAAACAGTTGGCATCCAGAAATCCTTCTTCCAGGTTGGTTGTTTCCTCACCACTCTCAATTCTGGACAAGTGATCTGGCCTAGCATTCAAATTCCCCGTCTTGACAATGATCTCAAAGTCATATTCCTAAAACAGCAGAAGCCATCGGCAGATTCCCCCCCCCCTCAAAACAAGATTATTCACTAGTTACTTCAAAGCTAAATGATCTGTAAACATTTTTAAGTGTCCTCCTAACAAATAGTGTCGGTACTTCTGTAATGCATAGACCATGGCCAATCCCTCCCGCTCCGTAGTGGAGTAGTTTCACTCTACACCAAATATTTTCCTACTAGCGAACGCAACAGGATGATCAATGTCTGTGTCTCCAAGCTTCGTAACGACCACTCCCAAGGTGATCCCTGATGCATCTATGTGAACATGGAATACCTTCGCCCAATCAGGAAAGATGAGAATAGGCGCAGAGACCATATTCTCCTTGAGTATCTCAAAGCTTTTCTGACATTCGTCATCCCAAAAAAATTAAATATCCTTCCTAAGCAGTTTTTCCATAGGTGTTGTGATCAGCGCGTGTCCTTGAATAAACTTCCTGTAGTAGCCTGTATGTCCAAGGATCAAATGTAGTTGTTTCTCAGTTTTAGGTATTGCCATATTTATGATGACTGTGACTTTCATAGGGTCAATTATCAACCCCTTTCAGTAAACCATGTGCCCGAGCAATATTCCAAAGGGTACGCAGAATATGCACTTCTTAATATTCGGCAAAATATGGTGCTTCCTACAGGCATCCAGCATCGTGTGCAGGTTTTAGACGTGCTTATTCACCAAGCCAAAGACAGTCCAGTCATCAAATTACACCTCCAAAAACTTGTGGATGAACTATTTGAACATTGCGACCACCACCCGCAAAAATATAGCAGGGGCATTCTTGAGCCCAAATGGCATGACAGTATATTGAAAGGATCCCCATTTAATGGCAAACGTAGTTTTGCTGTGATCTTCAGGTGAGATTCTTATTTGATGTTATCCTGAGAACCCATCTATAAATGAGTGCGCTTCCTGCCCTCCCACACTATCAATAATTTTATCTAAGAATGGCGTGGGAAAGGGATCATGTACGCAGGCATCATTCGTCTTTTAAGTCCACACATATTCGTATCTATCCCTTCATCTTTTTCTCTTAAACCACTATCAGACTTACCCAGTCTAACTATTCAACTGGTACAATAATACCTACAGTGAGAATTTTATCGATTTCTTCCTTAACCTTTTTCTTATACTTAGGATTCAGTCGATAAGGTTGCTGCTTCACAGGGTGCGCATCTGGTTTCAACGTGATGCGCATGACCCCTAGGTCCCCTATGATCCCCTTAAGCTTCGAAAACATCGTCGAGAATAAGTCCTAATATTCTATGAGCAGTTCTGCAACTTTGCCTACTGTATCATCATTCCAGTAATCCCCAATTTTAGCCAACTTAGGCTGCTTTTCTGTGCCAATGTTGACTTCTCACAGCTTCAGAGGCTTAGTAACATCAACAGTTTGTAGTGGGGGTCCAGAAACCGCACTCTCCCTCTGATTTCGGGATAGAGACATTGCGCGGATCTTCATCGCATTCTTCTATTGCTATATTGCGGTAGTTGACAATATCCTGCATTTGTGTTTCCCATGTTGGTGCCCCAAGTGTTGCGTAAGGATGTGATTCATCAAATACGAAGGTATCCATATCATGTAGAGTCATCAAGTGCCTCCATTCCCCCTACTAACCTAAATGTTCCTACAAATTCATCCTTTAATGTTTCCCAGTGGCGGGTGCGCTGATGTAGCTCCGCATCTAAGTACCATGCGGTGGGAATTGGTCCCAAGATATGAATAAATAGGTGAACCCATTCTTCTGTAGTCCGGTCACACCATCTCTCCATCCAAGCGAATAAATTCTTGCGCGAGTCCCCTAGCCCAAGAAATGTCTTCACGCGCAAGTGAACTGAAGGTTCAAATCATAGGATCATCATATCTCGACACTCTTCCCAATCCTGGAATTCCCCCCTTATGCATATCCCACCACCTCACAGGTGTTGCGCGCATGGCTAGGTTAAGGGCCCATAACCTTCGCTCTCTCGGAACCTCAGCTTCAAATGCTTGCAAAAACTCCTTAATACTATCAAAACCATCAAAGTAGAGCAGTTCTCTTACCTCGAAGGAGATTCATTGGAATTCCTTGGTGATTCTGAGACATCGTAGCGCAGATACATCATGTAACTGATTCTACCAATTTTCCATCTCTCCATCGAAGTCGGAGAAAAATTCGTAATATTTTTCCCAAAAAAGTACACAATCGGCCATGGGATTGATCCAATCTTCATCTCACACAGTTAACTTATAGATATGCTCTACATCTTCTTCTTCACACACCAGCTCTGCATACTATTCTCCCTCTGCAGGGTCTAATGGTACTATCACCCACGTACCTTCATTTTCAAACACCATGCTTCTTTTCTTTAGGTTGATGATACCTCCCATATCTATGGCCCAGTCTAATCCTAGGAGCACAAGATAGGGGACTGCATATTCTACAATCTGAATGACTTCAAAGTCAGCCCGGAAGTTAACTCTTGCGATATCCACCACGATATTTGACAGTCTCCCCAACAGTATGATCTTCTGCTGATTGGCCATGCGCAGCTGGATAGTGGACCATTCCAGCTTTGGTTCTCCTATTTAATGCCAAATTTGCTTGGGCAGTACATTCGCATCTGATCCCAGGTCCAAAATAACCTGATCCATTTCATAATCACCAATTTGCGTTGTTAGCCAAATTTCCCTACCAGTGTGTTTCTTATGCTTGTACATTTTGTGCACATCCTTAACTTCCAAGGGTGGATTAGTTCTTTCTACGCAGCTGTATATTTTTGCTTGGAGTTTTTCTATGGACCGTTGATTACGCAGGAACTTCATACATGCCTGAAAAAAAATTTTGACCTCATCATCTGCTTTTGGGTTTGCAAGGGCTTGAGAAGTAGATGCCTCAACCTTAGCAAAGTCTTGGCAAGATGTGGCAAAGGTTTCCTTTTCCTTCTGTAAGTCCAAACCTTCTTGTTTAATGGCTTCTTTTTGGATAAGAGGCTCAGCTGCAGCTTTCTCCTCAACTCCCCCAGTGGCCATGCCACTGTGTGTTATGACATTAACACTTGGTCCTTCATCTCAAGGTTCTGCCTTAACCCTTTGTACATTCTGCATAGGTGTCTGTTTCTTTTCCTACATTTTGGCTATCATAATTGAGCAATCTTCAATCACATGGTCCAACTGTCTACAGTATCTGTAGGATTGTCTTGTAGAGTTTGGGTAGTCCCTCACAAAGTGCCCTACCTCTCCACAGTTATAGCTGATCAGTTTTCCTCTTCCCTTACATGTGCTTCCACCTTGGCCCCCTCCCCTACCCCTAGTTCGGGAGCCACCTATGCCTGAGGGGGATCTTGGTGAAGAAGGGTCTGATTGTACCCTATATAAGTTTCCCTAGTCTATCATCAGATCATAAGTTCAGCAGTTCTGCTCATCATGTTTCCCTGGTCTATCATTAGATCATAAGTTCAGCAGTTCTACTCATCATGTCCTATTTATCAGCAAAACATGAACCATTTTTGCTTCAGTTCTGGTACATACGCACCCAGACGGGGGCAGTGGTTAGTATCATGTAGGCCGGCTACGCGACAATCATCACACCATAACATTGGTCCACTTGGACCCGGGAAAATAGACTGGGTCACCCCACCTGTAGGTAGTTTGCCAGCAGTGGGCATTGATCCTTGGTATGGCCAAATACCCATGCACCATATGTCTGAGCTAGTCTCCTTCCCTCAGTCCTTTCATAGGTACTGGATCTCCATGTGCATCGCCTCTAGCTACCCTTGGATTTGTTGTACTCTCGACTGGGTATCGTCTCTTGGTGCAGCCTCCAACGTCATAGCAATATTCAGGGATTTTTCCTGAGATTCAATGGCTTGCTAAACCATAGGTACACGCAGGTGAGGCAGTATCATAGCAATGAACCATTCCTCTTTTTTTCTGTCATCATACAGAAATTACCCTTCCCTGATTACCTTCTTTAGCCATTGGTTCGCCCCCCATACAGACTTAGAGAGTCCTTGTTTAAAATCTTTTAGGTCATTCACTATCTGAGAGTAGGATTTAGGCATCCGAAACTATTGTTTTAGGGCATACTTAAGCTATGGAATGTTCGTGTTTGCATGCTGAGCTATGTATCCCATATACCAGTGTAGGGCTCTTCCTTCAAAGGCAAGGGACAACTGCACCCTTTTCATAGTGTCATTGGCCACATTCTGCGCAGTCCATATTGAATCTGCGACAAACCAGAACCAATCCATATCTTCATCCCCTACGCCCTTAAAGGTAGGTAGCTTCATGTGCAAGGCCATCTCATCTTCTAGTGGTGGAGGTACGGGTGAGTTCTTACCCCTATGCTGATTTGAAGGTGGTGTATTTGGAGGGCTATGCGCAGCCGAATCCCTTACTCGACTGTAGATAGATCTATCTCCTTCTTGATTAGTTATGTAGCAATTACCACTTCGTGTTGTACCCTCACTCTGACTAGAGCTCATTCACTTGGTGTGGCTACACAGAATACTTTTTTCGCACAGCAGAATTTTGATTAATAAGGGAAGTGTTTTTAGGAACTTACCTCAGAACACTTTGAAGAACATCGGCTCTGCTTCTGAATAGGACATGAACTAATTGAATGCGAATTATGTTACAAATCCTCCCATCACACTATCCACCTAGTGATCTACCGTATGAGTGATGGTGTTATCAGTCCTTTATAACTGTTGGATCAACTCTGTAGTCCACTGTGTGACCCATTCGTCCTTCCAACATGTGTAGAAATCTACGAGCCTTTCCATCCACTCCTGAAGCTCGTTTTCAAATGTCACAAAGAAAATTTATTAGACCTCTGTGAAAATGTACTTATTCTTCCACTTCTCCGCTATCAACTTTGAGCTGCGATTTTATTTTATTGCAAATTTCTGAACCTGTTTGTCAAACCACTCTTCAATTTCTTTCCTCTCAAATCTCTAATGTTTTCTTGGCATTACCCGATCTCTCTCTCAAAATGCTCCCAGTCTCAGCAACGGAACCATTTGTGGGCTCAAGGGGTCTTGACCCAGGTTCAAAGGTTAAGGTTTGCCAACGAACCCCTATACTACTGGTCGTTTTGAAAGTGACCTTCTTGCGCAGGCCAAAGTCTCACCCAAAGTAGTATGGGAAGGTGCTGGAACCAGGTTTCCGCACCCTGAGAAAGAGTAGGTAAGTCAAGCAGATCCACGTTCGCAACCTATCAGGTTCACACAAGATAGGTATGTTCGCAGGTTTGTTAACAGTATAATCAACATTATAACAGAGCTACAGATCTAGTCAATACCTTCGCATCCATGTGCGTATCAGCAGTTATCAGTACACAATATCATAACGCATCAATAACAGATTACAGATATACCATAACACAAATATATTTGTAGCATAATAGATAACACAACTGTATTCTTAGTTCTAACATATCCCAAAGGTTTGCATCAATAGTAACAGATCAGAGCTGATCACACAGAGCTACTTTAACTATATCCACATATATTAGCATCAAAACCCAGTACAATCCAAACAATGCCTATGCACACAACAAGACTGAGGATCTCCGCGCACACATCCAACAGGAGTCCTTACCCAAACGACCCAACACAGATCTAACAATTTTCACTTAGCATCAGACTTAATTATTGCCTACCTTAAGACTCAAAATGTCCACCTATTTATATCGACTTAGCCTACACTTCCAATGGTCTGAAAACCATGTTTTTCGGACTCTTGTTCTACCCTTGACCCATTACAATGCATTTGGGGCTTTGACCCACCCCAAAACCCCTGTGCTAGACTAATTAGGACTAAAAATATACAAAATTGTATAAAATTCGCAGCTTTAGGGGACCCTGTTCCAACAAGTGCCTCCGCCGACAGCTGATTTTCATGGAGGACTAGCCCTACTCTAGCACGGATTTCATCGATGATGTAGATCTCCCACTCCTAGAAGGAGAGGATTGGGATGAAGCACTGGGTAAGACTCATTTTTTATTTTGATGAGTATTATGATTTTTGTGTTATGCATGTTCTGACATTAATCCATTTAATTACAGATATTGGCCCAGAGAGACCTACAGCTATTTCTTTGATAGCATGGTAGATTCCTCACAATTTTTATGTGACCCTTCATGGTGAAGGAGTTGAGGAGGAGGAAATCATATGCAACTTGGAGGGAATCTCCCGTGGGATCCCGGACTATGTGCGATTCGATGATGTTCCTCACACATACCAGAGACACACAGGTGTCAAACCAAGTTCACCGCTTTTTGAGGCGACTTGTACTGGTAGTGACGTGTTATCATGAGCGTCACGCTGAGTAGACACCTAGGTTTTATTTCCACATATTTTTTTGAGAGACATGATGTCCCAAGATGTAACCGAAACACACATATTTTTTGAACTTATGATGCAAATGGATGCAAACACTCGATATATATATATATATATATATATATATATATATATATATATATATATATATATATATATATTCCTATATGGATCTTGTCATGTGATGATGATTTTTTACAAATTACGCAAATGTCTATCTAATACAATGTTAGCTATTGTATCAGTTAATGCATTCATTTGTCTAGGAATATGTTGATAGGTAATGTAATCAAAATTTATTTCCAGTAAAAAAACACGCAAATACAACCTTAAGATGTGAGGGTTTCTAATAGAATAATGTCCATCAAGTTGAAGAATAAAAAGCTATGAGTCTAGGTTAACAATCAATGCACGAATGTCGAGAGAAATGGCATCGGTTAATAGTTCAATAACAGCACTATATTCAATGACATTTTTTGTGGTTCGTCCTAGACAAATACCTTGAAGGTCTATCAACTCAATAGCAGGATCATATATCACCCAGGCTGCTGAAGACAGGTTCCGGGTACTGCAAGAAGCACCATCCACGAAACCGACATAAGGGGTAATAGAGATCTGCACAATAAGCAACGTTCCAATAAGTAGGAAAATGCTCGCAAAGAACACCAAGCCAAAAATGTACAAAAATGAAAAGAACACCTATGTACAAAAAACATACACGAATGACTCATGCATAGTATTTTTTAAGATACAACCCATTTCTGGGTTGACCCAGAGGATGACCTTCATAATCAATAAGCTCATAAGCCCCATTTCATAAAACACGTTTAACAATGTAGGGCCCATGCCACATGGGTTGAAATTTTCCTACCCCCAGCTTATCATGAGCTTGGTTGTACAGGAGGATGAGGTCTCCTTCTATGAAGGAACGAGGGGAAAATGACCAGCCAAAATGAGCATTGACCTGCTACTTCTATTCTTCAATGACTAGAGCAGCAAAGCGGCGAGTTTCGTCAAGCCTCTCCAAATAGAGAAGACGCTCCTCTTATGGCGAAGTATTCAGCAGCAATTCAACAGCTAATTTGAGCAAAGGTATTTCACATTCAATCGGAAGGGTAGCTTCCAAACCATAGACATGCTGCAATGGAGTGAATCCATTTGCATCCTTCACTGAGGTTTGGTAAGCCCAAAGAGCCGAAAACAACCTGAGATTCCAGTTTGATTTGTGTATCCTAATTTGAAGCATAGTGACAAAAACTTTGTTCACGGCTTCAACCTGGCCATTGGCTTGAGGGTAGTATGGTGTTGAGTTGTCGTGACGCAGACCCAACTTGGAAGTCAACTCTTCCACCACATAATGTCGAAAATGGGAACCATGATTGGTAACAATGGCTTGAGGGACACCAAACCTAGAAATGACATGATTGAATAGAAACTAAGCTGTTGTCTTACCATCAGCCGTAAGTGTAGGCATTTCTTCGGCCCATTTGGTGAAGTAGTCCATGGATATAATGATATAAGCATGCCCCCCTGCCAAGTGAGGGTTACATGTCATAAAATCGATGCCCCATTTTGCAAAGGGACCAATGGTAATGACAGGGTGAAGATGGGAAGGCAGGGCGCGCATCTTGTGCTGATAGATATGGTAATCATGGCACTTACGGACATCAACAATGTAGTCTTTAAAGATTTTGGGCCATAAATACCCAGCACAAAGAATCTTATGTGCAGTATCATATCCATACATGTGACCACCACAGGCACCACTGTGACAACCATTCAGGGCCTTTTCATCCTCCTCGAGAGTCAAACACTGGCGGAGAATGGAATCAACTATGATGCGATAGAGTGTATCTTCGACTATGCCATAGGATTGCGATTGATGACAGATGTTTCGGTGAGCATCCTTCGTCAAATCAGATCGGAAGGTGGAATTCTGAAGATATACGATGATATCACCATACCAAGGCTCGAGGGTGATAATCAGAAAAAGCATGTCATCCGGAATCCATTCTTCAAAACGAGACGGAGTGGAATTGGAAGGGAGAGAGTAGATCAAAATGGCGAAGACTAATGACTTCTTTGACTTAGTAGTAGTGAACTCCAAATTGAACTCTTGGAGGATGAAAATCCACTTCGAGTACTTTCCCCCCAGAAATTGACGAGTCAATATGTAATTCATAGGGTTTCAATCAAAAATCACAGTCGCTGTGCACAACAGAATATAGTAACGAAAATTTTGAACAGCTTAAACAGCAGCCAACGCCAACTTCTTGACATGTTCATATCACATTTAAGTATCAAGAAGGTTACGAGATAGATATTAAATGACATGCTCATCACCATCATCATCGTCTTGTACCAAAACCATGGCAATTGTGCTGAACACGGTGGCAAAATAGAGGGAGTAATCGCGATGATAATTTGGAGGATGCAACAGAGGAGCATTGACGAGCAACGTCTTCAATGCATTGAAATATTTTTGGGCAATCTCATCCCAGAGGAATGGGACACCCTTGTTTAGTAATCGCGTAAATCCTTTAGCCGCTTCGGCATCGTTAGGTATAAAACGGCGTAAGAAGTTAGCTTTTCCCTACAAACTCTGCAGCTGATGTAAGGAGGAAGGAGAGGGGAGATTAACGATAGCTTCAAATTTGAGTGGATCGAGACAAATTCCATCTTTGGGAATGATAAACCATAAGATTCTACCAGAGTCAATGCAGAAGATGCACTAATGCGGATTTAGCCAGATGTTATAACATCGACAGCCAAGAAAAATCTGACAAAGATGATCAAGATGGTCTTTACGCTTAGCTGAATGAGTCGGAAGGTCATCCAGATAAGGCTGAACAATGCGCTTAATATCATGGAAATAATATGACATTGCTCATTGAAATGTAGCCCCAACATTTTTCAGACCGAAAGGGAGATTTTTATAAGCGAAAATACCCCAAGGATATATAAAGGCAGTCTTATGTTGATTGGCTGGAGAAATTTTAATCTGGTTGTACCCAGAAAACCCATCCATAAGGGAAAAAATCTCACTCCGAGCACAGTCATCAATAATTTGATCAATAAAGGGAGCAGGATAATTATCCTTAGGGAAAGCCCAGTTAATGTCATGGTAATCAGCACAGACACGAATGGTACCCTATTTCTTATCTACAGGAACAATATTGGACACCCATTCTCTCAAGGGAATCGGATAGATAAAACAATCTTTAAGAATTTTTTCAGCTTCTCTCTTAATAGCAGCAGCCTTTCTAGGGTGCACAGGATGAAGACGCTGGCGAAAAAGCTTCGCACTAGGATAAGTATGAATCTCATGCACCACTATACTTGCATCAATGTCAGGCATCTCTTCATAATACCATGCAAAGATGTCACAAAAATCACGGAAGAGACTAGTATAGACTTGAATGTCATCGGGAGAATATGTCACCCCAATATGGATGTTCTTGACAGATCTCGGTTTAATGGAAATATTGATAGGCATCGTCTGTGTAATGTTACTCAAGTTACCTTCCACAAAGACTTCATGTGTCAGGATAGGCATTTGAAGCAGAGGAGAAGGAACCTGAGAAGCGAACCTCTCGAGACACATAGACATGGCCCCAAGGCCAGGCATGAAAGAGGAATGATGATTACTATCATCCCAAGGAGGATGCTCAAGAGGCATAGTTTCCACGATGGCCTCATCGGAGGGAAATATCTCTCTCAAGGGATCGGGTGAATCCGAATCACCGAGCCAAGGGGATTGAGAATAAGTATCAAGAGACATGCCCAAAGGATCATGATCAGGAGGTGGAGGATTTGAAGCCAAAATAAGTTCACAATAATCAATCTCAATCAGACTTAATGGCATCGAATCTCCAAATGAATCAATCTACTCGGGTGAAGGGATGATCCACGGATTGTTAGGCCTGGAGGTGATATTAACTTAAACAATGTTGGGTGGAGGAAGAGAAAAAATACCCATGAGGGCAGGATCTTAGAGGAGACCCAGCCCTATGCTCTCGTAAGGGTAGGAATTTGATCCATGTATGGAACTTTGTTCTCAGAATAAGAAGTGAAGAAAGACAACTTATCAAAAGTAACAATATTTCCTTCATGCAAAAATTGCAAAACATGAAAGAGAGTGGACAGAATGCACAACATGGCATGAGTCCAATTGTGACCGAGGAGAATATTGTAATTGAGCTTGGCATCAACTACTTCAACCTCGACGTTGATTGTTTTCCCTTCTAGAGTAATCGGTAAACTAGCAAGAACACCAAGAGGTTTAGATTCTCTTCCATCAAACACTTCTAGAGCATTTGGAGATGGATTCAAAGCTAGAGAAATGATGGCTTTCCAACAGGCAGATGACATGATGCACGTAGACGCACCCTCATCCACGATCGCTCGATGGATATTCAGTCCATTGATCCCAACTTGGATAATAAGCACAAGCTAGTGAGGGAGATGTGGGACGAAATTCTCCAAGTCGAACGTGATAAGGCTCGAATCAGTAGGATCAACCCCACCAATGGTAGATAGCAAAGCCTTCCGTTGAGACGAACAACTCTGAAGAACTTCTAATGCATACATTGCAGATGACGCCTGAGCCAAATCCTCAACAATACTATAATGTTGAGCAGCACGGGTGTTAGGATTGTAAGAATACTTACGGATTACACCTTTGGATGGTGGTCGTACAACAGGCTCAGTACTGGGCCTTTCAATCTAAAGAGGGCTAGAAGCAAGCAGATGAGGAGGACCATCAATGATCTCTTTCCCCACTGCCTAACATGGTTCGGTATAATCTTTCGACCGGGTAGCTATGGAAATGGATGCAGAACCGTTCATCATGAAAACCTGAGAGCCAAAAGGGGCAGAGGACTGAGGTTGCTCTACCAACTAAGTCTGTTGTGACAGAAATGGTTCTTTGAGAATAGTCAGAGTTCCTTGGGTGCCTTTGAGAAATCAACTCACTTCAGCCTGTCTAGGACAGTCCTTGGTCTAGTGCTCTTCATCACAAATCAAGAAAGGATACTTTGATTTACGTTGTGAACCATCATTAGCATGAGATTTCTGAGAATATTGTTTCGGGGTATCGGCTTTGGCCTTACCTTTACCCTTATTTTTACCCTTGGAAGTTTTTTCCACTGGATTGGCCTGAATGGCATTCGCTTCCACAATTTTACGAGAATTTAGGCTTGGCTGAGAAGCAGTATCATTGGAAGGAGTAGATTTTTTCTTCCCAGGATTTGGAGGAGAAGACTTCCGAGAAGTCTGAGACATGGAACCGATGATACCGTCGAAGGATGGCATCACCAGTGCTTTGGAAGTTCCAAGTCAAGGAGCATCAGGTAAGAGATTGTACAACATGCCAGACTGAGAGTACACAAGATCAAGGTACTGGGCATGAGAAATGGCTTGTTCTTTAGTGACACATGCCCCCATAGATATGTCCTTAGAAATCAGAGAAATGAAGGAAGTAGTAAACCAATCAGTCATAAGCTAATCAGGAATTTCTAACTTGATCAAGCGACGACAACGCCTCCATTCATGAATATGATACGAGATATGAGTGGCTCGATCTTGCTTCAAGGAAGTGAGGAGGTGAGTCCCAGTTTCATACCAAACCGGTAACTGAAAGTGCGTGAGAAATTCCATGGCTAAAGAATTGAAATCTTGGAAGATACCATGAGATAACTCGATGTACCACTTGGCAGTGGCACCAATAAGAGTCTATTGGAAAAGAAGGATTTGGATGGATTTGTCAACCCAAGAGTTAGAGGAACACCACATATGATAGGTCATAACATGCGCTTGGGGTTCTTCTCCTGACTTGCCCTCAAACTTGGGACAATCACTAGGACTTTTGGTTGAAACTGGAGGCCAATACGGGTTATGAAGAATTGGGCTGTTTGTCAACTTTGACGCATTAGGCAGTTCCAACATAGTGAGAAACAGTAATTGAGGATTAAAAGGCATTGCAGGTCATTGATAAAGACCAATGTTAGCATTCCACCCAGGTTGAGAGAAATTATTCCCCCATATGTTCTATCCCGAAGGATTCTGTCCATAGGGGTTATATGCCTGATAGTTCTGCCCATACTAGGGTTGAGGACCGGGATATTGATGCAAAGCATACCACTAAGTTCCTTGCTGAGCAACATATGGATTTTTTTGCGGAATGTAAGCATTGCCTTTAGGTGGATTATACACCATCTTGGATTGACTTTGAGGGTAATAAGTGAAACCTTGGGGCGCACTATATACTGCCTAATATTGACCTTGAGGAGGGTAAGTAGCGCCTTGAGGTTGAGTAGGTTATCCCACCAGAGCAGGTTGAACGGGTTGAACATGCTGCTGAGTAGGTTGAACAGGTTGAACCAGTTGCTGAGAAGGTTGAACGGCTTGAGCAGGTTGAACTGGCTACTAAGGTTGGACAAGTTGTCACTGCAGAGTAGGTTGGCCTGGATACTGAGGGCCACCGGGTTTCCCTTGTGGAAGAGGCTAGCCCAATGGTTGGGATGGGCTAGGTTGCCCCTGAAAACCAGGTTGACCCAGAACAGGACCATAGGGTTGTCCTTTTTGTACAAAATTTGGGCCTTGCTAAACGTAAGGTTGTTGCTGCACAAAAGGTTATCCCTGTTGTTAGCCACCTATAATATTTGTTATACCAAAAGGTGGCTAATACTTTTTGAGCCTCCAAGGAACAAATTTTATCACTAAAAATTGTTGGCTCTTGAAGGCTCCTAGATGGCCTCATGCCTCTGTCCAAAAAATCTTCATTATCTTTGCCTTTTATACTCAGAAAATTCTGCTGATTCCAAGTGAAAGACTGCTAAAAGACCTTCATTTTCCCCCTTCTCAAACCTTCATTTTCTCCCCTTTTCTCCATAAAAGTCCTCTATTTTTCATAAATCCTCTTCTTCCATTTATGAAAACCACTTTTCGATAGTTGAAAACCCATCTTTTAGCTATTTCAGAACCCCCGTTTCCATTGATTAACTTAAAAAGCTTTAAGTCACATGTTGAAATAATCTAATGGGTTGATCAAAAAGACCGATTGCGCAATCGCAATTGGAGAAAAAACAAATGGGTAGATTAAAAAGACCAGGCCCGATGGCTCGATTGTGATTGGCCCTTGTTTTAAACAGGCTCCGGGCATATTACAGTTCATACAGCCCAAAGGCCCCGCAAACGGGCGCCTAGCTATCATATATATACATCCTTCCCATATTATAAAACCTTTATTTTTTGTTAAAGTGATGGATTTTCCTATGTTTAAAGGTTTTCCGCCGGTGCATAAATTGAAACAATCCCGACCATTGATCTAGTCCTTCGATCCAACGGTCCATGCAAAATCGCATCGGAGTTTTTTCTTTCGGTGCATTTGTTTTGTTCCCCCGATCGGCCGTCCCCCGATCCATTCTCCACCGTTGATCTCATTCTTTGATCAACGGCCAGCGCTTAATCGCATCGCGTTTCTCAATCGCTGCACTAACACTTCTTCCTCCAATTGACATCCCTCCGATTCATTTCCCACCATTGATCTCATTCGTGGATCAACGGTCATCGCTCAATCGCTTTGACCCTCCCAATCACGCAATCGCATTGGAGTTTTTTTTAATCACATACATTTTGTTTGCCCCCCGATCGCGACTCCCCCGATCCATCCTCCACTGTTGATCTCGTTTTTAGATCGACGGTCATCGCTCAATCGCTTTGACCCTCCTGATCGCGCAATCGCATCGGATTTTTTCAATCGCACCCATTTTCTCCTCTGGCCGATTGCGATTCCTGATTAAATCTGGACTGTCCACGTGTCCAGATCTAACGGCTATGCTCTTTCCTCGCCTCCTAAGCATTTTAAACCCATTTCATAGGATTTCTTAATTGTTTTGTGTCTTATGCAGATTTTAAATGGTTTTTCATTATATACAAGCCAAAGACTGGGAATGACGATTCCCGTGCCTTTGATTCACAGAAGAAATCTAGTCGTCGGGCTCCATTCCATGCTTCGTCAATGCTCTATAAGCATTGATGCCGTAAAACCCAGTGCGGCTCTGCACATCGAAAAGACACAGTTTCAATTCAAAAAGCAGTTAAAGAGTATAAGTTTGAAGGAAAAGCATAGCAGATGAAGATTCAAGACAGATTTGTAGGATTACGGCTAAGATTGAATATCAAAAGCCTAATCCCCCAAATTAGAACAAAATTAATAGAAAATCAAAAAGATCTATCAGGTAGAAAGCACCTCCACCGCTGCATTTTGGGGTGAATTGATTCCTCAGCTACCACAGAGCCACCTGTTGCCTCAAATCTTTCAAACAGAGGTTGAAGTTATTGCTTAAAGAAATATCTGCCTCCAGGACTGCCAAGAAGTTAATTCTGCCACAGGAAACTAATGCGACAAATATCTGCAGAAATTACTCCACATAATGCAGAGCCTCAAAGTCAACAAAGCTCCCATAAAGCTTTGATATTTATTGTAAAACAGTTAATACAGAGAAAAACCTATAAACTTCTCCATCGAGCCCCTCAAAAGGCCGAGAAGTCTTGAAACTGTATTAATTGTCTTAGGAGATATTTTTAGATTTCACCTCCTCATTCTTCTATAAATACCTCTGTAGAAGAAGAGAGGTTGTTGGTTGTTGTTTGATCACAAGTTGTAATACTGAAACTCTTTCAAATTATACATAGTCTGTTGAAGTTGAAGAAGAAATTGAAGTCTTGGAGGTCTTGATGATGTTGTTGCATGCTTGTTCTTGAGAAGGCTCTATCATTGGATCCATGATATTGGTTGTTGGTGAAGTATTCTAACTATTTAATGTTTTCTCTTGTTTTTATTATGTTCCATAATTTCTTACTACAGTAGGTTGAAAGTTTTAGGCTAAGAAATGACTCCTGGAAGCACCTTAGACCTGTTCATCCTTCATTGTTTTATGTTTTCTTCTGCTGAAGTATTTTAGAGGCTTTAAAATTTCTCTTTAATCTTCATGCTTGTTTATTTCCTTAATAGCTCAAATAGTTGGTTTCAGCATGATTTATGGTTCTCCCTGCTTGTCTGCTATCACTTGAAAGTTGTTATTGAAGTCTCCCTTTGAAGTACCATTGTTTTATGTTAATCAAAGAGGTCGGTTTTGATGTTTCCCTTTGCCACTGCTTGAACAGTTGTTTTGAAGGTCTTTATAGTTGTAAGCATAGATGTTATTTAGGTGTTCCCTCTTCTATGAATGCAATTATCAGTGAATATTTTATGTTTCCTAAGTCCTTTAAAATAAAATCTTGGAGGAAATAGGGTGTTCCCCAAATCTTAGATTCCATTTTAAAAGTTGTCTTGAAGTCATTATTTGCTTAAAGGATGTTTGTAGAATTTATGGTTAGCCCTGTCTATCAAATATCTCTTTATTGTTAAGTTATGTTTTCAAGTTCCCTTTGTTGAGAATTAAACTTGTCTTTCTGAATCATTAATGTCCATCTCACTCCAAAAACAAAAGGATCATGTGGCCAAGTTAGATTTTCCCTTTGATATCCCATATCCATTGATGAGTTTTTCATGACCTCATTCTGACTCCATTGCCCAATGAACCAGATATTTCCTCTTTCTGTCTATCTTTCCTAGACCTTTCATGTTCTGCTGTATCAAATCAATCCAACCAAACAAACATCTGCACTTAATAACTAGTCTAAAAATCCATACTCAAAGCACACAAGATAAACTTTTGCAAACAAATATTTGAGAGATCCCTCTCTGAGAACAGGAGGACTAGATCCTGGAACTCTAAAGATTGGTTTTGATTTTGCCTTGTCTTTTGATTTGCCAAACTATCAAAACACGGGACACCAACACCTGTGGTGGATACATTTTCCCCCTGGGAACATACTATGCTCCCTGTTGGAATTTAGTTTGACCAGAAGGACTAAAGGGTTGTCCTTGTTGGGCCGAAAGTTGTCCCTATAAGGGTTTTCCTTGCGGACCGTAAGGTTGTTGTTTACACTGGAAAATCGTACAGTAGAAAATGACATCAAAATAATGTCAAGCCCAAGGATTTACAGGACAGAGATACATTATGGAATCAAAAATATTAATAATCTCTAAGGTTTGGAGCAATTCAAGATTGAACTAGTCATAAATGCCCAAATGCGTGCTTTTTCCTTCAATAAGTGCACATTTTGCGCGAACTAAAGCCCGATAAGCGTGAATTCCTAGAAATGGAAAAAAGTCCCTTTCCTGGACCACAAGCAGGCAAATGACAGTTTCTCCTTATGTGAAAGTCGCCTAAGGACAGCACCAGTGCCTCCTTAGGCCTTGTGTGAGCACACAAAAGCTTATTTCAGCCCACAATGGAATATTTCCCCTCCCTTGGGTCACTATCCACCATGTACCAAGGGAGGGAAGGTGGTTTGAAAGCTCAACTATATAAACCCTCAAAGAGATGAACAATTTGTGAGCACAAGGTTATGCTGGCCAAAGTTTCCCAAGCAACACCAGCTATTTGTGTGAACCAAGGAGCAGGAGCTAAAGAAGGGGACTCAATTGTTGACCACTCAATAATTTCAGTCCATTGCAGCAAAGAGAGAGAGTTGAACTGCGTCAGAAGGAAGAACTTGAATTACAAACATCCTTGCGTCGGTTCCTAGAGCCTCTTCCTAGGCCCTTCAGCAAGTGGGTAAGATTTGTATTCATTCCAAGCATTCAATGAGAGAAGGCCATCGAGCCGTTGTTTACCTTGTTATTGTTTGGAACTCTCTATTTAGCTTCTTTTTATGTTTTTAGTTTTACTTTTTCAACAGAGCATACTTAAGTGTATTACTTCATTTTAAGTCTTATACTTCTTAGATCCCCCCAGATACTGCCTGTTACTTATGGTTTAGATAAAATACCACATTCTCTAAATGCATGCGATTTCGTACACCCGAATGTTGAATCCACCACAACAGGATTGGCGACTCCACTAACGTGTTTCAAGTTTATGTGATTGTGTCATTGTTTGCAGGAGACCCTTAGTCTATGCTGGAGTGGAGCTGACAGTCCTCTGACCCATCTTCCAGTCCCTAGACTCACTGAAGTGACAGACTAAAGAAGGCAGCTCCTAATTTTTTACTTGCAGGAATTTTGCGCATCGTTTTTACACACAGACGCGCAGTGTGCGCATTCAGGAGTGACCTGTGCGCAGGAAGGCGCACCTGTTAGAAGGTTTTGCGCGCAATTTGCAGAGAGATTTTTTCTCCATATCTGCTGCATTTTTATTCTTGTAAGTGTGTTGGGTAGCCCCTAATGTATCTTCCAACACCTTTTTTGATACCCCATAGCTTCTGAAGACTGATTTTTGCTGCTTTTTGTTGGCATTTAGTTAGTTTTCATTTAAGTTGATTTTTTGCAAAAAAATACTCACATAGTTTAAGTAGGGGATGAATTAACCATTTCTTTCCGAACAATTTATGTTTTTGAAAATTCTAGTATGCACACTTAGTTTAACTAGTCCAAGTAAGTGGCTCATGAGCACACATGCATAAGCTAGTGTAGAAATTGTTTAGTTTAAATTTCAATTTTCGCATTTAGGAAATTGCGGGACTAGGATTTAATTGCAAGTTAGAGTAAGTAATCTCTGTTGTCTTTGTGCCATTGGGTGACCCTATACAAGCATATGAACACTCTATATTTTTTATTTTCCATCTCCCTTTAGTCACTCACATAGACTGATTAGGAGGTTTTGGAAGTGGCCCATTATCTGCAAATGCTTTTTATTTGAGCAAGGAACAACGTCACATAGTTTAACTAGAGGGGAATTTGTAACGGATCACCGATATCTATATGTTCAAATTATGAGATTGTTCACCATACACTCACACAAATTCACCCACTAAGAAAATAAATCCACCTAAAAATAACTTAAACCAACTCACTAAACTCTACCCATAGGGGCCACAAGATATATTATAGTTTAAGTTAGGATCAAGGGGGTAGGCATCTAATAAGCCGCCTTGATCACGCTTCACATTTGAAACATAAAATTTGCATTTTTAGGGAGCTTAAAATCCACCTATCATCCCACGGAAAATAAAACCCGAGCGTGGCAGAGACCCGATTCAGAGGGGATTAGGCTTAGGCACAGTGCGTGCGGTATCAGTTGGGGCTACCTGACCCGTCTGATACTCGGTATTGTTAGCTAACTACCAAGAAGCCCAAGACTTGAACACTCATGTGGGACGGTGGTTCTTAGTGGCCAAAACTAGGGCATCATTTACCCTATAGGTGACAGTTCAGGCAAGCGCCAGACCCTCTACCCTTACCTTGGTTGATTCTCTTCGGCTAACTGGAGGCATCACCAGTTCTTTCGGGACATTGTACCAGCACTCGCAAGAAATTCTCTCAAGGCCCAGTTACTTTTGAGAGTGTGAGGACGTTATTAGGTCTTATAGGATTTTCAAGTATCACGCGCAAACAAAAAAAACCATTTTTTTCTTGATTGATCAGATAGATTAAATTAAAGGAAAAATCATTTCTTTTTTGCTTTGTTTTATGTATGCGGCCATAAATTTGACATGATCATAAACTCAATACCCTCAAAAAAAATTTCCAAAACCTAACTTGGACAACCCTAAAATGGTTCCAACAGAACCTCCTCAGTCCAGGCGTCTTTTGGACCTCCCCCTGTTAGCCACCTGTAAAATTTGATTGTACCGAAGGTGGCTAAATATTTTTTGAGCCTTCAAGGAACAATTTTTCCTTATTTAAAAACTGTTGGCTCTTGAAGACTCTTAAAAGCCTCATGCCTCTGTCCAGTTTCCCACACTGTTGTTTTACATCCTAAAAACCTTTGAAATCCTACAAAAATCCAAAGTCAAATACTACTGCAGACCCCTTTTTTCCCTCCCTTTTCTTCCAAACTAACCTCTTTTTCTATCCCTCCATTCCCCATAAAATTCCCTCATTTCCACATTTCTGCTATTTCCCCTCATCAAAATTCATTTTATAAGGTTAAAAACCCACTTTTTACCTTACCGCAACCTTCTTTTCCTTTTAAAAAACATTTAAAAACCATAGAAAACGCATATTTTCTATGTTCTGGGCTTAAACCCCCTCGGGCTAAGCCTCTAAAATTTTTTCGTCCATGCGCCCGAGCGCTAGAACCAAATGCTAAAACCTGTCAGGCGCTTATCTTTCCCAATAATATTTCTCCGCCCAAAACATTGAAAACCTTTGTTATTTCGTGTTTTTTGGGTTTTAATTCATTTCCAAAGTTTTCCGCCCATATAAACTATGGAGCGACATCCACCGTTGATCTGCTTCGCAGATCGGATGGTGCGGAGCACATTTTTCTTGTGAACCCCCCCAATCCATGCACTGTTTTCCAAATCTGCGGGGTTTCCATCGCACCGCCCATTAGCGAAAGGCGGTTTTTACCTGGTCGCCAGCGATTCCACACGCTTGCCGCCACGCGTCCTCTATACTATTTGCAAAACCACCCTCCATCGCGCATTAAAGCCTGGACCAAGATGCCCAGCGATATTAACCACCATCGTCGGATCTAAGCCCGTTCATCCAACGGCTGACGATTGGCAAAGTTGTGCCTGCGATAACCAGGCCATCGTACAGCGGCAATCGCGTCTCCACCGTCGATCTGATCTACAGATCGACGGTCCAAAATCCATCGCTCGATTCCTCAGTTTGACTTTCAGACCTCCACTCCCGACCGTCGATCATGCGCGATCAACAACTCAGATTTGATCCTCTTCCACCTATTCTATAATCTCCTCCGATCAATCCTGACCGTCGGATGATGCCATCCGACGGCCACGCTCCTCCACACACCTTCCGATGTAGTTAAGTCTAGAAAAGCAGGATTTTTTAATGAGTTTTCGCATTTTGCAGGATTTAAATCATTTGTTCGTGGTTTCCGAAGAATATTCAGGAAAGGAGGGTGATGACCCTTCCGTCTTCGATTCATCGGAGGAAATCACCCGCAGGGTTGAAACGCGTGTTTCATCCATGTTTTCTTAGACATTGATGCCTTATAAACCCTGTGCAGCCCGGCACGACAACAAGAAAACCATGAAACAGGCACAGTCAAATATTATCAGTGCCGAAGACCAGGATGAACCAGGACAGAGAATTAATGGACAGATTAGCGGGGATTACGGCTAAGATAGTTATCAAAAGCCTAATCCTCAATCTAAAACATAGTTTAAAGGAAAACCTAAAGTGTTTTATTAGGAAAACCCTCCACCGCCACAAATGGAGACAAATTGATTCCTCCCAGCGACTAAAACGCCACCTGTGCCTCAAAGTATTCAATCAGGAACAGAATTTATTGATCAGGATAAGATATTTTGCCTCAACGTAGCCGAAGAGTTACTTCTGCCAGGAATTTAATGAAAGAATGCCCGCAGAGTAACCCTAGAATCACACAGAGCCTCAAAGGTCAACAAAAGCTCCTACCGAGCTTAAATCATAAGTGTAAACCAATTAATACAGTGAAACACCTGTACAGTTTCTTCATTGAGCCTCCCAAGGGCCAAGAAAACATTAACTCTGTATTAATTGTATTTGAGATCTTTAATCAGATCTCACCTCCTCATCCTTCTATATATACTTCAGTAGAAGATGAGTGAGGGGTTGGTTGTTGATGTAATTGCTGAAGCATTGTAATGTAATTGAGCTGAAGATCCCTGATTGTAAATAGTGATTCACTGGCTCTTGGAGCTCTGCTTGTAACAGATAAGTTAGGTTATGAAAGAAAGATGAATTAAAACACTGGACTTGAAGATTGTAACTAGTTTGGAGCATCAATACAAGCTGATTTATGGGATCCTGGTCTATGTTGACGGTGATGTTATTCTCATTGTAACTTGTCGTTTATTTTCTGTTTTCAAGATGTTTCATATTCTTCTGTAAAGAACAGTTTAAACAGTGTTAGGGTCTACTGTATATCATTAGCCTTCTCTGGCTGAAAAATCTTTATTTAAATGTTTTCTTCCCACTGCGTTATTTGAAAATGATTTAATCCAATTTAAGCATAGGAATGTTGTCATTCCCTCGTCTTATTGTCTTAGCTGAATATTATTTTTGAATGTTACTTTCAGTATATGTTGTGTGAAGATGAACTGAGGAAGATATGGTGAGCCCTGGTCCCAGTCTTGTTTGCATAACCGTTTGATTGTTTCCCTTAGAATGTGTTAAAATTTGGATAGTTTCAAAGTACTTACCAGATCTTAGGCCATTATGTGTTATCTCTGTGATTGTCTTGGAAGTAGCCAAGTAAAGAAGAGCTAGGAGAGGATTTGTGGTGAGCCCGGCCCGCTAGTCTCTACTCCAAAGGTTTCCTTCAAGTTTCCCTTAGTTCTTTATATGTTTTCTATTGAAAGTGTATCAAAGGCTAGCTAGTTTCAAAGTACTTACTAGATCCTAGTTTGCTTTCATGCTTTTCTTAAGTGCCTGGTCGAAGGCTACCTAGTTTCAAAGTACTTACCAGATCTTGGGCTGCTCTTTGTTCTTCATATGTTTATTTCCCCTTCTTGATGTATCATTCCATTCCATAAATCGAACCTTAAATAGATCCTTAGGCATAGATGACTTGCCCCATAGACCACTCTTGAACCTGATTGTTTCAATTAAATCCTCTTATGACTCCATAGCCCAATGGACTGAAAACCTGCCATCATCTTTCCTCTTGGTCAAAACTTACTCTTTTTGCTTGCAACTTCTCACTTTTGAACCTCTTTACCTTTGGGACTTTTCTCCTCTAGCAGCAATCATGCTCAACCATCCAAAAAAAAAAACAAACCCTGGGCCTTCATAACTAGCCTAATATCATTACCTCAAACTTCAAAGACATATCCATCTTTGCACTTATTGGAGAGATCCCTCTCCGGATTCAGGAGGGCTAGATCCTAGAATCCCAAAGTTGGTTGAAACGATGTTGTTTCTTTAATTGGACTTTGCCAATCTTGCTAATAAATTACAGATTCCTAACATTTCTGGCGACTCCGCTGGGGAACTACGAACCCAGAATCATTTTCATTTTTTATAAAACCTTGTGAGTAAGAGGCAGCCTTTTTCAAGCACTACCAAAGAATTGGTAATTATGATGAAACTTGTTTGAGTCAGTGACAATCTAGGTCAACCCTAGGATTCTCATAAGTCTTTATCTAACCTTGAAAAATCAGCTAGCTTAGTCATAAGAGTGGACTGTTTGTGTCTCACAACCATAGCTAAGTTTTGAAGCAAAGTTATGACATTATTAGAAACCACACAAATAAAAAATAACTCAGAAAATACCAAAAACATTTCAGATTGGTAGTAAAACACTTGCTCTTACATTTCACTTACCTTTTGTTGTGTTTTACCCCATACTCTTAGACAGAGTCTAGAAAGGGCTAGGTAGCCTCCGGATCTCATCCTATTTTAAGAGGTGACATATCTGGTAAATGCCCTCCCAGTCAATCTCTGGTTAGAGTTTGTTGTGTTTCGAGATATCCTTGAAAAGGGATGTTTCACAAGCACTGTGGTGGACAGTGTATCTCTTTGAAAACACTCTAAAATTTCCACCTGGCAACTCCACAATCCTGAACAGACCTTAGGAATCCACTGCGAAGAACCCTTAGCATCATAACATCATTTAAAACTCAGTTACAGGACTGTTGGATTAAAATTGTGAAAACAGATTAGTTAAACCTCTTAAAGACTGTCATACTTTATTGAACTTTTCTTGTTATTTGGGTCTAAAACACAGCATAGTGGCTCCTAGAAAGATTCACACTAGAGCCCATCCTGACCCTGATCCGCCTGAGATAGTTGATGACCCAGAAAAAATACTTTGGAATCTCCTAAGATAAAATCTTCAACTATTTTCAGATCACCCCTAAGAGCTAATTCAGTCCCTGAAAATCTTTCAGCTCTACAACAATCACAAGCTGACTTAGTTAATCCCTTTAGGACTAGGTCATTTGGTGATTTATATCAGCTAGATTCTGAGTCTTCACTTTCATCTCCTGAAACAAGTGAACATTTTGGTAGAAGAGGAACAACACCTCCTGATTTACATTTTCTTCTTAAATTAGGTGTCCCTCATCCAAGATCAGCTCAGCAATCCACCGTTGTCCCATCCACTTCTGTTCATCCTTCATCCACTGTTCAAACCACTCCACTTCAGCCCACACCTCCTCTTGTTAATCCACTCCTTGTAAACCCACTCCCACCACATATCATGGCAGCATGGTATGCTCCCTTAGCCCTTCCTATAGCACTAGTCAACCTTCCATGGGACTATCAGTCTAAAATCCCATTGCATGATGCCAGCAATGCTATAACTCCATCACAACATGTGGATAAGATGAATGACTACTTTGACAGAAACGAAATTGATGATGATTCCGTCAAGATTAGACTATTTGCTCAAAGTTTGGGGGGAGAAGTAAGAAAATGGTTTAAAGCCTTAACCCCCCGTAGTATTAACGATCTCCAAGTTTTCCATCAGACATTCTTAAACAAATGGGAAGTAAAGAAGAATCCTCTCCAAGTTCTTGCTGACTATAACAATCTTCATAGGAACCCAGGGGAAAGTGTACAAGCTTATTGTACCATATTTAACAGTGTGTATAATGCACTTTCCCCAGAACTAAAACCTCCACAGGGCTCAGCCTTAAACAAGTTTCCTGAAGGGTTTGACACAGACATGACCTATTCACTCAGAGAGAAAGATTTTGCAACCCTTGAAGACATGCAAAGAGGTGCTCTTTCTGTGGAAGTCAACCTAATGGAGAAGAGAGCAAGGATGAAAGCTGAAAAGAGAGTATCTTTTAGAGAGGAATCCACACCTACTACCTCAAACTCAAAGATGGAAATAATGATGGAAGAAATGATAAAAAAATGAGCATTCTTGAGAGAGCACAAGGAAGTCAAAACCAAACAGCTCCTCAAAACAGAAACCAAAACCAGAATCAGAATGTAAGAAGAAACCAGCCTCTAAACAGACCTAGGGAAGATGATCAACACATCACTCCTCCCTTTCATCAAAACTATGTGAGTGAGGTTGAGGAAATAGATGAAATAACAGAGGATAATGATATGAACCTATTTGGGGTAGATGAGGATGACTTCGAGGTTCATTATGATAGAAAAAAGGGTCTTTACACACCTTATGATGACAAAAGAGATGATAATGAAAATTGTTGTCAAGACATGGAAAATGCCATCACAGAACCTTTAAAAGAATATGAACTCAGAAGTAAGTCTAGTCAAAAAACCCCCAACAACAATACCTCTGACCAATCTTCACAAAACAGCACTACAACCAAGCCTAAAACGGTTAAACAAAAAGAAAAAATAGTGACTGTTGATCCTGGGAAAGGTAAAGAGAAAAGCACTCAAAATCTTGAAAAACAAAGTGCAGACATTAGTGGTACTAACACTTCAGCTAGTACTCCTATTTCAACTGTTGGGACAAGTGTAAATAGAACAAATCAGCACGCTGTTGTTGCTGATAAAACGACAGCTGATAAGGCTGAAACTAGTATTTTGAAGAACCAAATTCCTATCAGCCTCGAACAGGAACTTTCAAAGATCAAAATATCTGCTCCCCTCACTGAGTTAGCTGCCCAACATGTATATAGAACCCAAATTATGAAGGCTTTAAATTTAGAAGACAATAATGACACAGTCAATCTTAACGATGACCAACCAGATCTTATTTTTGGTCCAAAAATTGAAGGAAAGTTTCAAGAGGGACCTATTCCTCATTTTTATGTGAGTTTAAACATTTATGACAAGATTTTGCACAACGTTATGCATGACTCGGGCGCTTCTCATAATTTAATGCCAAAAGCTGTAATGGAGAGCCTGGGTCTTGAAATCACCAGACCTTATAAAGATCTTTACTCTTTTGACTCAAGCAGAGTCAAGTGTTTAGGATTGATCAAAGACCTTTGTGTCAACTTAGCCCAGATTCCATCCAAATGCTTAGTTATGGATGTTGTTGTGGCTGATGTACCCCCAAAGTATGGAATGTATTATCAAGATCTTGGGGGGCTAAGTTACAAGGGACTATGCAAATGGACATGACCTATGCGACAATCCTCGTTTTCAATCAAACTCGAAGACTATACAGGGAGTCTCACATGCAGTACACGGTTACAAGTCAAGACAGGCCTCAAAACTCTCCTCTATATTCTGTTAGTACCGGCCTTGATTCTTTTATCATGTTTAATGATGAAACACTTACTAAAAAAATCACTTTAACAGGATCAAGGGCTGAAACGGAGGGAGAGGAGCACAGCACTGAAGTGCCAAAACAGTTTGCTGCACTTAAAAATATTGGCAAATGAAATGCATGTCTTGTTTTACAAGTCATAAATCCATTGCTGTTAAAGTTTGACAATGAAGAAAAAATTCCTCAACATATTGAAAGACTTGAGGAATCAAATCATACAGAGGACATTCACCAAACTAATAAAACTGAAAATGATCCTCTCTGGAGTATGTATTTTGATGGGTCATGCACTAGAACAAATGCTGGTGCAGGTGTCTGGATTACTAACACTGAAAGAAAGCACACAAAATGCATTTCTTGCAAATTAAACTTTCAGTGTTCTAACAACATAGCGGAGTACGAATCCCTGCTCTTAGGCTTACATTTGCTGAAAAAGTTAGGAGCCAAGAAAATAACTGTGTATGGGGATTCTGAGTTAATAATTAGGCAAGTCAATGGGGAGTATAATGAAAATCATCCCAGACTTAGGGCCTATTGGAATGATGTCATGGATCTTTTGAAAACATTTGAGAAATCCACATTGAGTTTTGTCCCGAGAAAAAGAAATCTTATAGCCCACAATTTAGCCTTTGCAGCTAGGACATGTCTAACGCCTTATGAGACCGAAGATTCTTCACCTCAGATAAAATTTAGACCAGTTGTGCCTGATAATAAAAAATATTGGCAGGTGTTTGATGGAGATAAACAAATAGAAGACTTCATGCAATTCAGAAATGAATATGAACTGCATAGTTCAGATTCAGATTATGATACAGACTGCAGTGAAGAAAATTTTCTTGGTGAAGAAGAACCTTCTCCTGAGCTTGTCAATATTAACCTTCAAACTAGAAAACTTAGAAACGAAACAGAATTGAGTGCAGAATCAGAAACAGAAGAATTAGAAACTCTGCATTCTAAAGATGAAAGTTTGCCAAGTGGTCTAGCACCTTTGGAACAGTTGTTTGATTTTAATGATGTGGCCAAAAAACCTAAACTAGAACCTGTAGAGACTGAAGTGGAAGAGTGCAACATAGGCAGTGAGGAAAAACCAAAGATGATTAAACTGTCTAAAACCTAACCAGCTCACATTAAACTCAAATACATAGAGTTGTTCAAAGAGTTTTCTGATGTTTTTGCATGGAGTTACGAAGACCTTAAGTCCTATGACACTGAAATAATACAGCACAAAATCCCTCTTAAAGAAAACCAAAAACCATTCAAACAGAAACTGCGCAGAATAAACCCTGTACAGTTGCCTTTGGTTAAGAAGGAAATCATGAAGATGTATGAAGCTGGTATTATTGTCCCTATTAGATATTCTGAGTGGGTATCTAATCTGCTGTCTATTAGGAAGAAGACTGGAGAAATCAGGCTTTGTATAGATTTTAGAGATTTAAACAAAGCTTCATTCAAAGACAACTACCCTTTACCAAAAATGGATCATATTTTACAAAGGGTGGTGGGGTCCAAAAGAATTTCTTTGCTTGATGGCTATTCAGGGCATAATCAGATCTTAGTTCACCCTGCTGATCAATTAAAGACATCTTTTACTACACCATGGGGTACTTTCATGTATGTGAAAATGCCTTTTGGTCTAATGAATGCTGGAGCAACCTTTCAGAGAGCCATGGACATAGCATTCTCGGAAGAGCTGGGCTTCTTCATCATTATCTATCTTGATGATGTAACTGTGTTTTCAAAAACAGATGAAGAGCATTTAGAACATTTAAGAAAAGTTTTTGAGAAATGCAGAAAGTTTGGGATATCTTTAAACCCTAAGAAAACTCTATTTGGTCTCCAAGAATGTAAAATTCTTGTGCACATTATTTCCGAGGAGGGGTAAGATATATCCAAAGAGGATTGAGGCCATATTGCAAATCTCTCATCCTCGGAACATCAAGGAGTTGCAATCTTTCATTGGAAAGATTAACTTTTTCAGAAGGTTCATTCCCAACTTGGCCGAGCTCCTTAGGAATATCACAAACATGTTGAAGAAGGAGCAAGGGGTAAAATGGACCTTGGAAGCAAAGAAATCCTTTGAGCTGGTGAAACAAGCATTAACCAAAACACCGGTTCTCATAAGCCGTGATTTTTCAAAAGATTTTTATATCTTCTCATTTGCATCAGAACATACCATTGCTGCTGTCCTTTTACAGAAAAATCCACAAGGACAAGAGCATCCTATTGCATTCTTTAGCAAGGCATTGAGGGATGCCCCTTTGAAGTATAATATTATGGAAAAGCAAGCTTTTGCTTTGGTTAAAGCATTGAAAGACTTCAGAGTATACATCCTTCACTCACACATCATTGCCTTTGTCCCTAATTCGGTGGTTAAAGACATTCTAACACAGGACCCAGATGGAAAGAGAGGTAAGTGGATTGTTGTTATTCTTGAATATGATTTAGAGATAAAACCCACTAAGCTGATCAAAGGCCAAGGTCTAGCTAGATTAATGGCTGAGTCAAATTGTGAAGTTCTTGATATTAATATGATTAATGCTTTGGACAGCCAAGAAGAATTCTCAACTCCCATTATTGAAGACCATTTTATCAATTCTCCTTGGTATGCCAATATTGTTTATGTTTTGCTTAATTTAAATACACCTCCTGGTTTATCAAAAACAAAGGCAAGGTTCTTAAAGCTGAAAGCAGTAAGCTATTGCATTATAGATAGATGTCTTTATTGGAAAAATGCAAGTGGTATATTGCTTAAATGTTTGCCTGAGTTTGATGCAGAGAAGGTTAAGCAGGAATTCCATGAAGGAGAGTGTGGGGGTTGTTATCACGCAAGTTTTCCTTGAAGTTGTGGAAAAGGAAAGTATACCCGAGGTAACCACAAACCAACCTTCAGATACAGAATCTAGCTAATCTGTATCCAGAGAGGGCTCTCTCTTTAAAATTTAGCTTTGTTCTTAGAAATTTTTAGGCTAGTTATAAGTCCAAGAAATTTGGTTTGAATTTCAATGGTGGAATCTGCCAACTAAGGGCAAGGTTGAATATTTTCAGGCCATTGGGCTATGGAGTCAAAATGATGGCTTTACTGGATTAATATTCTACACACAAGATGGCTTTGCAGGGCAAGATAGCCAAACAGAGAACAATTTTAGAAATTAAAGTGAATGGAATGGATTTTGAAGGGATGAAAGGCAATTAAGAATCTTTCAACATGTTCAAAGAAAGAAAGTGAATGATTACCAATAAAGAGCAGCTAAGAATTCTTTACTATAGTAATCAAAATGTTTAAACCAACGAAGCAAGAGAAATTAAGAATTCGTTGCTTATAACTAGTTAAGAAGAAAACATTTAGAATAATCACATTTGAAATCAGAGTACACTTAAGTAAGTTCTGATTTATTCTTTCATGTCAATTATTCAGAAATGGAACACAGTGATATTATAAACAGATATAAAACTTAAAACATAGGATAGAAAGGACTTATTGAACTGTAGTTGGACACATGAATCCTGCAAAAATTCTTGAGCTTCAAATCATCATCCAGCAAGCCACAAAGAAATTTCTCCAAAGCACTTTTATTCCAAAAGATCAATGTTACAGCAAAGTAGTAGAATCCACCACCAATACTCCATTCGAGGGCTTATTTATACAAAAAATGATTGAAAATATCTTACAACAACATAGGAAATAATCTAGGGTGACTAATGAATAAGTTACAACATAAAGAGAGACAGATGGTCTCGTAGATAGGATAAAAGGCAACTGTTGATGTGTTGTTTCCTCCTTTTATGCATATGCTGGAGGCAGGTCCTACAATCTAGCTCGATGCTTTCCTCTTTGGTAATTATTTTCTGACTGTCTTGCTTGTCTGATACTCTTCTATTCTTACTGATACACTTTCAACTGTTAAGCTGATACTCTTTAACCTTTGTTCATCTATTTATCCTTCACACAATAGTAAAAAGGCAAAATTTTCCATATGAAGATGAATTTTACAAAATTTCTAACAGGTCTTCCCACCATTTGTCTTCTGCTATTTTGGTTCGTTGGAGTTTTCTTAATGTTTCATCAGCCTCTGTGTATCTGAAGAAATTGGGCTGATTTGGGAACAAATATCTTATTTCATGCTCAGGATGAAATAAATTCTTTAATTTGTCATAAAGATTCTTTCCTGTAGGCAATGTTGATTCTGATGAACTGATAGAAGAACAAGTTACATTGTGAGCATGTATGTCCAATCTATTAACATAAGTTCCCAAGTCCATTATTTTGTCTTCTGAAATCATAGGACTGGGTAAACCGCTGGCTAATAAAACATTAAACCTTTCTTTGAAGGCAATGATCTCTTCTTGAATATCTGAGCACTTACGTTCCAGATTTTGCATAAGAGTTCTCTTAGTAAAAAATCTTTTTATTTCTAAACTTGTACCTGTTCGGTCCTCAATTCCAAGCTTTGCAAGCTGCTGTCTGGTTTGGGTGTTTAAGAATTGTATGAGTTGATTTGCTTGTTCAGGTTTGTCTCTCAATTCTTCTCTTGTTTTGTCAATTTCCTCCAGAGCTATTTTGACCAAGTCATTTTGTTCAAATATTATTTGATGAAGGACCAAATATCCTTTATTGACTGAATAATATTATTCCAAATAATTTCATTGATTTCTCTCAAAGGCTTCTCCAATGAGAGATCCTTTTCTAAAGCTTTAACCAATTTCTCCAACCTTTTGATTTCTCTTGTATGGTCAGCAACAGTCTTTTTTGACATATCATATTTTTGTTCCAAATTTATGAGTTGTAACTTTGTAGATTTAAGTTCTGTTACTCTAAGTTTTAAACTTTCCATTTGTTTCACTAATTCTTCAAAACTTAAACTAGAAGTATTCACGTGTGATGGGTCTGTTTGCTGGTCTGCTGTTGTTGTACTTGTACCTGTAGTAGCCTCTGTTGTGGATGTCTGAATAGTAGACTGCTTTTCTTTCAATGCTTGCTCTAGTTCTTTTTCTGTTTCACTTAGTTGCTCATTCATTTTCAGGAGCAACTCCATCATTTCTTCTTCTAAATTTTTCTTCAATACTTCATCAGTTTGAGGATGCCTTGAAGCTGGTAAATTTAATTGCTTCCTCAATGCAGCAATGTCATCATCCTTCTTTTTAATCAGTGCTTCAATGCCTTTTATATCTTTGGGATTATGACCCAAACTGATGATTATTTCCTCCAAAGATTTTATTCTGTTATCTTTTGCTTGAGAAGAAGCTTTCTCAATCTGCAACTGGGTACTTGTATTATTCAAATAATCTTGCAATTTATGGGCTGCCATTGCTTTTTCAGTAAGGGTAGAATATATCATTTCTCCAGTTTGCTTGTGTAATTCTATCTGGTCCAATGGATGAATATCTTTTGCTAGGAACTCAAAATTGGTCCTGACGTAATCAGCTGCTGTCTGTGGCTTTGGCACTTTAGATTTGAAATGGCTCATTAACATTTTCCCTTGCTGAATGTCAAAAGCTGACATTAATCTCTCTTGATTTTGTGGAGCCATTTTAAGATACTGATTATACACCTGGACCCTTAATGGATCATTCCTTGCTTTTATACTGATAAATGTCTTTTTTATGTCTCCTGCAACTGTCTTTGGCTGTTTGAATGAAGACACTTCAGTGCTTAACTGTCTTTGTATTTCCTTTCCTTTATGACCTGTATATGTTTCACTAACTGAACCAGTAAGCTGACTATTCTCCCTTTCTTCATCAAATATTTCATCAACAGATTCTACTTCAGGAAGTGGATTTAGTTTCTTCCTTTTAGCTTGAAGTTGTTGTGAAGATTCCTTAGGAGGAGTAGGATCTTTAACTTGTCTTTTCTTGCCTTTTTCCTCATTAGACAGAGTCTGCAAATTTGAAACTTCAGGCTGATTGACTTGAATAGGAGAAACTTATGCTTGATCTTGTACCTTGGAAGTTTGAGGTTTTTCTGTCATGGTGAATGTTTCAATGACTTGTGCTTCTGGTTCTTTCTCTTTACCTTTGGATTCAACTGCAATTGATAAAATGTTTTCCTATAAATTCTGCTGAATAATACCAACAGAAGAAGTACCAACCTCTGGTCTCTGTACTTGTGTAAAATAATCCAAGTCAAGTATTTTTGCAAGATCTTTCATAACATTATTTATATCAACCTGCTCACTATCCTGCTCTATCAAAGTTCCTTCTACCCACTCATCTGTATTAGCATACTTTTCAATTTCAGGGATTCTTCGATGCATGTAGGGTGCTGATTTATTTTTCATCCTTTTGTCACAAATAAAGTTGAATGGGTCATAGGGTACCCAATGGAAAATTTTCTGCAATCTGTAATGTTCCTCTAATATCTTTTGAGCTTCTTCCCCTCCATCCCTAGAATTGCAGATAAATGGACCTAGTTGGCTCTTTATCCTGAGTTGAGCCTTTTTCTTGGCATTACAGAAGTGAATTATATCTGAATTGTTCATTTTTCTGAAATACTCAAGTGCAAAAAGTCTCATTGGAACATATCTGGGTAACTTGAAAGGGCTCAATTCACATCCATAAATTCTAATTTCAGTATGATTTTGATAGAATTACCAGTCACCTATCTTATACTGTTTTGAAAGCTGAAGGATTTTCTTGATTTCATTGCTGAGTCTTGGAGGGGCAACTCCTGTCAACAAGGTAGTTGCAGGATGTATGAAAAGGTCAATGAACTCATTATAATAATAGGGAGAATCTATGGAACAATGAGTAATGGCTGACCAAAAGATAACGGATCTTGGATTCCCTTGGGCATCAATTTTATGATATGAAAAGGGAAAGTTTCAGACTGGTAATAAAGCATGAGATGGTAAATGTCAGTAGAATATTTGAATACTTTCTCGTTCTCCAATTTCATGAATTGTTCATGCATTTTATCTATAATGAAAGATGCAAAGTCATACCTGACAGCAGGAGGCTGTCTAGGGGTGAACATAGATAATAACACCAGGGTTAAATGATCAACATACTCACTGGTATTAAAACCCATTATGAAAGATATCATACTCGAAATATTTTGCCCTTCTTCAGTAAAATAAACACTAGCATAAGGGGGAGGGCCTTTGGGCTGGTACTCTGGCCATATGAAAGCTTGGAAAATGCGGGTTAACTCCTCATGAGATAATTTAGTGGATTTCTCCAATAACTCTCCCATGGTCAAAGGAGTAAGGGCTTCACCAGGCTGAAAATGTAACATATCATTGATGGACTGAGCAGTTATAGAGAAAAGGATATTCTGGCTTGGGGATAAAACGGCTCTTTGATTTGGGTCATAATTAGCATGACAATAATGGATAATTTCAGGAAATATATGGACTGAGGGGAAAAGGTACCTAGGAAGACCATATTCCCATAACCCAATAATATCTGAGCCATTCAAATAATTGTCTCTGCAGCGACAATAAATTCGAAGGGGATTTTCAGTAAAATTCAAGTCCTTTATTTGAAAATCTTTGTCCACTAATGATAAGTCATCCAAATATCTATGGGGGGCATTCAATGGAGCTACATTCAGGGCCAAAGGAACTTCCACTTTGGTTATTGTGTATTCAAAGTGGAAATTTCGGGGTTTTTTCCCAGAAACGGGCACAATTTCAATTTTGAAGATGAAATTTATAGCTTTCTGTGGACGCAATTGAAATTCTGAGGAAAGGGAAGACTCAAAATACTCTGTAACAGTTCTTTGGTATAGAATTTTAAACGAACGGCATGATTTCACAAAGTTTGAAATGGGAAATGATGTAAATACCTGTTTTCAGAAGGAAAACCGTGTTTAACAGGTACTGATGGACGACGGATGGACGCTTGAATACTGGAATGATGGGGGTCTTCAGTAAATTCTGTTAATGGCAGTTTAACAGTCGATTTTCAAATTTTCAATGTGGAGGGTGCAATCGCTTTCAACATACAGAATGAGGAAAAATGCGCGAAATTTGTTTTATTTGGAAAGTCAAAGGAATTTTTTATTATTTTTTTAGGATGACGTCACTGGCGTACGACATGACACGTCACGGAAAATGGGCGTAAGCGGTAAATTCCGCACCGCTTTTGGGAGCAGGCGGTTTTCTGCAACTTGGCAGCGATTCCACTGGTTGAATGACACATGGTAGGGACACTATTTGAAAACCGCTCCCATTTCGCATGTTAATTTTCGGACAAAGGATGGGCAGCGGAATGTTTATGGACCGTAGATCTCGAATGGAAGGATCGAACGGTGGTCCGAAAGGGAAGTGGCGGGGAAGTTAATGCGCGGGCCCAACGTGTTTTATTATGAATTAATCATTCCGGGAAGCTTCTGATTGGCGGAGGGGGAGGTTATTAATTAACCCAGGTGATTAATTAATCCCTATGGTTTATTAAGGGTCGGGGTTACAGATGGGTTTCGAGTTTTATTTTTTCCGTTTAAAACATATAAAACGTATGTTTTAAACTCTTTTTCAATATTTTTATTATATGGTAATAAACCGATGTGATTTGTTTACCATAGGGGCGGGGATAATTATAAGGATATGTTTTTAGCCAAAGGGATTTTATAATGTGGGTATTTGATTTCATCATATGGGTTTAAATACTTTGGCTAAAACGTATAATACAAAGTTTTTTTGGGATATTACATTGGAGTTATATATATAGGAAAAGGTAATTTGTATAAGGATTTAATGATTAAAATTAAACGTTAATATGACAAAGGAACATGGAAAACTAAAAATACTTTACACAACTAAGAAAGTGAAGATTTCTAAAGCAAATTGCATTATATCAACTTCAACACTTAGATTTAGAATAGCAAGTAATTTTGAGGGGCTTTTATGAAATATGGCATGATTTTCCTAAGTAAAATGGGATTTTACTTAGGAAAGGATTAAAAGTGAATGAGTGTAATGATAAATAACTTCAAGTACTTAGGTCTTTTTGATTATTAGGCCGAGGGTCCGGTCCCTCCAAAAGTCAAGGAAATGCCTTGAGCCCCTTTAATCTTCAAATCCCTTAGAACTTTGGGGAAATTAGTAAAAACTTTTAGGGAGAAAGTGAGATGGGAAGTTAATAATTTTGACTTTGCTTTCTATGAACTTTTCCAATGCAGCATCTGCCTTTGCACTTGTGATGAAAGTAGGATTGAACACATTTAGGGCCAACATTCATCACATGTAATTTCAGCAACAACATCTACTTACCCTACTTACTTTACCCTACCATTTTCTCTCCTTTATTAGGGTGCACTTAGACTGGAAAACCCTTATCAAACTTTTTTTCATTTGCATGGCAATCCTATCTAAGTCTACACTTATTACATCCAAGGGCTCAGATTAAATTGTTGAGCACATTTTATTAACTCTACCTATCTACTTATCTACTAAGATTAAACAGTTTGGCTAGATATTTATTCTCCATTCTACAATATGAAATTGAAAAATGAATGAGTCAAGTTTAAACAGTTTGACTCTTCATGAATTGTGGCAAAAGTTTGACAAGCTGCACACAATTTTGTTTATTACAAAAATTGAAATAGTAGTGGCATTTAGACTTGCACACTTTCCTGGTCTATTTTTGTTTGGGGTTCATTTCTTTCACTTTTTTCACCATTTTATTCTTTTTACCCTTTGATTTTCTTTTTAGGGTATACCCTCTTTACATTTTTTTTAAAAAAAATTTGATTTTTTGATTTTTCAAGAATAAGGAACACCTTTGCACAAGAAAAAGATTTGAACATATTGCATAGTTCAATCAAGGCAATCATGAAAAAGACACCTATTGGTATAGGAGTCTAACAGGGGTCATTTGTACTGGAAGTCAACCGCCAAAAAAATTTTGAGGGCTGGTTTCTATTGGCCTACTCTTTTTTCTGATATACACAAGATGACCACTACTTTCCATAAATGCCAACTGTTTGAAGGCAAGAGAAAATTTCTACCCCTTCATCTACATCCAATCACTGTTGAAGCTCCTTTTCAACAGTGGGGACTTGACTTCATAGGATAAATCCATCCACCATCTTCTGCCCAGCATAGGTGGATTCTTACTGCCACAGACTATTTCACTAAGTGGATAGAAGCCATTCCTTGTAGGAAGGCCAATGATTCAGTTATCATAAAATTTATGGAGACTAACATTCTCTCCAGATTTGGCTGTCCTACCAAAATTATCACTGAAAACGTTAAAGAAGATTTGGAACAACTCCTAGGGTTGGACTGGCCATAGATATCAGATAACAATGGGGCATTCCACAACCTATTACCCTCAAGGTAATGGACTTGCAAAATCTTCCAACAAAGGCTTAGTGAACATAATCAAGAAACTGTTGGAGGAAAATAAAAAGTCTTGGCACACGAAGTTGGTTCATGCACTTTGGGCTGACAAATTAACTTTGAAGAAATCCATTGGCATGTCACCCTTCCAGCTTGTGTATGGTACCGATGCAATTTTTGCAAACAACCTTGGTGTACCAGTGATGAAGCTCGTTCAAGAGTTGCAGACTGAAGAAAATGACATGACCAGAAGAATAAATCAGACCATTCATCTTCAGCAGACCAGAGAGGAAGTGTATAACAAAGCATCGTAGAAATATGACAAAGATCAAAAAGCTTTTATTGTATGAACAAAGGCCAAGAATTTCAAGATTAGGACAAGTTTTAAGTGACTCAAGAAGGAAGAGAAGGGAAAGCATGGAAAATTTGACAACCTATGGCTTGGCCCTTACTCTATTCATTCGTCGTCAACAATGCATTTTTCTTCAAGAGTTGAATGGAGCGTAATTGCTCAGTCCCACAATGCGTGGATGCTTGGGCATTACTTCGATCCATATTATTATGTTTTGAAGCCTTTTTTATCTTTTCCATTATGAATATTTCATCCACCATTGCATTCAAAGTTGTAAAAAGCAAAAAATACAAAAACAAAGAAAAAGAGAAAAGAGGGCAGATTTTGAAAACAAGAAAGGTATATCCCCATACCAAAAAAGAGAGACAAATTTGAAAGTGTGCAAGTTCAAATGCCACTCCTGAAACACACCCTTCTAGTTAGTCAAACTGTTTAAACTTGACTAATTAGCTTTAAATTTTCTGCTGATAGGATAGTGAATTTGATATGCCAAACTGTCTAATCTTGGCTTATCAGTAGATAGTTTAGGATAGAAATGAAAGGTTCAAACATGTCTAAAATATGAACCTGAGGTTGCAAAGAGAAATGACTCAAATATGTTTTATTTTCTGAGTCAAAGAGATGTAAAAATCTGGTTCTAATTAGCTCAAAATATGAACCAGAGAAAAAGGAAAGACAGCTCAATAAGAACCAAATCAGAGCTGTAGAAAAGAGGAAGGAAGTGCTATCAATTTTCAGATCTCAAGCTTTCCATTTTGATTTTTGATTTTCAGAAAATAATAATCTATGTCAGCTTGTCTTTATGCCATAGATCATAGCAATTCAAACAGCTTAATCTTGACTTGACTGTTTTTAAATTTTTGTTGTATAATTTAGAGAATAGAAGTCTGTTGGACAGTTTAATCCCAACAGACAGTAGATTAGGTAGAGAAATATCTGAGCTCAACTATTTAATCTGAGTTCAGGGAGAAATAAGGAGTAGAATTAGATTAGTTTTTATGCTTTCAAAAGAATAAAATGTTGTGAAAACATTTTTCCAATCCAAGTGCACTCGGATGAAGAAAAAATGTTAGATCAATAGGATTGGGTAGGTAGAAAGTTGTATTGATTAAGTCCATTATCTTTTCATAACTAATATTATTTTTTGGAAGTAAAGCAAGATCATCCAGCAAAAGAAGATCAATCCAATGGATCAGGCACCAGTCAACTTCCCAGAGAAATCAAGTCTGAAGTTCTTGATACCTTCAAGAAGGCATCATCCCCAAGTGGAGCCACTGTTAGCCACCTGTAAAATTTGATTGTACCGAAGGTGGCTAAATATGTTTTGAGCCTTCAAGGAACAATTTTTCCTTATTTAAAAACTATTGGCTCTTGAAGACTCTTAAAAGCCTCATGCCTCTGTCCAGTTTCCCACACTGTTGTTTTACATCCTTAAAACCTTTGAAATCCTACAAAAATCCAAAGTCAAATACCACTGCAGACCCCTTTTTTCCCTCCCTTTTCTTCCAAACTAACATCTTTTTCTATCCCTCCATTCCCCATAAAAATCCCTCATTTCCACATTTCTGCTATTTCCCCTCATCAAAATTCATTTTATAAGGTTAAAAACCCACTTTTTACTTTACCGCAACCTTATTTTCCTTTGAAAAAACATTTAAAAACCATAGAAAACACATATTTTCTATGTTCTGGGCTTAAACCCCCTTGGGCTAAGCCTCTAACCTTTTTTCGTCCATGCACCCGAGCGCCAGAACCAAATGCTAAAACCTGTCAGACACTTATCTTTCCCAACAATATTTCTCCGCCCAAAACATTGAACACCTTTGTTATTTCGTGTTTTTTGGGTTTTAATTCATTTCAAAAGCTTATTGACGCTAACATGACCTATTCACTCAAAGAGAGAGATTTTTCAACCCTTGAAGACATGCAAAGAGGTGATATTTTCTGTGGAAGTCAACCTAATGGAGAAGAGAGCAAGGATGAAAGCTGAAAAGAGAGTATCTTTTAGAGAGGAATTCACACCTACTACCTCAAACTCAAAGATGGAAAGAATGATGGAAGAAATGATTAAAAAAATGAATATTTTTGAGAGAGCACAAGCAAGTCAAAACAAAATTGCTCCTCAAAACAAAAACCAAAACCAGAATCAGAATGTAAGAAGAAACCAGCCTCCAAACAGACCCAGGGAAGATGATCAACAAATCACTCCTAACTTTCATCAAAACTATGTGAGTGAGGTTGAGGATACATATCAAATAACAGAGGATAATTATATGAGCCTATTTGGGGTAGATGAGGATGACTTCGAGGTTCATTATGATAGAAAAAAGGGTCTTTACACACCTTATGATGACAAAAGAGATGATAATGAAAATTGCTGTCAAGACAAGGAAAATGCCATCACAGAACCTTCAAAAGAATATGAACTCAGAAGTAAGTCTAGTCAACAAACCCCCAACAACAATACCTCTGACCAATCTTCACAAAACAGCACTACAACCAAGCCTAAAACGGTTAAACAAAAAGAAAAAACAGTGACTGTTGATCCTGGGAAAGGTAAAGAGAAGAGCACTCAAAATCTGGAAAAACAGAGTGCAGACATTAGTGGTACTAACACTTCAGCTAGTACTCCTATTTCAACTGTTGGGACAAGTGTAAATAGAACAAATCAGCAAGCTATTGTTGCTGATAAAACGACAGCTAATAAGGCTGAAACCAGTATTTTGAAGAACCAAATTCCTTTCAGCCTCGAACAGGAACTTTCAAAGACCAAAATCTCTGTTCCCCTCACTGAGTTAGCTACCCAACATGTATATAGAACCCAAATTTTGAAGGCTTTAAATTTAGAATACAATAATGACACAGTCAATATTAACGATGACCAACCAGATCTTATTTTTGGTCCAAAAATTGAAGGAAAGTTTCAAGAGGGACCTATTCCTCCTTTTTATGTGATTTTAAACGTTCATGACAAGATTTTGCACAACGCTATGCATGACTCGGGCGCTTCTCATAATTTAATGCCAAAAGCTGTAATGGAGAGCCTGGGTCTTGAAATCACCAGACCTTATAAAGATCTTTACTCTTTTGACTCAAGCAGAGTCAAGTGTTTAGGATTGATCAAAGACCTTTGTGTCAACTTAGCCCAGATTCCAGCCAAATGCTTAGTTATGGATGTTGTTGTGGCTGATGTACCCCCAAAGTATGGAATGTTATTATCAAGATCTTGGGGGGCTAAGTTACAAGGGACTATGCAAATGGACATGACCTATGCGACGATCCCCGTTTTCAATCAAACTCGAAGACTATATAGGGAGTCTCACATGCAGTACACGGTTACAAGTCAAGACAGGCCTCAAAACTCTCCTCTGTATTCTGTAAGTACCGGCCTTGATTCTTTTATCATGTTTAATGATGAAACACTTACTAAACAAATCACTTTAACAGGATCAAGGGCTGAAACGAAGGGAGAGGAGCACAGCACTGAAGTGCCAAAACAGTTTGCTCTACTTGAAAATATTGGCAAACAAAATGCAGGTCTTGTTTTACAAGTCATAACTCCATTGCTGTTAAAGTTTGACAACAAAGAAAACATTCCTCAACATATTGAAAGACTTGAGGAATCATATCATACAGAGGACATTCACCAAACTAATAAAACTGAAAATGATCCTCTTTGGAGTATGTATTTTGATGGGTCATGCACTAGAACAAATGCTGGTGCAAGTGTCTGGATTACTAACACTGAAAGCAAGCACACAGAATGCATTTCTTGCAAATTAAACTTTCAGTGTTCTAACAACATAGCGGAGTACGAATCCCTGCTCTTAGGCCTACATTTGCTGAAAAAGTTAGGAGCCAAGAAAATAACTGTGTATGGGGATTCTGAGTTAATAATTAGGCAAGTCAATGGGGAGTATAATGCAAATCATCCCAGACTTAGGGCCTATCGGAATGATTTCATGGACCTTTTGAAAACATTTGAGGAGTCCAAACTGAGTTTTGTCTCGAGAAAAAGAAATCTTATAGCCCAAAATTTAGCCTTTGCAGCTAGGACTTGTCTAACCCCATATGAGACCAAAGATTCTTCACCTCAGATAAAATTTAGACCAGCTGTGCCTAATAATAAAAAATATTGGTAGGTGTTTGACGGAGATAAACAAATAGAAGACTTCATGCAATTCAGAAATGAATTTCAACTGCATAGTTCAGATTCAGATTATGATCCAGATTACAGTGAAGAAAATGTTCTTGGTGAAGAAGAACCTTCTCCTGAGCTTGTAAATATTAACCTTCAGACTAGAAAACTTAGAAACGAAACAGAATTGAATGCAGAATCAGAAACAGAAGAATTAGAAACTCTGCATTCTAAAGATGAAAGTTTGCCAAGTGGTCTAGCACCTTCAGAAGAGTTGTTTGATTTTAATGATGTGGCCAAAAAACCTAAACTAGAACCTGTAGAGACTGAGGTGGAGGAGTGCAATATAGGCAGTGAAGAGAAACCAAAGATGATCAAACTGTCCAAAACTTTGCCAGCTCACATTAAAATCAAATACATTGAGCTGTTTAAAGAATTTTCTGATGTTTTTGCATGGAGTTACGAAGATCTTAAATCCTATGACACTGAAATAATACAGCACAAAATCCCTCTTAAAGAGAACCAAAAACCATTCAAAGAGAAACTGTGCAGAATAAACCCTATACAACTGCCTTTGGTTAAGAAGGAAATCATGAAGATGTATGGAGCTGGTATTATTGTCCCTATTAGATATTCTGAGTGGGTATCTAATCTAGTGTCTGTTAGGAAGAAGACTGGAGAAATCAAGCTTTGTATAGATTTTAGAGATTTAAACAAAGCTTCATTGAAAGACAACTACCCTTTACCAAAAATGGATCATATTTTACAATGGGTGGTGGGGTCCAAAATAATTTCTTTTCTTGATGGCTATTCAGGGTATAATCAGATCTTAGTTCACCCTGCTGATCAATTAAAGACAACTTTTACTACACCATGGGGTACTTTCATGTATATGAAAATGCCTTTTGGTCTAATGAATGCTGGAGCAAACTTTCAGAGAGCCATGGACATAGCATTCTCGGAAGAGCTGGGTTTCTTCATCATTATCTATCTTGATGATGTAACTATTTTTTCAAAAATAGATGAAGAGCATTTAGAACATTTAAGAAAAGTTTTCGAGAAATGCAGAAAGTTTGGGATATCTTTAAACCCTAAGAAACTCTATTTGGTCTCCAAGAAGGTAAACCTCTGGGCACATTATTTCCGAGGAGGGTATAAAGATAGATCCAAAGAGGATTGAGGCTATATTGCAAATCTCACCGAAACATCAAGGAGTTGCAATCTTTCATTGGAAAGATTAAATTTTTGAGAAGGTTCATCCTTGACATTTGGCTGAGCTCATTAGGAATATCAAAAACATGTTGAAGAAGGAGCAAGGGGTAAAATGGACCTTGAAGCAAAGACATCCTCGAATCGGGTGAAAAGCATTAAGCAAAAACACCGCCCCCAAGTCCTGATTTTTCAAAATATTTTTACATCTTTTCATTTGCATCAGAACATACCATAGCTGTTGTCCTTTTACAGAAAAATCCACAAGGACAAGAGCAGCCTATTGCATTCTTTATTAAGGCATTGAGGGATGCCCCATTGAAGTATAACATTATGGAAAAGCAAGCTTTTGCTTTGGTTAAAGCTTTAAAAGATTTAAGGGTGTACATCCTTCACTCACACATCATTGCCTTTGTCCCAAACTCAGTTGTTAAAGACATTCTAACACAGGACCCAGATGGTAAGAGGGGTAAGTGGATGGTTGTTATTCTTGAGTATGATTTAGAGATAAAACCCACTAAACTCATCAAAGGCCAAGGTCTAGATAGATTACTGGCTGAAAGAAATTGTGAAGTTCTTGATATTAATATGATTAATGCTTTGGATATCCAAGAAGAATTCTCAACTCCCATTGTTGAAGACCATTTTATGAATTCTCCTTGGTATGCTGATATTGTTTATGTTTTGCTTAATTTAAATACACCTCCTTGTTTATCAAAAAGAAAGGAAAGGTTCTTGAAGCTGAAAGCAATAAACTATTTCATTATAGATAGATGTCTTTATTGGAAAAATGCAAGTAGTATATTACTTAAATGTTTGCCTGAGTTTGATGCAGAGAAGGTTAAGCGGGAATTCCATGAAGGAGAGTGTGGGGGTCATTTGTACTGGAATTCAACAGCCAACAAAATTTTGAGGGCTGGTTTCTATTGGCCTACTCTTTTTCCTGATATACACAAGATGACCACTACTTGCCATAAATGCCAACTGTTTGAAGGAAAGAGAAAATTGCTACCCCTTCCACTGCATCCAATCACTGTTGAAGCTCCTTTTCAACAGTGGGGACTTGACTTCATAGGAGAAATCCATCCACCATCTTCTGCTCAGCATAGGTGGATCCTTACTGCCACAGACTATTTCACCAAGTGGATAGAAGCCATTCCTTGTAGGCAGGCCAATGATTCAGTTATCATAAAGTTCATAGATACTAACATTCTCTCCAGATTTGGCTGTCCTACCAAAATTATCACCGATAACGCAGCAGCATTTGGATCAAAGAGGATGGTTGACTTCTGTCATAGATATCAGATATCATTGGGGCATTCCACAGCCTATTACCCTCAAGGTAATGGACTTGCAGAATCTTCCAACAAAAGCTTAGTGAACATAATCAAGAAACTGTTGGAGGACAACAAAAAGTCTTGGCACACAAAGTTGGTCCATGCACTTTGGGCTGACAGATTAACTTTGAAGAAATCTATTGGTATGTCACCTTTCCAGCTTTTGTATGGTACAGATGCAATTTTTCCTAACAGCCTTGGTGTACCAGTGATGAAGCTCATTCAAGAGTTTCAGAATGAAGAAAATGACATGATCAGAAGAATAAATCAGACCATTCATCTTCAGCAGACCAGAGAGTAAGTGTATAACAAAGAATTGCAGAAACAGGACGGCATCAAAAATATTTTTGACAGAAGAACAAAGGCCAGCAATTTCAAGATTGGGGACAAAGTTTTAAAGTGGGACTCAAGATGGGAAGAGAAGGGCAAGCATGGAAAATTTGAGAACCTATGGCTTGGCCCTTACTCTATTCATTCAGTTGCTGGTAACAACGCATTTTTCTTACAGGAATTGAATGGAGCAGAATTGTTTGGGGGTCCTGTCAATGGCAGGATGCTTAAGCATTACTTCTCTTGATCCATATTATGTTTTGAAGCCTTTTTTTTATCTTTTCCATTATGAATATTTCATCCACCATTGCATTCAAAGTTGTAAAAAGAAAAAAATACAAAAACAAAGAAAAAGAGAAAAGAGGGCAGATTTTGGAAAACAAGAAAGGTATAGCCCCATACCAAAAAGAGAGACAAATCTGAAAGTGTGCAAGCTCAAATGCCACTCCTAAAACACACACTTCTAGTTAGTCAAACTGTTTAAACTTGACTAATTAGCTTTAAATTTTCTGCTGATAGGATAGTGAATTTGATATGCCAAACTGTCTAATCTTGGCTTATCAGTAGATAGTTTAGGATAGAAATGAAAGGTTCAAACATGTCTAAAATATGAACCTGAGGTTGCAAAGAGAAATGACTCAAATATGTTTTATTTTCTGAGTCAAAGAGATTTAAAAATATGGTTCTAATTAGCTCAAAATCTGAACCAGAGAAAAAGGAAAGACAACTCAATAAGAACCAAATCAGAGCTGTAGAAAAGAGGAAGGAAGTGCTATCAATTTTCAGATCTCAAGCCTTCCATTTTGATTTTTGATTTTCAGCAAATAATAATCTATGTGCATCTTGTCTTTCTGCCATAGATCACAGCAAGTCAAACAACTTAATCTTGACTTGACTGTTTTTAAATTTTTGTTGTATAATTTAGAGAATAGAAGTCTGTTGGACAGTTTAATCCCAACAGACAGTAGATTAGGTAGAGAAATATCTGAGCTCGACTGTTTAATCTGAGTTCAGGGAGAAATAAGGAGTAGAATTAGATTATTTTTTATGCTTTCAAAAGAATAAAATGTTGTGAAAATATGTTTCCAATCCAAGTGCACTCGGATGAAGAAAAAATGTTAGATCAATAGGATTGGGTAGGTAGAAAGTTGTATTGATGAAGTCCATTATTTTTTCATAACTGATATTATTTTTTAGAAGCAAAGCAAGATCATCCAGCAAAAGAAGAGCAATCCAATGGATCAGGCACCAGCCAGCTTCCCAGAGAAATCAAGTCTGAAGTTCTTGATACCTTCAAGAAGGCATCATCCCCAAGTGGAGCCACTATTAGCCACCTGTAAAATTTGATTGTACCGAAGGTGGCTAAATATGTTTTGAGCCTTCAAGGAACAATTTTCCTTATTTAAAAACTGTTGGCTCTTGAAGACTCTTAAAAGCCTCATGCCTCTGTCCAGTTTCCCACATTGTTGTTTTACATCCTAAAAACCTTTGAAATCCTACAAAAATCCAAAGTCAAATACCACTGCAGACCCCTTTTTTCCCTCCCTTTTCTTCCAAACTAAACTCTTTTTCTATCCCTCCATTCCCCATAAAAATCCCTCATTTCCACATTTCTGCTATTTCCCCTCATCAAAATTCATTTTATAAGGTTAAAAACCCACTTTTTCCTCTACCGCAACCTTCTTTTCCTTTGAAAAAACATTTAAAAACCATAGAAAACGCATATTTTCTATGTTCTGGGCTTAAACCCCCTCGGGCTAAGCCTCTAACCTTTTTTCTTCCATGCGCCCGAGCGCTAAAACCAAATGCTAAAACCTGTCAGGCGCTAATCTTTCCCAATAATATTTCTCCGCCCAAAACATTGAAAAACTTTGTTATTTCGTGTTTTTTGGGTTTTAATTCATTTCCAAAGTTTTCCGCCAGTATAAACTATGGAGCGACCTCCACCGTTGATCTGCTTCGCAGATCGGATGGTGCGGAGCGCATTTTTCCTGTGGACCCCCCCAAGCCATGCGTTGTTTTCCAAATCCGTGGGGTTTCCATCGCACCGCCCATTAGCGAAAGGCGGTTTTTACTCGGTCGCCAGCGATTCCACACGCTTGCCGCCACGCGTCCTCTGTACTGTTTGAAAAACCACCCTCCATCGCGCATTAAAGCCCGGACCAAGACGCCCAGCGATATTAACCACCGCCGTCAGATCTAAGCCCGTTCATCCAATGGCTGACGATTGTCGAATTTGTGCCTGCGATAACCAGGCCATCGTACAGCAGCAATCGCGTCTCCACCGTCGATATGATATATAGATCGATGGTCCAAAATCCATCGCTCGATTCCTTAGTTTGACTTTCAGACCTCCGCTCCCGACCATCGATCATGCGCGATCAACGGCTCAGATTTGATCCTCTTCCACCTATTCTATAATCTCCTCCGATCAATCCTGACCGTCGGATGATGCCATCCGACAGCCACGCTCCTCCACACACCTTCCGATGCAGTTAAGTCTATAAAAGCAGGATTTTTTAATGAGTTTTCATATTTTGCAGGATTTAAATCATTTTTTCGTGGTTTCCGAAGAAGATTCAGGAAAGGAGGGTGCTGACCCTTCCGTCTTCGATTTATCCGAGGAAATCACCCGCAGGGTTGAAACGCGCGTTTCATCCATGTTTTCTTAGACATTGATGCCTTATAAACCCTGCGCAGCCTGGTACGACAGCAAGAAAACCATGAAACAGACACATTCAAATATTATCAGTGCCGAAGACCAGGATGAACCAGGACAGAGAATTAATGGACAGATTAGCGGGGATTACGGCTAAGACAGTTATCAAAATCCTAATCCTCAATCTAAAACACAGTTTAAAGGAAAACCTAAAGTGTTTTATTAGGAAAACCCTCCACCACCACAAATGGAGACAAATTGATTCCTCCCAGCGACTAAAGCGCCACCTGTGCCTCAAAGTATTCAATCAAGAACAAAATTTATTGATCGGGATAAGATATTTTGCCTCAACGCAGTCGAAGAGTTACTTCTGCCAGGAATTTAATGAAATAATGTCCACAGAGTAACCCTAGCATCACACAGAGCCTCAAAAGTCAAAAAAAGCTCCTACTGAGCTCAAATCATAAGTGTAAACCAATTAATACAGTGAAACACCTGTACAGTTTCTTCATTGAGCCTCCCAAGGGCCAAGAAAACATTAACTCTGTATTAATTGTATTTGAGATCTTTAATCAGATCTCACCTCCTCATCCTTCTATAAATACTTCAGTAGAAGATGAGTGAGGGGTTGGTTGTTTATGTAATTGCTGAAGCATTGTAATGTAATTGAGCTGAAGATCCTTGATTGTAAATAGTGATTCACTGGCTCTTGAGCTCTGCTTGTAACAGATAAGTTAGGTTATGAAATAAAGATGAATTAAACCACTGGACTTGAAGATTGTAACTGGTTTGGAGCATCAATACAAGCTGATTTATGGGATCCTGGTCTATGTTGACGGTGATGTTATTCTCATTGTAACTTGTCGTTTATTTTCTGTTTTCATTATGTTTCATATTCTTCTGTAAAGAACAGTTTAAACAGTGTTAGGGTCTACTGTATATCAGTAGCCTTCTCTGGCTGAAAAATCTTTATTTAAATGTTTTCTTCCCACTGCGTTATTTGAAAATGATTTAATCCAGTTTAAGCATAGGAATGTTGGCGTTCCCTCGTCTCATTGTCTTAGCTGAATATTATTTTTGAATGTTACTTTCAGTATATGTTGTGTGAAGATGAACTGAGGAAGATATGGTGAGCCCTGGTCCCAGTCTTGTTTGCATAACTGTTTGATTTTTTCCCTTAGAATGTGTTAAAAGCTCAATAGTTTCAAAGTAATTACCATATCTTAGGCCATTCTATGTTATCTCTGTGATTGTCTTGGAAGTAGCCAAGTAAAGAAGAGCTAGGAGAGGATTTGTGGTGGGCCCGGCCCGCTAGTCTCTACTCCAAAGGTTGCCTTCAAGTTTCCCTTAGTTATTTATATGTTTTCTATTGAAAGTGTATCAAAGGCTGGCTAGTTTCAAAGTACTTACCAGATCCTAGTTCGCTTTCGTGTTTTTCTTAAGTGCATGGTCGAAGGCTAGCTAGTTTCAAAGTACTTACCAGATCCTGGGCTGCTCTTTTTTTTGCATCTGTTTATTTCCCCTTCTTGATGTATCATTCCATTCCATAAATCGAACCTTAAAGAGATCCTTAGGCATAGATGACTTGCCCCATAGACCACTCTTGAACCTGATTGTTTCAATTAAATCCTCTTATGACTCCATAGCCCAATGGACTGAAAACCTTCCATCATCTTTCCTCTTGGTCAAAACTTACTCTTTTTGCTTGCAACTTCTCACTTTTGAACCTCTTTACCTTTGGGACTTTTCTCCTATAGCAGCAATCATGCTCAACCATCCAAAAAACAAAACAAACCATGGGCCTTCATAACTAGCCTAATATCATTACCTCAAACTTCAAAGACATATCCATCTTTGCACTTATTGGAGAGATCCCTCTCTGGATTCAGGAGGGCTAGATCCTAGAATCCCAAAGTTGGTTGAAACGATGTTGTTTCTGTAGTTGGTCTCTGCCAATCTTGCTAATAAATTACAGATTCCTAACATTTCTGGCGACTCGCTGGGGAACTACGAACCCAGAATCATTTTCATTTTTTATAAAACCTTTTGAGTAAGAGGCAGCCTTTTTCAAGCACTACCAAAGAATTGGTAGTTATGATGAAACTTGTTTGAGTCAGTGACAATCTAGGTCAACCCTAGGATTCTCATAAGTCTTTATCTAACCTTGAAAAATCAGCTAGCTTAGTCATAAGAGTGGATTGTCTGTGTCTCACAACCGTAGCTAAGTTTCGAAGAAAAGTTAGGACATTATTAGAAACCACACAAATAAAAAATAACTCAGAAAATACCAAAAACATTTCATATTGGTAGTAAAACACTTGCTCTTACATTTCACTTACCTTTTGGTGTGTTTTACCCCATACTCTTAGACAGAGTCTGGAAAGGGCCAGGTAGCCTCCGGATCTCATCCTCTTTTAAGAGGTGACATATCTAGTCAATGCCCTCCCAGTCAATCTCTGGTTATAGTTTGTTGTGTTTCGGGATACCCTTGAAAAGGGATGTTTCACAAGCACTGTGGTGGAAAGTGTATCTCTTTGAAAACACTATAAACTTTCCACCTGGCGACTCCACAATCCTGAACATACCTTAAGACTCCACTGGGAAGAACCCTTAGCATCATAGCATCATTTAAAACTCAGTTAGAGGACTGTTGGATTAAAATTGTGAAAACAGATTAGTTAAACCTCTTAAAGACTGTCATACTTGGTTGAACTTTTCTTGTTATTTGGGTCTAAAACACAGCATAGTGGCTCCTAGAAAGATTCACACTAGAGCCCATACTAACCCTGATCCGCCTGAGATAGTTGATGACCCAGAAAGAATCCTTTGGAAGTATCCTAAGATAAAATCTTCAACTATTTTCAGATCACCCCTAAGAGCTAATTCGGTCCCTGAAAATCTTTCAGCTCTACAACAATCACAAGCTGACTTAGTTAATCCCTTTAGGACTAGGTCATTTGGTGATTTAGATCATCTAGATTATGAGTCTTCACTTTCATCTCCTGAAACAAGTGAACATTTTGGTAGAAGAGGAACAACACCTCCTGATTTACATTTTCTTCTTAAATTAGGTGTCCCTCATCCAAGATCAGCTCAGCAATCCACCGTTGTTCCATCCACTTCTGTTCATCCTTCATCCACTGTTCAAACCACTCCACTTTAGCCCACACCTCCTCTTGTTAATCCACCCCTTGTAAACCCACTCCCACCACATATCATGGCAGCATGGTATGCTCCCTTAGCCCTTCCTATAGCACTAGTCAACCTTCCACAGGACTATCAGTCCAAAATCTCATTGTATGATGCTAGCAATGCTATAACTACATCACAACATGTGGATAAGATGAATGACTACTTTGACAGAAACGAAATTGATGATGATTCTGTCAAGATTAGACTATTTGCTCAAAGTTTGGGGGGAGAAGTAAGAAAATATTTTAAAGGCTTAAACCCCCGTAGTATTAACGATCTCCAAGGTTTCCATCATACATTCTTAAACAAATGGGAATTAAAGAAGAATCCTCTCCAAGTTCTTGCTGACTATAACAATCTTCATAGGAACCTAGGGGAAAGTGTACAAGATTATTGTACCAGATTTAACAGTGTGTATAATGCACTCTCCCCAAAACTAAAACCTCCATAGGGCTCAGCCTTAAACAAGTTTCCTGAAGGGTTTGACGCTGACATGACCTATTCACTCAGAGAGAGAGATTTTTCAACCCTTGAAGACATGCAAAGAGGTGATCTTTCTGTGGAAGTCAACCTAATGGAGAAGATAGCAAGGATGAAAGCTGAAAAGAGAGTATCTTTTATAGAGGAATCCACACCTACTACCTCAAACTCAAAGATGGAAAGAATGATGGAAGAAATGATTAAAAAAATGAGCATTCTTGAGAGAGCACAAGCAAGTCAAAACCAAACTGCTCCTCAAAACAGAAACCAAAACCAGAATCAGAATGTAAGAAGAAACCAGCCTCCAAACAGACCCAGGGAAGATGATCAACACATCATGCCTCCCTTTCATCAAAACTATGTGAGTGAGGTTGAGGAAACAGATGAAATAACAGAGGATAATGATATGAACCTATTTGGGGTAGATGAGGATGACTTCGAGGTTCATTATGATAGAAAAAAGGTTCTTTACACACCTTATGATGACAAAAGAGATGATAATGAAAATTGTTGTCAAGACATGGAAAATGCCATCACAGAACCTTCAAAAGAATATGAACTCAGAAGTAAGTCTAGTCAACAAACCCCCAACAACAATACCTTTGACCAATCTTCACAAAACAGCACTACAACCAAGCCTAAAACGGTTAAACAAAAATAAAAAACAGTGACTGTTGATCCTGGGAAAGGTAAAGAGAAAAGCACTCAAAATATGGAAAAACATAGTGCAGACATTAGTGGTACTAACACTTCAGCTAGTACTCCTATTTCAATTATTGGAACAAGTGTAAATAGAACAAATCAGCAAGTTGTTGTTGCTGATAAAACGAAAGCTAATAAGGCTGAAACCAGTATTTTGAAGAACCAAATTCCTTTCGGCCTCGAACAAGAAATTTCAAAGATCAAAATCTCTGTTCCCCTCACTGAGTTAGCTGCCCAACATGTATATAGAACCCAAATTTTGAAGGCTTTAAATTTAGAAGACAATAATGACACAGTCAATCTTAACGATGACCAACCAGATCTTAATTTTGGTCCAAAAATTGAAGGAAAGTTTCAAGAGGGACCTATTCCTCCTTTTTATGTGAGTTTAAACGTTCATGACAAGATTTTTCACAACGTTATGCATGACTCAGGCGCTTCTCATACTTTAATGCCAAAAGCTGTAATGGAGAGCCTGGGTCTTGAAATCACCAGACCTTATAAAGATCTTTACTCTTTTGACTCAAGCAGAGTCAAGTGTTTAGGATTGATCAAAGACCTTTGTGTCAACTTAGCCCAGATTCCATCCAAATGCTTAGTTATGGATGTTGTTGTGGTTGATGTACCCCCAAAGTATGGAATGTTATTATCAAGATCTTGGGGGGATAAGTTACAAGGGACTATGCAAATGGACATGACCTATGCGACGATCCCCATTTTCAATCAAACTCAAAGACTATATAGGGAGTCTCACATGCGGTACATGATTACAAGTCAAGACAGGCCTCAAAACTCTCCTCTGTATTCTGTAAGTACCGACCTTGATTATTTTATCATGTTTAATGATGAAACACTTAATGAAAAAATCACTTTAACAGGATCAAGGGCTGAAACGGAGGGAGAGGAGTACAGCACTGAAGTGCCAAAACAGTTTGTTGCACTTGAAAATATTGGCAAACGAAATGCAGGTCTTGTTTTACAAGTCATAACTCCATTGTTGTTAAAGTTTGAAAGCGAAGAAAACATTCCTCAACATATTGAAAGACTTGAGGAATCAAATCATACAGAGGACATTCACCAAACTAATAAAACTGAAAATGATCCTCTCTGGAGTATGTATTTTGATGGGTCATGCACTAGAACAAATGCTGGTGCAGGTGTCTGGATTACTAACACTGAAAGCAAGCACACAGAATGCATTTCTTGCAAATTAAACTTTCAGTGTTCTAACAACATAGCGGAGTACGAATCCCTACTCTTAGGCTTACATTTGCTGAAAAAGTTAGGAGCCAAGTAAATAACTGTGTATGGGGATTCTGAGTTAATAATTAGGCAAGTCAATGGGGAGTATAATGCAAATCATCCCAGACTTAGGGCCTATCGGAAAGATGTCATGGATCTTTTGAAAACATTTGAGAAATCCACATTGAGTTTTGTCCCGAGAAAAAGAAATATTATAGCCCACAATTTAGCCTTTGCAGCTAGGACATGTCTAACGCCTTATGAGACCGAAGATTCTTCACCTCAGATAAAATTTAGACCAGTTGTGCCTGATAATAAAAAATATTGGCAGGTGTTTGATGGAGATAAACAAATAGAAGACTTCATGCAATTCAAAAATGAATTTGAACTGCATAGTTCAGATTCAGATTATGATACAGACTTCAGTGAAGAAAATTTTCTTGGTGAAGAAGAACCTTCTCCTGAGCTTGTCAATATTAACCTTCCGACTAGCAAACTTAGAAACGAAACAGAATTGAGTGCAGAATCAGAAACAGAAGAATTAGAAACTCTGCATTCTAAATATGAAAGTTTGCCAAGTGGTCTAGCACCTTTGGAAGAGTTGTTTGATTTTAATGATGTGGCCAAAAAACCTGAACTAGAACCTGTAGAGACTGAAGTGGAAGAGTGCAACATAAGCAGTGAGGAAAAACCAAAGATGATTAAACTGTCTAAAACCTTACCAGCTCACATTAAACTCAAATACATAGAGTTGTTCAAAGAGTTTTCTGATGTTTTTGCATGGAGTTACGAAGACCTTAAGTCCTATGACATTGAAATAATACAGCACAAAATCCCTCTTAAAGAAAACCAAAAACCATTCGAACAGAAACTGCGCAGAATAAACCCTGTACAGGTGCCCTTGGTTAAGAAGGAAATCATGAAGATGTATGAAGCTGGTATTATTGTCCCTATTAGATATTCTGAGTGGGTATCTAATCTGGTGTCTGTTAGGAAGAATACTGGAGAAATCAGGCTTTGTATAGATTTTAGAGATTTAAACAAAGCTTCATTCAAAGACAACTACCCTTTACCAAAAATGGATCATATTTTACAAAGGGTAGTGGGGTCCAAAAGAATTTCTTTGCTTGATGGCTATTCAGGGTATAATCAGATCTTAGTTCACCCTGCTGATCAATTAAAGACAGCTTTTACTACACCATGGGGTACTTTCATGTATGTGAAAATGCCTTTTGGTCTAATGAATGTTGGAGAAACCTTTCAGAGAGCCATGGACATAGCATTCTCAGAAGCGTTGGGCTTCTTCATAATTATCTATCTTGATGATGTAACTGTGTTTTCAAAAATAGATGAAGAGCATTTAGAACATTTAAGAAAAGTTTTCGATAAATGCATAAAGTTTGGGATATCTTTAAACCCTAAGAAAACTCTATTTGGTCTCCAAGAAGGTAAACTTCTTGGTCACATTATTTCTGAGGAGGGTATAAATATATATCCAAAGAGGATTGAGGCTATATTGCAAATATCTCATCCTCGAAACATCAAGGAGTTGCAATCTTTCATTGGAAAGATTAACTTTTTGAGAAGGTTCATCCCCAACTTGGCTGAACTCCTTAGGAATATCAAAAACATGTTGAAGAATTAGCAAGGGGTAAAATGAACCTTGGAAGCAAAGACATCCTTTGAACTGGTGAAACAACCATTAACCAAAACACCAGTTCTCATAAGTCCTGATTTTTCAAAAGATTTTTATATCTTTTCATTTGCATCAGAGCATACCATAGCTTCTGTCCTTTTACAGAAAAATCCACAAGGACAAGAGCAGCCTATTTCATTCTTTTGTAAGGCATTGAGGGATGCCCCATTGAAGTATAACATTATGGAAAAGCAAGTTTTTGCTTTGGTTAAAGCTTTAAAAGATTTCAGGGTGTACATCCTTCACTCACACATCATTGCCTTTGTCCCAAACTCAGTTGTTAAAGACATTCTAACACAGGACCCAGATGGTAAGAGAGGTAAGTGGATGGCTGTTATTCTTGAATATGATTTAGAGATAAAACCCACTAAACTCATCAAAGGGCAAGGTCTAGCTAGATTAATGGCTGAATCAAATTTTGAAGTTCTTGATATTAATATGATTAATGCTTTGGATGACCAAGAAGAATTCTCAACTCTTATAGTTGAAGACCATTTTATCAATTCTCCTTGGTATGTTGATATCGTTTATGTTTTGCTAAAATTAAATACACCTCCTGGTTTATCAAAAACAAAGGCAAGGTTCTTAAAGCTTAAAACAGTAAACTATTTCATTATAGATAGATGTCTTTATTGGAAAAATGCAAGTGGTATATTGCTTAAATGTTTGCCTGAGTTTGATGCAGAGAAGGTTAAGCAGGAATTCCATGAAGGAGAGTGTGTGGGTCATTTGTACTGGAAGTCAACAACCAACAAAATTTTGAGGGCTGGTTTCTATTGGCCTACTCTTTTTTTCTGATATACACAAGATGACCACTACTTGCCATAAATGCCAACTGTTTGAAGGCAAGAGAAAATTGCTACCCCTTCATCTGCATCCAATCACTGTTGAAGCTCCTTTTCAACAGTGGGGACTTGACTTCATAGGAGAAATCCATCCACCATCTTCTGCCCAGCATAGGTGGATTCTTACTGCCACAGACTATTTCACTAAGTGGTGTTGAGTCTCAAATCTGCATCTTTCCTATACACCTTTCTAGACCTTTTTCATTCACCTGGACCTTCTAAGTCATCAATATCATTGCATATTAATTGTAAAAGAGCATCTAAAATGGTTTTTAACTATGTTTTGTGTCTGCTGTTTGATTTAGATTTTTTCTCATTTAGCTGCGGAATCTTGCCACTTTTCGCAGCTGCTGCAACTTTCCGCAGCCATTTTGTGAAAGTCTATGTTGCAGGTGTCTTCAGGTAAAACGAGCCACATGGGCAAGTCAGAAATGATGTGGACATGGATCGTGTCCTATTGGTTCGAGCAAATTCACTTAGGGAGGCTGTGGTCAAAGGTGGCCAAGTGGAAGTCAACCGTAGAGTCCCACGGTGACAGGACTCTGTTTCTCATCACGTGAAGATTTGTATGACCGTTTCTAATTTACGGGAGACACATCAACACCTGTACACGGCTCCATAAGCCAAATCCAACATCCACTCTTCATAGATTTACTCCTCACCGCGGCCATGATGTTGGATCTCTGGACGTGATGGTTCACGTGTCTCTATCAGCACAAACTTTAGGGAATTAGTTATATCACCTTTGTTATAAATAACGCGTTTTCATACGCATAATAGCTAGCCTCCATATAGCTCTGTAATGTAATTGCGTTGCCACTGTGTTGTAATATCATTTCTCTGTTATGACTGCATTTTAATATATAAGAAGACTATGTTTCCAAGCGTAATTCGTATTTGAAGGCTGTTGCCCGAGGCTGGTGCAGAGGGCCCCTGCACACGCTGAGGTTTTGTGCATTACTGTATAGTTTCTTGTTTTATTTCTTTAAGTTCATTGTGCCATAAGTCATTCACGTGTTTATACATTGCATCTTTCATGGTATTTATGTTTCATCTCTGTTCATAATCTTTCATGCTTTACATTTTACTTCTGTCCATAATCTTTCATGTTTTATGTTGTTGTTAACTGATCAATGTTCTTGTTTCAGCTTACAAATAGGCAGCCCGGGCATTTGCATATATTTTGACTAATGACCTGGAATCAATATTGTTCTGCCGCTAATTTACTTTTCTTATTTTTTGTTTAATTCCAGTACTGCTTTGTTTATTCCAGTCTTGCACATTTGCTTCAGTAGTTAGATTTAGATATATTAAATTGCTCATGTCATTTTCAGTTACCTCCGAAAGCCATAGCTGGACTAATGGTGAGGGATTGAATTATGAGTGTGTAATTTGATATTATTTTACTTTCTGCAAGTTATAAATATTAAATTGCTCATGTCATTTTCAGTTACCTCCGAAAGCCATAGCTGGACTAATGGTGAGGGATTGAAGTATGAGTGTGTAGTTTGATATTAGTTTCTTTTTCTGCAAATTAGATATCAGGTTTCTCAAGTTGTTTATGGTTACCTCCGAAAGCCATAGCTGGACTAATGGTGAGGGATCACAATATAAGTTGATGTAATTTGATTTAGATTTACTTTGTTGCAACTCTTGGATTTCTTTAAGCATAGTTTCTTTTTTATTTGGACAGCAGCAAGGATAATGAGTTTCATGATCAGTAGTTCACTGTTTATTTGACTAGAATAGTGATGCAATTTCATTTTCTTTGAAGAATTAATTTTGTCATTGTGTGTTTTAAAATTATTTTTAAGTTTGGAAAATCATTAGAAGGACATCATTGTCTTGAATATTTGTCTCCATACTTGTCTTTTAGAATTTCATAAAAATCCAAAAACGACAAAAAGTAAGAGATAGGTTATCTTGCACATATAGTGCACCACACTTCATCAGCTTACGAATCCCGGATTGATAAATTAATGTAGCAATTTAGGATACACTAAATTGACCAAACATTTTGGCGCCGTTGCCGGGGAAGTGTAACTAGGTAGCCAATTTCTTAAAAAAAAAAAAAAAAAAGAAGGGAAAATTTGATAACTTCTTGAAGTATGCTCTCCTCTTGCACCTAGTGTGACCTGGAGGATCAGAAAAGAGAGTTATTGGTTCAGTAATTTCTTAAGTATGCTCTCTTCTTGCACCTAGTGTGACCTGGAAGATCAGAAAGAGAATTATTAGCCCAACTTTTTTTTTTTTTTTTTTTAAATGACATGGATAGAGCAAGAGATTCTAGGGGAAGGTTTATAGCTAAAGCCAAGAGTTCGATTTTCACAACTCCATCTTCTTCAAAGCATAGACAAGATTCACCACCATCTACCCCTAGCTTTAAGATTTTTGGAATTCAAGGAGCAGCTGAATTAGAGGATTCTCCTATACCACCTACTAAATCTCATTTAGAAAAGGAAGAGACTCCCTCTCATCCTCCCTTCATAGAAGAACTAGAGGACTTTAAGGACTCTAAAGAAACTATCATGGCAGAGGAAATAATAGATGGATTTGGAGGTATAGGTAGAAGAGGAGGAAACAATGGAGACAACAATGGTGAAGGAAATAATGGAAGAAATAGGGAAGGAGACAACTTGTTTGGATTCCCTATAGTTGATGAGGAAACTCATACAACAATGAAAAATATCTCACCATCTGTCCTCCCAAACTTTTATGGATTGCGAAGTGAGGATCCTGAAACATTTCTGTTTGAGTTTGAAGTCGTGTGCCGAACCTATGACTATATGGAAGACTCTCAAAAACTCAAACCGTTTCCTTCAACATTGAAGGGAGCTGCTTTGAAATGGTTCATGGGATTAGCCACTCAATCTATTAGGACTTGGAATGATATGAAACAAACATTTTTGGATAGATACTTTGACTATTGTATGCCCACCAATCACAAGGATGAGGTATTCAAAATGATGCAAAAAGAAGATGAAAATTTGGAAGACTTACTTGAAAGATTTCAATACAACTTGAAAAGAGAAAAGATGAGAAAATTAGATGATGAAACCTTGAAAGCCCTCATATTAAAAACCATTAGAGATGAATGGATAGATATTTTAAACATGATGGGGAAAGGAGACATTTCTCAACTTCCACTTCGTGACATAACAGAACTATGTGTCCATCTCTCAAGAGGAAAATCTAAAACAGAAAAAGGGCCTAGGGATCCTTCTCTTATTAGGGCTAACAAATCTGCAACTGGATCAGTAAGTAGGGCAGAGATTGGTAATATGCTTGATGAATTCAAAACTGATATCTTAGGGAGCCTCAGTGAACAACTAGACACCCTTAAAATCCAAAACAAGCAGAAAGCAGAAACAGATGCTTTAGCCATCTTTTGTCCGAAATGTAGGAAGAAACATGCTTTAAGAGAATGTCCCTTGGATGAAAAAGTTGTAGAAACATGTATGATTTTCTCAGAGAATCATGAGACCAAGGATTTTCCTTCAATTCCTGGACTCAAAGCTGTCTTTCAAGAAGATCCAAATTCAGTAGAATCTCTCTGTTTTGTTGCAAGAAGACCTTGGCAGGGACAACAAACTCAAGGGTTTAACAACCCTATGAATCTTCAAACCCCACCAAATTGGAATCCTTGGCAACAATCTTGGCCCCAACATCAAAATCCATATCAGCCATGGGTACATGGGATGCAAAATCCTTATGGGAGATTTGCTCAATTTTATCAATATCCTCCATCTTTTCAAACTCAACAAGCTCCACAACTTCCAAACCCAAATCCACAACTTTCATTGCCATTTCCACAACAACAACCTTCTCAACAAAATCCAAATCCTCAACTCATGCTCCCATACCAAAAAACGACAAATCAACTTCCAGCTCAGCCATTGCCAAATCCTAACAATAAAAATCCTCAGAATACTTACATGATAGAAGGAAAACAATTTCCTACCTATATGATTGTTCCTCTCAATGATGTACAACTCAGATCTGGTAGAGTTTTAGAAAAACCTTCTATAGATGACCAAGAGCAAGATACCTCTGAGGAGGACTCTCTTGAAGCCAATAAGGGTTCTGAGGAAGTATCTCTTCAAAAATCAAACATTCAAAAAGAGAAATAAAAGTTAACACCCACAACTCCTATAGTTGAGCAACCTGCATCTTCATCTACACCTCCTTTTCCTGAAAGACTACAAATTGACAAGGGGGTGGAAAAACAAATCTTGTTGCCTAACTATGATTTTCTAGATGAATTTAAGAATGTTTGTATCAAGATTCCCTTGCTACAAGCCATTCGAGAGATTCCTATTCTAGCAAAAACAATAAAGGAGTTGAGTTCCAAAAGACCAGGAAGGAAAATAAAAGACACAAGAAGAATCCACCTGGTAGGAAAAATTGCAGATATTATGATGGGAAAAATTACCATGCAGAAGTATGTAGATCCAGGAAGTCCAATTGTCAAGACACATATAAATGGGATAGAAATTCCAAACGCATTGATTGACTTAGGGGCTGCTATTAACATTATGAGTAGACAGACTATGGACCAGCTAAAACTTCCTAACCTTCTTTTTACACCTACTTTACTGCAACTTGCAGATCGATCAATTATTAAACCAGATGGTGTATTAGAAGATATTTCAGTCTCCCTAGATTCTTGGGAATATCCAGTAGATTTTATGATTTTGACTCCCAAGAGTAATCTAGGAGGGCACCCACTTATCTTAGGAAGACCTTGGCTAGCCACAGCTGATGCTTTCATTAGTTGTAGATCTGGGGATATGTACATTTCTAATGGTAATTTTACAAAGAAATTCAATTTGTATCCTCCAGCAAAAGCAATCACAGAAGTAGGAGACAATGAATGGGTCGATGATGAGGACATTATACAACCTGTCTTTACCATTTTTGAAATCAGTGAGGATAGTCAAATTCTGAACACATTAGAAAATTTTGAGACATCTTCAGAATATGACCCCACACAATTTCAGTTGGAATCTGACATAGAATATTTATCATCAAGACAAATGTCTTTTTACTCTATGGAAGAGTTTGGTAATTCTGCTATTGAGATTTTTCCAGAAAAGACATTGAATATCAACAAACATCTGGAGAAGTCACAACAAGAAGAACTAACCAGAATCTTGCAAAAACATTCTACCGCATTTGCATGGGAGTATACTGACATGAAGGGTATTGATCCTAAGACTTGCATCCATCATATCTATATTGAGGAAAACAATAGACCAATCAGACAACCTCAAAGAAGGATGAATCCAAATCTTAGGGAGATAGTGAAAGAAGAGCTCCAAAACTACTCAATGTAAACTTCATTTATCCAATTTCAGATAGCCGATGGGTTTCTCCTTTGGTTATAGTACCTAAAAAGAATGGTAAATGGAGGGTATGCATTGATTACAGGGAATTGAACAAAGCAACTTTGAAGGATCACTTTCCTTTGCCTTTTATCGATCAGGTATTAGATACATTAGCAGGTAAAAAGTACTTTTAATTTTTGGATGGTTTTAGTGGCTATAATCAAATTCAGGTAGCACCTAAAGATCAAGATAAGACCACATTTACTTGTCCATGGGGAAATTTTGCCTATCGAGTGCTTCCTTTTGGGTTATGTAATGCACCTACAACATTCCAAAGAGCAGTACTAGGAATTTTTTCTGATCTAATCCATGATTGTGTAGAGGTTTATATGGATGATTTTACAGTTTATGGTAATTCATTTGAAGAGGTATTAGAAAATTTGGAAAAAGTTCTTATAAGATGTAAAGAAACAAACCTTTCATTAAGCCATGAAAAATGCTTTATGATGTTTACTAAAGGGATTGTTTTGGGACATCATATTTCAGGAGATGGGATTAAGGTTGATAGATCAAAAGTTGAAGTCATCTCCAAGTTACCTATTCCAAATTTTCAAAGAGATGTTAGAAGTTTTCTAGGATTTATTGGTTACTATAGAAGATTTATAGAAAAATTCACTAAAATAGCATCTCCACTCTTCAAATTGCTTACAAAAGATTGTGAATTCAAATGGGATCCTGATTGTCAATCATCTTTTGAAACTTTGAAAACAAGAATATCTGAAGCACCTATCTTGAGAGGACCAAATTGGAAACTCCCTTTCCATATTTCTACGGATGCTTCAGATACAGCTCTAGGAGCTGTGTTGGGTCAAAAAGATTTAGTTCCCTATGCCATTTATTATACCAGTAAAAATTTGACTCCCACAGAGTTGAACTATACTGTGACTAAAAAAGAGTTTTTAGCTGTTGTTCATGCAATTAATAAGTTTAGACATTACATAACAGGCTATGAAACTTTTATTCATACCGACCATTCTGCAATTAGATATTTAATGAACAAACCTGTTACTAATGGCAGAGTGACAAGATGGCTTTTACTTTTGCAAGAATTCAATATTACCGTGTTGGATAGACCAGGAAAACAGAATACAGTAGCTGATTTCTTGTCTAGGATTCAGAATACTAAAGAAGATTCTCCTGTAGAGGATAAGTTTCCTGATGAATACTTGTTTGCAGTAACTATTAAAACTCCTTGGTATGCAGATATTGCTAACTATTTGGTTACAGGAAACTGCCTTCACATTTATTTCCAAATGAAAAACGAAAAATTATTCAGGAGAGTTCAAAATATTCATGGATTTCTAACGAATTGTTTAAAACAGGGCCAGATCTTGTGATCAGAAGATGTGTCAGGGAAGATGAAATGTCTGATATCCTTAAGGCATGTCATGATGAACCATGCGGCGGACACTTTGCAGACAAAAGGATAGCCTATAAAATCCTCTCTTTAGGATATTATTGGCCTTCCCTCTTCAAAGATGCAAAACAAATACGTCAAAAGGTGTGACAGCTGCCAAAGAGTAGGGAAACCTACCCTTTCAAATGAAATGCCATTGCAACCACAAGTACTCATCGAACCCTTTGAAAAATGGGCTTTAGATTTCATAGGACCTATTAATCCACCATCTAAGCAAAAGAAGTATATATTGGTTTGTACTAATTATGTTACTAAATGGGTAGAAGCCAAAGCATTAGTATCTACTACTGAAAATTCAGTTGTTCATTTTCTTTATGAGGATATTTTTACTCGCTTTGGTGTTCCAAGAGAAATTGTGACAGATCAGGGGAGCCAATTCACATCCAATTTGGTGGAGAAGTTGATGGAAGAATACAAAATCAAGCACAGAAGATCTACTCCTTACCATCCACAAGCAAATGGTCAAGTGGAGTTCACAAACAAAGTTCTTGAAAGTATCATCACCAAAACTGTTCATCTACATAGAAGAGATTGGGCAGAAAGGCTTCCAGAAGCCTTGTGGGCCTACAGAACTACATGGAGGAATACAACAGGACATTCTCCCCATGAACTTGTTTATGGGAAAGAAGTCTTGCTCCCCATTGAGTTCCAAGTCAAGACCTTCAAGATAGCAGTTCAGTTGGGGATGGACTTATCAGAAGCCCAAAAGCATAGAATGGAGCAGTTGAATGAGCTAGATGAGATCAGACAAGAAGCAATTTTAAGAACCGATCTAGTTCAATATCAAAGAGCTAAATGGCATGACAAGTACATCAAAGAGAAGAAGTTTCAAGAAGGAGATTGGGCATTGTTATTTGATTCCAAGTTTAAAGATTTTCAAGGAAAATTTCAAACTCATTGGCTTGGCCCATATGAGATTGACAAGATCTTTAGCAATGGAGCGGTAAGAATCAAGACCATTGATGAGTTTCAAACTCCTCTTATTGTGAATGGCCACAGATTGAAATTTTATCATAAGCCACTCTCAAAAGAGGAATTTGTCAAAATGTTTCAAGAAAATTCTGCAATCAGGCTGGTACAGAAGAATTCTTCTTTTCCACCAGCCTAGCTTTTGTTCTTTTCAGTTAAAAATAAAATAAAAATAAAAAAATTTGTATAAGCCTGAAAACCAATCACTGATTGGCAGTCTTATACAGAAAATGTAGGGTGAAAATCAGGAACACCTGACACCCTATATTTTCCAAAAAAAAAAATCTCTCTTTCATTTCACAAGTTTTATGACCACCCATTCCACTTCATTTCACTCCATTTCACTTCATTTTATCTATTTCATTCCATTTCACCAATAAAATTCTCTTTCATGACCATTTCCATTTAGTCAATTGTCATTCGTTCATTTCCATTCACCCAAATAATAGCTGTGTCAGTTTCCGCAGCTGACATCTGTTTCCGCAGCTGACACCAGTTTCCGCAGCCAGAAGCAGATTCCGCAGCTACCACTTTGTTTTTCAAAAGAATGTACAGCCAGATGTTATTTCCACAATCATGAAATCAAATGCAGGTATGAGGACCAATTATGAAGACATGGGGCATTCAAGATATCAATGAGGAGCAACTAATTGAAGACCAAGGAAAAATGGCAAGAATTCCAAGGTATGACTAAAAATTTATTTCAAATAGCATTTAAGCACATTTTTATATAGTTATAAACCATAAGCTCTATTATGTGCAATGATTGTATTGACAAACTCCGTAACCACTCCATGATCTCTGTACAATCCTCCCACAATCCTTGCTTTCATTCTCAAACGGTCCCATAATTAAACCTCCGATCTTCACTCAAACTCCGATACTCCACCTGTGATGATGAAACGTGGTTGATTTGACTACGGCTTCTTTCAGCCGCATGAAATCCGTAGCCGTTGTATAAACGTGCTTACATTTACTCTGCAGCCACCAAAGTTTAAACATTGCCGGATGTGTTATACTCCTCCTATTGTTCTATTAATCTCACAGCCGCATTTCTGCCGTGCTCACGTAACCCTTCTCTGTTCTGCTTCACCTCATTTTGTTCTCTGTTATGCTACAGTCTGTATACCCATTCTCTGATATCTACCTACATTCATCGTGCTCATTTCCGTTCATTCAGTCGTCCTACTTCCATTGAACCCTCCTCACGCAGGCAAGTTTTTAAAGAGCAGAAAGAAGGATGGGTAAATTGTTGAGAGCAGAACCAGAGGGACCTAAATTCATGGAAGGATACCCGCAAGTCAGGGATATATTGAAGAAGGAAAAGTGGCTGCGGTTTATCCAAAAGTTTAGAGGCTACCATAAAGAAATGACAAAAGCTTTTGCAAGGTCTTTCAATGGCCTGGAGGTAGAGATTGGAGACCTTAAGTTTACGGTGAATGAGGCATCTATAGCATCTGCCACAGAACTTCCTCAAGAGGGCGAACGTTGGTTTAAGAACAAAAGCATTAGTGATGAAGCCTGGAGAATAATTCTACATAACCCAGGTATGGACATAACTATTTTTAAAAGAGGAATTCCTGTTCATGCTTTGAAAGAGGAATGGGCTACTTTGCTGCTAGTTGTTCAAAAATTTATCACCTTTGAGGGCCGTTTTGGGTCAATGTATATGTACCATACCAGATTGCTGATGAACTTTCTAGATAACCAGACCCTCAATTTGCCATAATTTTTATTAAATAGTTTGAAGAAGATGTATGTGACTGTTCAGAAGCATTTAGGGGATGTAGAACCACATCTATATCACCATGGTCTTGTGAAAATTTTGATTGAAAAACAGTTAAAAGAGAACAAGGACACATGGGAACAATTTTTTATCAGAAATTTCTTTGAAGAACCCCAAGAAATTCCTGAAGGTAGCACATCAAGAAGGAGTAGGAGAAAAAGAACAAATGATTAAACTCAAAGCACTCCTACTACTACAATTGAAAGAACTAATAGGGAAGAGAAACTGTCAAAAAGGAAGAAGAAAGAAACCAAGGGTAAAAAGCCAATAACATCAAAAGAGAGAAAAAGTATTGAGGCTATGCATCAAACCCCTTCTTCCGAAGAAGATCATCAAGTGTTATCTGAGAGATTATTTCACCTTCAAGAACAGTTATCTATGGCCAAGAAGAAAGGGAAAGGAAAAAAAAAGAAAAAAGACAGTGGTCCACAGCGTGTGAGAAGAAGTTCCAGGCTTAAGGGGAAGTTGAGGAAAACGCAAACGAAAGGACCCCATTTTATTGATTTGGGAGAAGAAACATCTGAAAAATCCCCAGCTGACCATAGTCCATCTCACTCTCAGTCAGACAGTGAACCTAGTTCATTTCATTCTCAGTCATACATTGAACATAGTCCATCCCATTCTCAGCCAGACGTTAATGTGAGTCCTTCTCAGCCATATTTTGAAGACAACTCTCCTCCACGGCATTTTGGGGACAGCCCAATAAAAACGACACCTGAGATAGACCCAAAGCAACAAGAAGTATATGATTATATAGAATCTTTAGAAAGAGCAGCTACGGGTCCCAGTACTTCATCCACTCAGCCTCACACAACACAAGATGATCTAGTCCAATCACTGAAACAAGAAGTCTTTGAGCTAGAGCTTTTAAATAGACACATTAAAAATGAAAATGAGACATTAAAGGAACAAAGCAAATTGGACAAAATCATTCATGATAATACCATGCTACATCTGGGACTATGGCAGAAGAAGAACAGGAAATTGAAGAAGAAATGCCAGAAGTTAAGCAGAGCACTGATTAATATCAAATTCAGATGCTTGATGAAAAAGCCCAGGATGTTAGCAGCACCAAGGAAGAGGAGGAGAGGACTAGATGTACTGGCTGAAGTGTCAAGGCATATGAATTGAAGAAGGATTATCAAATTTTGGTTGCATGAGGACATGCAACACCTTCACAGTGGGGGTATGTTGAGTCTCAAATCTGCATCTTTTCCATACACCTTTCTAGACCTTTTTCATTCACCTGAACCTTCTAAGTTGTCAATATCATTGCATATTAATTGTAAAAGAGCATCTAAAATGGTTTTTAACTATGTTTTGTGTCTGCTGTTTGATTTATATTTTTGCTCATTTAGCTGCGGAATCTTGCCACTTTTCGAAGCTGCTGCAACTTTCCGCAGCCATTTTGTGAAATTCTATGTTGTAGGTGTCTTCAGGCAAATTGAACCATATGGGCAAGTTAGAAATGATGTGGACATGGATCGTGTCCTATTGGCTCGGGCAAATTCACCTAAGGAGGTTGTGGTCAAAGGTGGCCAAGTGGAAGTCAACCGTAGAGTCCCACGGTGACAGGACTCTGTTTCTCATCACATGAAGATTTGTATGACCGTTTCTAATTTACGGGAGACACATCAACACCTGTACACGACTCCATAAGCTGAATCCAACATCCACTCTTCATAGATTTACTCCTCACCGCGGCCATGATGTTGGATCTCTGGACGTGATGGTTCACGTATCTCTATCAGCACAAACTTTAGGGAATTAGTTATATCACCTTTGTTATAAATAACGCGTTTTCATACGCATAATAGCTAGCCTCCATATAGCTCTGTAATGTAATTGCGCTGCCACTGTGCTGTAATATCATTTCTCTGTTATGACTGCATTTTAATATATAAGAAGACTCTTTTTCCAAGCGTAATTCTTATTTGAAGGCTGTTGCCCGAGGCTGGTGCAGAGGGCCCCTGCACACGCTGAGGTTTTGTGCATTACTGTATAGTTTCTTGTTTTATTTCTTTAAGTTCATTGTGCCATAAGTCATTCACGTGTTTATACATTGCATCTTTCATGGTATTTATGCTTCATCTCTGTTCATAATCTTTCATGCTTTACATTTTACTTATGTCCATAATCTTTCATGTTTTATGTTGTTGTTAACTGATCAGTGTTCTTGTTTCAGATTACAAATAGGCAGCTCGGGAATTTGCATATCTTTTTACTAATGACATGGAATCAATATTGTTCTGCTGCTAATTTACTTTTCTTAGTTTTTGTTTAATTCCAGTACTGCTTTGTTTATTTTAGTCTTGCACATTTGCTTCAGTAGTTAGATTTAGATATATTAAATTGCTCATGTCATTTTCAGTTACCTCTGAAAGCCATAGCTGGACTAATGGTGAGGGATTGAATCTTGAGTGTGTAGTTTGATATTAGTTTACTTTCTGCAAGTTAGAAATATTAAATTTCTCATGTCATTTTCAGTTACCTCCGAAAGCCATAGCTGGACTAATGGTGAGGGATTGAAGTATGAGTGTGTAGTTTGATATTAGTTTCTTTTTCTGCAAACTAGATATCAGGTTGCTCAAGTTGTTTATGGTTACCTTCGAAAGCCATAGCTGGACTAATGGCGAGGAATCAAAATATAAGTTGATGTAATTTGATTTAGATTTACTTTGTTGCAATTCTTGGATTTCTTTAAGCATAGTTTCTTTTGTATTTGGACAGCAGCAAGGATAATGAGTTTCATGATCAGTAGTTCATTGTTTGTTTGACTAGAATAGTGATGCAATTTCATTTTCTTTGAAGAATTAATTTTTTCATTGTGTGTTTTAAAATTCTTTTGAAGTTTGGAAAATCATTAGAAGGACATCATTGTCTTGAATATTTGTCTCCATACTTGTCTTTTAGAATTTCATAAAAATCCAAAAACGACAAAAAGTAAGAGATAGGCTATCTTGCACATATAGTGTGCCACACTTCATCAGCTTACGAATCCCGGATTGATAAATTAATGTAGCAATTTAGGACACACTAAATTGACCAAACAAGTGGATAGAAGCCATTCCTTGTAGGCAGGCCAATGATTCAGTGATCATAAAATTTATGGAGACTAACATTCTCTCCAGATTTGGCTGTCCAACCAAAATTATCACTGATAACGCAGCAGCATTTGGATCAAAGAGGATGGTTGACTTCTGTCATAGATATCAGATATCATTGGGGCATTCCACAGCCTATTATCCTCAAGGTAATGGACTTGCAGAATCTTCCAACAAAAGCTTAGTGAACATAATCAATAAACTATTGGAGGACAACAAAAAGTCTTGGTACAGAAAGCTGGTCCATGCACTTTGGGCTGACAGATTAACTTTGAAGAAATCTATTGGTATGTCACCTTTCCAGCTTGTGTATGGTACAGATGCAATTTTTCCTAACAGCCTTGGTGTACCAGTGATGAAGCTCATTCAAAAGTTGCAGACTGAAGAAAATGACATGATCAGAAGAATAAATTAGACCATTCATCTTCAGCAAACCAGAGAGGAAGTGTATAACAAAGCATTGCAGAAACAGGACAGCATCAAAAAGCTTTTTGACAGAAGAACAAAGGCCAGCAATTTCAAGATTGGGGACAAAGTTTTAAAGTGGGACTCAAGAAGGGAAGAGAAGGGCAAGCATGGAAAATTTGACAACCTATGGCTTGGCCCTTACTCTATTCATTCAGTTGCTGGTAACAACGCATTTTTCTTACAGGAGTTGAATGGATCATAATTGTTTGGGGGTCCTGTCAATGGCAAGATGCTTAAGCATTACTTCTCTTGATCCATATTAGGTTTTGAAGCCTTTTTTTTATCTTTTCCATTATGAATATTTCATCCACCATTGCATTCAAAGTTGTAAAAAGCAAAAAATACAAAAACAAAGAAAAAGAGAAAAGAGGGCAGATTTTGGAAAACAAGAAAGGTATAGCCCCATACCAAAAAAGAGAGACAAATCTGAAAGTGTGCAAGCTCAAATGCCACTCCTGAAACACACACTTCTAGTTAGTCAAACTGTTTAAACTTGACTAATTAGCTTTAAATTTTCTGCTGATAGGATAGTGAATTTGATATGCCAAACTGTCTAATCTTGGCTTATCAGTAGATAGTTTAGGATAGAAATGAAAGGTTCAAACATGTCTAAAATATGAACCTAAGGTTGCAAAGAGAAATGACTCAAATATGTTTTATTTTCTGAGTCAAAGAGATGTAAAAATCTGGTTCTAATTAGCTCAAAATCTGAACCAGAGAAAAAGGAAAGACAGCTCAATAAGAACCAAATCAGAGCTGTAGAAAAGAGGAAGGAAGTGCTATCAATTTTCAGATCTCAAGCCTTCCATTTTGATTTTTGATTTTCAGCAAATAATAATCTATGTGCAGCTTGTCTTTATGCCATAGATCACAGCAAGTCAAACAGCTTAATCTTGACTTGACTGTTTTAAAATTTTTGTTGTAGAATTTAGAGAATAGAAGTCTGTCGGATAGTTTAATCCCAACAAACAATAGATTAGGTAGAGAAATATCTGAGCTCAACTATTTAATCTGAGTTCAGGGAGAAATAAGGAGTAGAATTAGATTATTTTTTATGCTTTCAAAAGAAAAAAATGTTGTGAAAAGAGTTTTCCAATCCAAGTGCACTCTGATGAAGAAAAAATGTTAGATCAATAGGATTGGGTAGGTAGAAAGTTGTATTGATGAAGTCCATTATTTTTTCATAACTGATATTATTTTTCAGAAGCAAAGCAAGATCATCCAGCAAAAGAAGAGCAATCCAATGGGTCAGGCACCAGTCAGCTTCCCAGAGAAATCAAGTCTGAAGTTCTTGATACCTTCAAGAAGGCATCATCCCCAAGTGGAGCCACTGTTAGCCACCTGTAAAATTTGATTGTACCAAAGGTGGCTAAATATGTTTTGAGCCTTCAAGGAACAATTTTTCCTTATTTAAAAACTGTTGGCTCTTGAAGACTCTTAAAAGTCTCATGCCTCTATCCAGTTTCCCACACTGTTGTTTTACATCCTAAAAACCTTTGAAATCCTACAAAAATCCAAAGTCAAATACCGTTGCAGACCCCTTTTTTCCCTCCCTTTTCTTTCAAACTAACCTCTTTTTCTATCCCTCCATTCCCCATAAAAATCCCTCATTTCCACATTTCTGCTATTTCCCCTCATCAAAATTCATTTTATAAGGTTAAAATCCCACTTTTTACCTTACCGCAACCTTCTTGTCCTTTGAAAAAACATTTAAAAACCATAGAAAACGCATATTTTCTATGTTCTGGGCTTAAACCTCCTCGGGCTAAGCCTCTAAACTTCTTTCGTCCATGCGCCCGAGCGCCAGAACCAAATGCTAAAACCTGTCAGGCACTTATCTTTCCCAATAATATTTCTCCGCCCAAAACATTGAAAACCTTTGTTATTTCGTGTTTTTTGGGTTTTAATTCATTTCCAAAGTTTTCCGCCCGTATAAACTCTGGAGCGACCTCCACCGTTGATCTTCTTCGCAAATCGGACGGTGCGGAGCGCGTTTTTCTAGTGGACCCCCCAATCCATGCACTATTTTCCAAATCCGCGGGGTTTCCATCGCACCGCCCATTAGCGAAAGGCGGTTTTTACCCGGTCGCCAGCGATTCCAAATGCTTGCCGCCACATGTCCTCTGTACTGTTTGAAAAACCACCCTCCATCGCGCATTAAACCCCGGACCAAGACGCCCAGCGATATTAATCACCGCCGTCAGATCTAAGCCCGTTCATCCAACGGCTGACGATTGTCAAAGTTGTGCCTGCGATAACCAAGCCATCGTACAGCGGCAATCGCATCTCCACCGTCGATCTGATATACAGATCGACGGTCCAAAATCCATCGCTCGATTCCTCAGTTTGACTTTCAGACCTCCGCTCCCGACCGTCGGTCATGCGCGATCAACAGCTCATATTTGATCCTCTTCCACCTATTCTATAATCTCCTTTAATCAATCCTGACTGTCAGATGCCACGCTCCTCCACACACCTTCCGATGTAGTTAAGTCTATAAAAGCAGGATTTTTTAATGATTTTTCGCATTTTGTAGGATTTAAATCATTTTTTCGTGGTTTCCGAAGAAGATTCAGGAAAGGAGGGTGCCGACCCTTCCGTCTTCGATTCATCCGAGGAAATCACCCGCAGGGTTGAAAGACACGTTTCATCCATGTTTTCTTAGAAATTGATGCCTTATAAACCCTGCGCAGCCTGGTACGACAGCAAGAAAACCATGAAACAGGCACAGTCAAAGATTATCAGTGTCGAAGACCAGGATGAACCAGGACAGAGAATTAATGGACAGATTAGCGGGGATTACAGCTAAGACAGTTATCAAAAGCCTAATCCTCAATCTAAAACATAGTTTAAAGGAAAACCTAGAGTGTTTTATCAGGAAAACCCTCCACCGCCACAAATGGAGACGAATTGATTCCTCCCAGCGACTAAAGTGCCACCTGTGCCTCAAAGTATTCAATCAGGAATAGAATTTATTGATCGGGATAAGATATTTTCCCTCAACGCAGCCGAAGAGTTACTTCTACCAGGAATTTAATGAAATAATGTCCACAGAGTAACCCTAGCATCACACAGAGCCTCAAAGGTCAACAAAACCTCCTACCGAGTTTAAATCATAAGTGTAAACCAATTAATACAGTGAAACACCTGTACAGTTTCTTCATTGAGCCTCCCAAGGGCCAAGAAAACATTAACTATGTATTAATTGTATTCGAGATCTTTAATCAGATCTCACCTCCTCATCCTTCTATAAATACTTCAGTAAAAGATGAGTGAGGGGTTGGTTGTTGATGTAATTGCTGAAGCATTGTAATGTAATTGAGCTGAAGATCCCTGATTGTAAATAGTGATTCACTAGCTCTTGTAGCTCTGCTTGTAACAGATAAGTTAGGTTATGAAATAAAGATGAATTAAAACACTGGACTTGAAGATTGTAACTGGTTTGGAGCATCAATACAAGTTGATTTATGGGATCCTGGTCTATGTTGACGGTGATGTTATTCTCATTGTAACTTGTCGTTTATTTTCTGTTTTCATTATGTTTCATATTCTTCTGTAAAGAACAGTTTAAACATTGTTAGGGTCTACTGTATATCAGTAGCCTTCTCTGGCTGAAAAATCTTTATTTAAATGTTTTCTTCCCACTGCGTTATTTGAAAATGATTTAATCCAGTTTAAGCATAGGAATGTTGGCGTTCCCTCGTCTTATTGTCTTAGCTTAATATTATTTTTGAATGTTACTTTCAGTATATGTTTTGTGAAGATGAACTGAGGAAGATATGGTGAGCCCTGGTCCCAGTCTTGTTTGCATAACTGTTTAATTGTTTCTTTTAGAATGTGTTAAAATCTGGATAGTTTCAAATTACTTACCAGATCTTAGGCCATTCTGTGTTATCTCTGTGATTGTCTTGGAAGTAGCCAAGTAAAGAAGAGCTAGGAGAGGATTTGTGGTGAGCCCGGCCCGCTAGTCTCTACTCCAAAGGTTGCCTTCAAGTTTCCCTTAGTTCTTTATATGTTTTCTATTGGAAGTGTATCAAAGGCTGGCTAGTTTCAAAGTACTTACCAGATCCTAGTTCGCTTTCATGTTTTTCTTAAGTGCTTGGTCGAAGGTTGGCTAGTTTCAAAGTACTTACCAGATCCTGGGCTGCTCTTTGTTCTGCATCTGTTTATTTCCCCTTCTTGATGTATCATTCCATTCCATAAATCGAACCTTAAAGATATCCTTAGGCATAGATGACTTGCCCCATAGACCACTCTTGAACCTGATTGTTTCAATTAAATCCTCTTATGACTCCATAGCCCAATGGACTGAAAACTTGCCATCATCTTTCCTCTTGGTCAAAACTTACTCTTTTTGCTTGCAACTTCTCACTTTTGAACCTCTTTACCTTTGGGACTTTTCTCCTCTAGCAGCAATCATGCTCAACCATCCAAAAAACAAAACAAACCCTGGGCCTTCATAACTAGCCTAATATCATTACGTCAAACTTCAAAGACATATCCATCTTTGCACTTATTGGAGAGATCCCTGTCCAAATTCAGGAGGGCTAGATCCTAGAATCCCAAAGTTGGTTGAAACGATGTTGTTTCTGTAATTGGACTCTGCCAATCTTGCTAATAAATTACAGATTCCTAACACCCCCCATTAACGGGAGGGGTTCCAGGTCTTTCACCGTTTAGGTGTCAAAGACAGAACATTTCCACAGTGGTTGGTTCCTCCTTTCTTGGAGAAACCTTTGTTGGGAACCCTAACTGGTCTCCCAACACCACACCGCACATCACTCCCCCCTCATCCCCTAGGGGGCAGAAGAGTGCATCCCATACGGGAAGCCAGCTGAATTCACAACCAGGTACGTCACAAACTAACCCTCGTTCTAACTAGAACTTCGTGTCTTCACACGTTGCCATGGCTTCAACCTCTTAATCACCCTTCTTAGCGGCGTTAAATCTACCAGATTTAACCAAGCTCACTAATGACCCCATTGCACACGACCCCAATTGGCCTCCCATGGCCACGAAGCTCCCTTCAGACATACCAAAGTTTGAAGGCAAGCAAGCGGAAGACCCAGGGAATCATATAATGACCTTTCACCTGTGATGCTCCTTGAATAGCATCATTAACAATACTATTCAATTGAGGTTTTTTCAACGGACTCTCATGGGAGTGGCCGCGAAATGGTACGTCGAGCAACCCCCTGCTTCACACAGAACCTTTAGCGCCCTCGCTACTGTGTTCCTCACTTATTTTCAGTTACCCATTCACCATGATTCGGGAATGGAATTACTGACTCATTTCAAATAGTCACCCTCTACCCACATTTCTGAACACCTCCATGAGTGGAGACGGCATCGTAGCTTATGCAAATCTCAACTCGACGATCGAGTCCTTTTTAGATTTATTCTTGAAAACTCTGACGGCAGATATTTCAAAGGATGTTGCGCAACGTAACCCCACATCTAAAGAGGATGAAATCAGTAAAGCCCAACAGCTTGAACTGATTTATACGCAATCAGGATACATATACAATATCCTGCCTAACGCCCCGCGCCTGCAACCTTATCAAGAATTTCCAGGCACTTCAAACTCTGCAGACGGACTTATTGGGTCGATGACCCAAGGGTACCTAGGCAGCAGTAGTCAGAATCCCAGTTATACACATGGGTCTACCCAAGACATGTCTCAACCCGGATTTCAAAATCATCATATGCAACAGCAAAATTTGACTAATAGGGCATCCGCATATCACCAAGGAGGACCTTACCCTTCGGCCAGGGGGACCCAGTACGTAGGAAGAAAAACTGACGGAAGAACTCCCCCCCAACGGCCAGGTGCAAATATGGGACAGCAGTATGCTCAGTCCCAAGCACATAACCCACCAACGCAAAACAATGCACAGGTGAACTTTGTGCAGCTGTCCCAAGATCAACCACAGCAGTATGATAAGGAGAATTACCCTTCTAACGTGGTCAAACGAAAGGTAAAAAAAAAACCCAAAGGGAACCCTGGACAGGGGGGCAGCAGTCTACAGCGCCCACCGCGACCCCAGCCTGGAGATAACTTCAACTGGAATCAGAACCAGGAGCTAATAAATGCTCAAAAGCAAGGCAAAGGGCCACCTCTACAAACAAATCATTCTTTTTTGATATGTGGTGAGTACGGGCACTATACTCACCTCTATCCTAAACTCCCTGAGCTTAAAAAGCTCCAGAGTAACCAAGGACAAGGAGGATCTTCCCAGACAACTGTAGTTATGCAAGAACCCTTCCCCCATCAAGGAACGATCAGCACTCAGCAGAAAAACCCCAACAATTCCAAGAAAAATAGCCATGAAATCTACATGGCTAATGAAGAAATGTTTTTTCAAACCCGGAATCGCAGCTACGGCACCCCACCAGACACCGGTTTGTCAGGGGCTAGTACGTCCGCACCGACTGCACCTTTAAACATTCTGAAGATTCCTTTGGAACCATTGCCAAAAATGGTTAAAGGGCCTAATAGGCAATCATGTAACTACTCCAAACCAGCCCACAATTACAGCATCGTAGACAATTTAGCCCAGTCACCTGCTGCTATGTCCGCTTTGGAGGTACTGCAGTCATGCCCAAAGCAGCGGAAAGCCCTATTGTCCGACTTAAGCACCGTCAACCCCGCCGACACGCGCATGCTAGCTTTTGATTTAGACAAAGCCACCCCTAGGCTTCCCTCCATGGTCACCTTTCAGATACCAGTATCGGTACAAAATATCACTATTCACCGATGTGTCATAGATGAGGGTGCATCCACAGGCATCATGTCAAATAATGTATGGCAGAAGTTAGGAGCCCCAGAACTCAAACCTTCTGTCATCACTCTTAGGGCATACAACGGTTGGCCCTCAACCCCCGTCGATCTCTTCCAAAATGTACTGATCTACTTAACCTTCAAAATTATCCAAATAGATATTGAAGTCTTGGACGCTCACTTGGATTACAATATACTCCATGGACAGAGTTACATGTATGCCATGTATGCCATAGCATCCTCCATTTTCCACATCATGATGTTCCCCCATGAGGATCGAATCATTACAGTAGACCAGCTGACGTACACTGAAAAGCATCCCTTGACCAATACAGATATGGTTCTACCTTATGTAGCCACAGCCACTGATGGTCTTTCACGGTATCAAGAATATGGCCCTAGCCAATTCAAACCGTCGCTCGTCCTAGGATCCTTCCTAGGAGATCCTCCCATTATCCCTGAGGCATCACCCGATACCACAGCAGCCCTAGTATGCATGATGTCCACGTCAAGCACCGAGGTTATTCAGGACACGGACTCAAGTAGTAATGACACCGAGGCATCAGCTACTATAGCCTCCTTATTCTATGATGCCTCCCAAACTCCTTTCCTATACCCACCTCCTGGATTTACCTCCCATCAGGTCTTGGCAACACTGGTACTACCCAACATATCATTGGCATTCCCATTGTGGTACCTCGTTCCCCCTCCAAGAACACCAACTACCAACATTACTATGTTTGGGTTAAAGCCTCCCGGTCCCGAGGAGCCCCAACCTACCCAAATAGCAATTGAAACCGCCCCTGCAAGGGAAATCCCCGCTGCGAAACCAACGGCCACAATAAAGAAAATAACCAAGAAAGGAAAGAAATTGGTGACCTCCACCATGCAAATGGATTCATTGGCCTGCGCTATATGTGATGTCATAGGACACGCTACTCACATATGCCCGGAGTTGGATGAATTAAAACCACTCCTCGGCTACGAGGTAGGCACCTCAAAATGGCATTCCCATAAAAAGGAACTCGCCACCAAAAGTACAGGAAAAGCGATGCGTACCAATCACGCATGCACCCTCTATGACACCTATGGGCAGTATACCCACCACTGTCTAGAAATACCACGGTATAGGGATGCCTTACATGCGATCGAGTGATCCTATGAAGAGGAACCCTCCATCCATTCTATTAATGATGATTCGCGCATCATCTTGTACTTACAAGAAGAATGACAGTCACTTGAACGACCCCTGGCTATACCACCTCCCCCAGTTTAAAGGTGCGTACTTTGCAATGAACTCGATCATTTCGTCATTGACTGCCTAGCCTTGGAAATTTTCCAAAGATGGTACCCAGTTCATGTAGTGTACCACGCAAACATGGATGTTCAATATCCATGCCAGATATACGGGGATAACCACCCTGTATGTCATTGCCACTACATACCAAGATTTCGCACAACCTTAAACTGTATGTGATCGACCATCGTCTACCTCTCCCAGGAAGATGGTGCGGACTAGGATTCCATGAATAGTTCAATGACCCAAGAGGATGTGACTAATACGTCCACCTTGTCGGGGCCATCTGAAAGATGGCCTATTAGGGAGATCCCCCCCCCCCTCCACATGCCAACGACACGACACACCACATATGGTTCATGACATCATGCGTCGGAACCATGAATCAAGCTATCTGCTCATCTACCATAGGTGTTGATATAGCTGCAGCTACAAGTGTAGCTGGCCCTATGACAGTACAGACCCAACCCGCCTGCACTCTATCTACGGCATCTGGTTCCACCACATCTACGATGAAGTCTTTGATGTGCTTCTCAACTAGCTCCACTAGGATTATACCCATTCAGTCTCAACCTATGGGGGAACCCTCCCCCTTAGAGACCCTCTTTCATTCGGATGAGGATATTCTGGAAACCATGATGGAGCCTGATTACCCATGGGATGCCATGCATCACCAATCATTGTTTCTTCCCAAGAAGGCAATCAGTCCAGACAAAACAACTGAACCATAGATCTATGTGATCGAATCAAAAGACTTTCTACCGTCAGGAAAATTCAACTGGTTTAAAAACCCCATCCCCGCACCCGATGCGTTCAAGGAAGGCAACATGTCGAATATTTCACCTACCATCAAAGTAAATATATCTAAAATCCATCAAAAGTCGAAGAAATCTCACTGGGGCAGCATGTTCACCAAAAGAGGTAGCCTCTTATACCAAATTATTACAAGAGTATCAAGATATCTTCACTTGGGACTGCTCAAAACTGCTTGGGCTTAGTCTCGCGATCGTAGAGCACCATATTGACACTTGGCCAGAAGTAACCCCAGTTCGCCAAAAACAGCGTCAACTGCACCCATCAAAGGCAGAAGTAATAAAACGAGAAATCGATAAGCTTCACAAAGCCGGGTTTATCTACCCCATTGCCTACACATCTTGGGTTTCTAACCCTGTTCCCGTCATGAAAGAATAGGGCACCATCTGCTTCTGCATTGATTTTCGGCATTTGAACAAAGCTTGTCCCAAAGACAATTATCCCACCTCTTTCATCGACCAAGTGATCGATGCTTACGCTAGACATGAGGCCCTATCATTTATGGATGGGTTCTCTAGATATAATCAAATCCAAATCTGCCATACATATCAATATAAAACCGCATTCACCACACATTCACATACAAGGTAATGCCCTAGGGCGCCTTTTTTCCTAGATCGCCTGCACAATCTAGGGAAAAATTCTTCTTTGAGGCCATACAAACCTAATTTGTACAGCCCCCAGCGCCATCCAACTGAAAAAATCAAAATGCAGGACGTCATGAGAGTTACCTCGGCATAGTATCGCTAATCCCCGGTACACAAGCTGACCACAACGGAAAGAAAGGCTCTGCTACCACCTCTGAGCTCCCAAACTCAAAAAGTACAAATGAATAGGATTAGGGCCATAATCCATTATTTATCGCCCTTTTCCAGAACTTCAGAGGTGTTACAAGTCAAAATACCTCCTCATCAGCTCAGAGGGGAAGACAAATATGGAAGGAATACAAAGACCCAAATTAAACCTATTTCTGCCAAGGTAGCGCCTTTCTATAACAAATCAGGAGCATTATAACGCATAAGACCAGTGAATGTGCCGCGTTAGTGGCTAGGGAAACGCTCTATTTACACTAGAGGGAAGAGTTACTCGTGTTTTAAGTTTGAAATGGGAAAAACGCGCGGAAAATTATTTGAATCTCCGGCTTTCCCTCACAAGAGAGTCAGTTCACAGAGGAAACTGTAGAGAACCAGTTCATTATTGGTCATTGCTATAACAAGATTGAAATCCAAAGGAGGAAAAAGCATAGATATTAAAGAAACATCTAAGTTTTTTCCATTCCAAACTAGTGGAAAGAGAAAGGCAACAATGGCTTTCTCCCTCTCCTATAAGAAGGAGCTGAAGGCTCTTAATTGAAGGTCGAAGGATTGCTAAAGGTTTTTGCATACTTGTGGAATAGAGAATAGTGTTATATTGTGAAGGCCAAGAGTCAAAGAGGTTCCTAGAGAGCTTATTGACTTGGACTTCTTCACTTGAGAGATAAAAGAGATTGGGAGACTAAGGAGGGCTTGATACAACCGACGGTTGTAATCCTCCTTCTTTCAAAATCAATAGAACTGTGTTCGTTTTGTCCATTCAATGCTTAATATTGTCATTATTGTTTGAAAATTTACATAGTATGATATGAATGGCTCAGATGTGTATAACTTAGAAGTTCATTATATATTTACTTGATTGATAGGATATATGTTATGTTAGAAATTACTTGGGTGCTTTGACTGATTGTAGGACTAAAATTTGGAGCCGGTGAAGAAGGACTCTTGTTTCGCTGCCTAGCGCTCTCCAAGGGACTCCAAGATTGTCAAAGAGGTAATTCTCTATCGCATTCCATCAATTTATTTTAAGTTAATATGAACATGATCATGCCATCTTTGTGAACAGCACAGCTAATCTTACTGTCTTCCCCAGGCACCGGAAAGCCCTAAGAGGGATATTTGAAAACCAACAACCCAAGCAGTTTACCCTATAGCAGAATTGGCGACTCCACTGGGGAGTTTCCCCATAAGTTTCCGGACTATTTCTTCCCTCCTCTCTTCTTTCCTCTGTTCACAGACCCTTCCGACCATTTTTTATGCCCAGTAGACATATCAAACGCTCGTAGAGTTCAATCATGTTTCTATTTGACCAACTCAAGAACTTTTCCCTGGCTAACGCTACCTCTGTAGGTTTTCCAGTGCGTTATAACGTTGTCTCTGATTAAATACAGTGCGTTAGTCGCTATCTTTACTCACAGACAGAGCGTTACTCAACCAAAACCTTGTTTTTCATTGTTGTGATGGTGTTTTATTTGCAGAGTTTTTTGGCCATCAGTACCTTTTGCTGACTGAATTCCTGTGCTTGTCTGCTAAGCTGGCATTTCTATTTGTTTCTCTTGTTTAAAAATTCAGTGTCCAAAGCATTTACTTTTTAAGAGAAAAAAAAATTATATTATTATTTTTCTACATCTAGCTGAGTTTATTCTGAAATTTTCAGTTCATAGACTGTTTAAAAGAGGTAGATAGAAGTCTGAATCTTTAAAAGTTGAACTGAGCTATTTGAATGTTAGTTCATGGATGTTGAAAAGAAACCTCTCCCTGTAGAAACACTCTTCATCGAATTTAATATCTAGAGCATGTTTTGCATGGTTTCTTGAGTCAGAGTCTCATCACATTTCATACGTCCACTCCCCCTCCGCAAGACTAATAATCAAGTACACTAAGAATGAAGAGATAATAAAATCAATCATTAATCTTTTTTGAGCTCACACAAATAGTAGTTCAGGCTAGGATCTTAGATTAGGAACAGTGAGAAAACTACCCAAGATCTCAAAACTTGAAACTAGATTCATTAACGAGTGAAATCCTACTGCACTCATATTATCGGGACCGTTCCTTTACCAAAGCTCAGTGCGAGACAACACTTGGGTGCACAATAAGGTAGCCCACCTTCGACTGCATCCAGTGGGTGTGTTATATATTGGGGTTCCCTTCGGGGATGTCGAAACTAGATCATGGATCTAGGGATTCTTCCCATATAGCACATTGTCCTTGACCGTGGACCCCCCTGATGATGTTTGTGATTTGAGGTATCTTTAGTGGCCATAAATTTTAGGGACTTACACAAGGTGACTGGGACGGGCTGTCCTGGTACCTGAAATAGATGGACCCACTCTGTCTTCGGTCTTTAGGAGGGTACTCGTCTTCACAAGAGTGCTTACACCTATCGTCTGAGGTTCGGGAAAAGCTCTAGAGTGACCGTAAATGTACTTTCGACCAACCCTCTCCATATACTATTGTGATACTAGATTTCATCACCAGCGAATAGTAGTACTCAGACAGGGCACCCTATTCTGGCTGCTTGCTGATTGATTTTAGAGAGTCCTTTTTTTTTTCTTTTTTTTAGGTGTGTGGTTACTGTCACTGAGACTTTATAATACATCACAATTTATTAAAATTTGTTAAAATTAAGCAGGTCACCGTGGCGTCCCCCGACCCACGTCGTCTGTCTAGACGATAGCAAGGTCTACCTCCTCTAACTATTGAGGAAGAACTGAACCTTGGTGAACCCGTGCCTTCTACGGAAGAGCAGTCTCCACTGACTAATCTTGATTATCACATAGCCTCATATCATCTGTAATTTCTGGAGGACCCTTTCACTGGAGGGGTTGTACCTCATTACAATCCTCCGCTCACTGATCCGTTGGGGCCTGTGATAATTCACATTCCACCACGCTAAGATATGTCTTCGGCCGCACCAACATCCATTTCACCACCGGCATCCACAGGGTCGATGCCAATGGCAACCATCCCAGGTTCGCCACCATCCTCCCTGCCGGTGGTCAGTTATATGCCATCAATGGGTAACCCCAGTAGTCAACATATATCTACTCCTACTGTGACCACGTTGGGACCCACGATAGCTCCTCCCGCGAGTATGACTACTTCGGTACATTTCAGCAACCCTTTCGGTTGGAACCCTCTGCTGAGTTCAAACCCCTTGGCCTCTATGCCAGGGGGTAGTGTCACCAGCATGTAGGTAGCAGGGAACATTTCACTTCCTCTGCAATCCTTAGGACAAATAGGACAACCTATTGTTAATACTCTTCCCTTAAGTGGTTCAAATATAGGTGTAGGGTCTATGCCATTGCCAAACTATGCAAGTAGTAGCATGCCTCCGAGAAACTCTATTGCATCCATTTGGACTAACCAACCCCAACCTCCATCTGGAATGGGAGGGCACTTTTATACTGGGGGAAACCAACAGTTCGCCCCGCAATACAACATGCCCTATGGACAGCAACCGTATGTCCCTACTCCTCCGCCTATAGAAAGTTTTTACCAAAGTCCTACTTTTCCTCCTAGTAACACATTGATGGGTGGACCCTATGGTCTAAATAGTCAGCCCATACTGCCTTGGTTAGATTCGGGGGGAAATCCACAATTGCCATTCTTGGCAGCTTTGGACATCCCCGATATCCATAAATTGACTAATGATCCCATCAATCACAACCCGCTTTGGCCTCTAGTACCACATAATATTCCTTCCGACATCCCGAAGTTTGACGGGAAACAAGGGGACGACCTAGCCGCACACATCACTACCTTTCACCTATGGTCTATATCCAATTCCATGGTAGATGATAGTGTCTAAATTTGACTGTTTCCCCGCACACTTACAGGTAATGCTTCCAAGTGGTACATTGAATTACCAAGCGCCACCATCAATACGTTTGGTGCTTTAGCAACGGATTTTCTAAAGAACTTCCAACTACCAATTAGATTTGAAACCGGAACGGAACTATTAACTTCTCTCTGCCAAGACACCGCCACCCACATCTCCGATCACATTCATGAATGGAGACGTAGGAGGAGGCTAGTCAAAGCGCCAATTCTGGATCATCTCTTAGCCAATTGGTTTTGCAAGTCTCTCTTACCCCACATAGCTAAAGACATTGGCCTTTCTGGTGTAGTTACAGAAGATCAATGCATTCGCCGTGCCCAGCATTTAGATTTAATCTACTCACAATCTAGCACGCTGTATGATTTTCTCCCCCATGCCCCTGGCAACCCAAATCCTTCGGCTACTCAGAAAACCGGAGCTCATGCCGATGGTCTCGTTGGCACGATCTCTGGCGTAGCCACAAAGCAGTCTCAGGGGTAAGCCTCCTAGCCATCTTCGGCTGCCACCGCCCCTCACCAAAAGACTACTCTTCCCACCGCTGAGGTAAATTTGGTGCAAACCTCACAAAAACCTAGCGGTAAAAATAAGAAAAACAAGAAAAAGTCATCTTCTTCGGAAGAGCAGTCGAATAATCAGAATAACCCTAATCAGAAAAACGCTGCCAAGAATGACAAGTTGAAGGGTAAGCCCATGAAATTTCCTTGCAAAATCTGTGCGGAGGACCACTTGACATACAAATGTCCTCGGCTGCAGGAATGCACCGATTTTATTGCCAACAAGGATTCTGGGCAAACACCTGTCGTTCTTCATAATCCTTTCCCTAATCAACAGCAGCAACATCAACACATGGTTGACAATCCACCACAACCCCATCAACGGGGCAATGGTGGTTCATATCCTTCCGGTGAAGGACCATCTGCCATTTATGGAATTGAGAGTGTTGACCTTCAAACTCGAGCTAAACTTTATGGAAGCCCTACCATAGATGCTAAAGAACCTGGTACTAGTTCAAATCCACCACCGCCAAACGATTTTCATATCGAACGGCCTACTTCTGACCCCGTGATTCATCCCCCCAAAAGGAAACTTCGACGCACGACTCATAACACCTCTGCACGTGTAGCCCAAAACTACAACATTGTAGAAGATTTGGCGCAGGCACCGTCAGCTATGTCTGCTCTTGAAGTATTACAAACCTGTCCAGCACAAAGGAAAGCCTTGCTTTCGGCCATTGGTGGAATAGACCCCAAGATTCCATGCTAGCTATCTTTGATATGGAAAAGGCTAAACCTCGCCTCTCACACCAACTCGCATTCCAGGTGCAGGTTGTGTCGAAAGGGAGACCAATCCATCGCACTGTCATAGACGAAGGTGCTTCAACCTATGTTATGTCACAAGCTTGCTGGCTCAATTTAGGTTCTCCTACCCTCACCCCGCCATCGAATTCCCTCAAAGCTTTCGATGGCCACACTTTCCTCCCAAAAGGATACCTTGCTAGCTTTCCCATCACTCTAAGTGGGAAAACGGTAAACGTGGACAATGAAGTCGTAGAGCGCCATCTAGACTATAATCTATTGCTTGGTCGTAGTTGGTCTTATGCCATGATTGCCATTGTGTCTTCGATCTTCCGACTCATCCTATTTCCATTGGATGGGAAAATAGTCACAATGGATTAGCTATCCTTCTGCACCCCTGATTACGCCACGTTACCAAGTAGCACTGTACCCCTGATAGGAATCTTTCCTGACTCTTATGTCAGTATCGGTACCAGTATTCTGAAGGCATCTTCCCTACTGGGTTGTTTTCCTCTCCCGCCGCCATTGATCCCAAACACGGTTGCAATGATATCCACCACTTTGGATGGCTCTATCAACCCATGGATCGTTCTGGCACCTTCATACATTGATTCCTACGGAGATCAGATGCTGCTCTCACCAGCCGAGTTGGCTTACCAAGCCATCCAAACCGCATCCGAACCCTCCACTGCTATGGTTTCATTCGAAGGTACAAACCTCCCTCCCATCACTGTTCTCTCTAAGGATCTCCTCAATGAAGTCTTTCCTACAGACGAAGCTATTCAAGAGATCATGTCTTTAGAAGAACGACCTTGGGGAGAGTTTCACCATCGCGCTTCGATGATTGACTCGGAGGCGATAAAAACTGAAATCCCATCTTTTGACCCACCTGATATGGTTCCCTCTGCTTACACGACTGTCCAAACTATCGAGTCAGAAGGGAACATGGTTAATCTTTCTAAGACAATGCTCATTGATATCTCGGTCAAAACGGGTATCGTGGAAAATATTCAGATTGGAGCCAATTGCAATCCAGAGGAAATTGCACGCTTCACATCCCTTTTTAAGGAATTTCGCGATGTGTTTGCTTGGTCTTATGACGAAATGCCCGGCATAGACCCTTCTATTGTCGAGCATGATCTATTGTCGAGCACGAAATTAAGATTTATGATAATGCCAAACCTGTTTGGCAACGTCTCAGACCTGTCCACCCGCGCAAAGCAGCCGCCATCAAGATTGAAGTAGAAAAAATTTTGAACTTTGGTTTCATTTATCTCGTTCCTTTAACGGAATGGCTTTCCAATCCGGTTCGTGTTGATAAAAAACAAGACACCATTCGATTTTGCGTCGGTTATCGTGATCTGAATGCCGCTTGTCCCAAAGACAATTATCCTACGTCGTTCATTGATCAGATTCTCGATGATTGTGCCAGGCGTGAATCTTTTTCCTTCATGGATGGATTCTCGGGCTATAACCAGATTGCAATTAAAAAAGATGACCAGCATAAAACTGCTTTAATCTGTCCTTGGGGCACTTTTGCGTATCGAAAACTCCCATTCGGTCTGAAGAATGCTGGAGCAACTTTTCAGTGGGCTATGGACTACGCTTTTCATGACATTCGACATATTGTACAGGCTTACTTGGATGACCTTCCAGCCCATTCCAAGAAGCGACGGGATCACCTTGCTCATTTAAGAGAAATTTTTGCTAGGTGCAGATTCTACAATATACGTTTAAATCCTCATAAATGTGTATTTATGGTCGAGTCCAGACGTCTGTTAGGTTTCATTGTCTCCAAGCATAGGATTAGGGTTGATCCCGATAAGGTTAAGGCAATTGTTGAATTGCTGGCACCACAATCCATCCTTCAACTCCAAAGTTTGCAAGGGAAGGCAAACTTTTTGCGTCGTTTCATCGTTAACTATGCCAAGATGACGAAAGGATTCATGTGATTATTGAAGAAAGGAACACTATACTTGTGGGATGACCAAGCTCAACGGTCATTTGATGCTTTAAAACATGCACTTGTTTCAGCCCCACTCCTTAGTGCCCCCGATTACTCACGCGACTTTCTCCTCTACCTGGCAGCCTCACCATCCTCACTTGGAACGGTTTTGGTTCAAGTACACGATGAAGACAGTGAACATGTGATATACTATTTGTCAAAAGGTCTAATTGGACCTGAATTACATTATTCACATGTGGAGAAACTTTCTCTGGCAGTAGCTTTTTTCGTCACTCGACTCCGACACTATATATTGCTGCGACAGACTACGGTCATTTCTTTGGAGAACCCCATGTGCCATATCTTGTCTAGAAAAATTATTGGAGGAAAATATTCCAAATGGATCGTAATCCTCCAGCAATTTTATTTTGTCTTCATGGCTGCCAAAGCAAAGAAATCCCTCATCTTCGCCGAATTATTATCGGATCTTCCCAGAATTGACCCAGCAGAAGTAGCTCACGATCCATTTCCTGATGAATCTGTGTACTTGGTTGATTCTTCGGACCCATGGTATGGAGAAATTTTGGTCTACCTACAAACCCAACGCTTTTGCCCGACTCTCACGTCTGACGACCGTCGTCGTATCCGCCACCAAGCAAAGCACTACCTCGAGCTAAACGATACACTATATCGCCGTGGTGTTGATAATATTCTCTGACGTTGTCTCACTTTCGATGAGGCGGAACGCGTTTTGAATGACTGCCACGCCAGGGCATGCGGTGGTCATCTTTCGGGCATAGCTACTGCCCAAAAAATCTTGCACGCAAGTTACTATTGGCCCACTTTTTTTAAAGACTATATTTCAGCAGTCCAGAAGTGCCATCCATGTCGCAACTATTGAGATTTGGTACTGATGTTCTGATGAGCGATCAAGATTTATATGCAGATATACTCATGCGATATCGAGCATTATTTTTACGGTATTTTTCTTGCTCATTAATCCGAAAAACCTCGAGTTCCCTTCTTCGGACTCGTTAAACTTATACGAAGTTGACATCGAGCGTTCTTTTTATGGTCTTTTTCTTGCTCATTAATCCGAAAAACCTAGATTTCTCTTCTTCAGACTCATTAAAATCATGAAGAAACACTGAGCGTTCTTTTTAGGAACCTTTTTCTCACTCATAAAATTGAAAAAACCCCGAGTTGACTTTGTCGGGCTCGTTAAACTACCACTACAGAGAGCAAGGAGCCATTCTTTTCCTCTTTTTCAAAATCTCTTTAAACCGAAAAAGTAACTGAGTTTTCTCCACATGACTCGTTAAAATTTCATGGAGGGCACCGAGTTTTTCTTTATTGGACTCGTTAAAATTTCACAAAGAGTATTGAGTTTACTCTGTCTCCTCGTACTCATAACAAAATGAGGTAGACGTCCATCGAACATAGATTTCTCACTTTTTCGGCTTCAATGGAATAACTCATGGAAAATGAACTGTTTCGGGCTTACTATTATCCCTTTATCGTGCCCGATTATCAAGACATGACAAAGGTACCCCAATGGAGTCATCTTTTACGATATTTTTCAGACTCTCTAAAAATGAAAAATTCACCGAGTTTGCTCGTCTGGACTCGTTAAACTTAATCAGACGGAGCGTAGAGTTGTCTTTTCAGACATTTTTCAGACTCTCTAAACATGAAAAATTCACCGAGTTTACCCATATGGACTCGTTAAACCTAATCAGAAGGGGCACGGAGTTGTATTTTATGATATTTTTCAGACTCTCTAAATATGAAAAATTCACCGAGTTTACTCGTATGGACTCGTTAAACTTAATCAGATGGGGAAAAATTTGGACAAAATGGATACTACCTCTGTTATATTTTAGAAAGTTCGATTTGGCATCAAAATTCTTGAACATGGCACTTCCCAAAAAACTCTTTCATAGTTAGCCGAACCCTCTGAGTATTAGCCTTCATTTCCCAGTGTCCCTGCACCGGTAAAATCCTAACACACTCTTTGGTGTTCAGCAAGCTTCAGTTGCCTAGTACCCTGCTAGAGTGCCTTCTATTGTTCAAGCAGATCTCGCTATCTACTGCTCCTGTTATCAACCAAACTGCTCATTATGCCAGAAATTATTTGTCGTCCGACATCCCCATTCACTCTTCATTATCTCAATCATAAACAAAATCAGTTGGTTTTCGTTTTGTGTTGACTGATGTAGGACGCCTCAGTGCCTACCTTTCAACAGATCTCTTCCTATCGACTTCAACATCTTATCTAGGAAGTTGATCCAGAAACCCATCAGTACCCGGATACTTGCAGACATCAATGGCAGGTAGTCTTGTGTTTGATCAGGGGTCTTCATCATTGACTCATGGTCGAATGATTCTACGAGTGTTCTACTTCAACTCATTTTTCACACTCGCTAGATTGTACTGTGCATCTTAGAGACCATCATCATTATCAATGGCCACCTTCGCGTCTGTTAACAGTTTTCATTATCAACTATTAATCAGATGATTTCTCACATGTTTGACAACAACTCCTTCCTTCACATGTTGAGAAATATGCAGTTTAAGTGAATCGGCGGTCAAGACCTTGGGGCAAAGGCTACATCATTAAAGTTGTGTTTCCTTCCCCAAGTTGTGATATTGTTTATGGAGACAGCTTCTTTAGCCTGATCATGTTATGACAGACACTTCCACATTGTGCCTATCGGTGGACAGATTATTCATATCTCTATTCTAGAGAAATCATGTTGTTTAAGCTACTGAGCATGGGAAATGCCCGACTCAAGGCAGATACTATATTTTTTGACATATGTTGTTGTTTCAGGTTTTCCTCAGTCTTTCAATCTCTTTATCTCTACACAAATTATAAAGTATTTCGGCCATCGTCTTTGTCTTTGACCTCACACTTTAGGGGGCATCTGTTACAAGTCAAAATACCTCCTCATCAGCTCAGATGGGAAGACAAATATGGAAGGAATACAAAGACCCAAATTAAACCTATTTCTGCCAAGGTAACGCCTTTCTATAACAAATCAGGAGCGTTATAACGCATAAGACCAGTGAATGTGCTGCGTTAGTGGCTAAGGAAACGCTTTGTTTACACTAGAGGGAAGCGTTACCCGTGTTTTAAGTTTGAAATGGGAAAAACGCACGGAAAATGATTTGAATCTTTGGCTTTCCCTCACAAGAGAGTCAGTTCACAGAGGAAACTGCAGAGCACCAGCTCATTATTGGTCATTGCTATAACAAGACTGAACTCCAAAGGAGGCAAAAGCATATAGATTAAAGAAACATCTAAGTTTTTTCCATTCCAAACTAGTGGAAAGAGAAAGGAAACAATGGATTTCTCCCTCTCCTATAAGAAGGAGCTGAAGGCTCTTAATTGAAGGTCGAAGGATTGCTAAAGGTTTTTGCATACTTGTGGAATAGAGAATAGTGTTATATTGTGAAGGCCAAGAGTCAAAGAGGTTCCTAGAGAGCTTGTTGACTTGGACTTCTTCACTTGAGAGATAAAAGAGATTGGGAGACTGAGGAGAGCTTGGTACAATCGAAGGTTGTAATCCTCCTCCTTTCAAAATCAATAGAACTGTGTTCGTTTTGTCCATTCAATGCTTAATATTGTCATTATTGTTAGAACATTTACATTGCATGATATGAATGGCTTAGATGTGTAGAATTTAGTAGTTCATTATATATTGACTTGATTGATAGGATATATGTTATGTTAGAAATTACTGTGCACAATCTATTCTGAATGGGCAGAGCATTGAGGAGCTGTTTACACAGCCTCTATGCTCTCAAGAGACAAGATGTCAAAGAGGTACAATTCTCTGCTGTATTCATCAAGTTGACAAGTGTGTGGTGCTGCTACATCTTGTGGCTTGTCTGTTAATCTTACCGTCACTCGGCATGACACGAGAGGCATTGAAGAAAATAACATTAGCCAGTTACTATATATGAGTCCATAACAGGAGATCAGAAGTTCCATTCTCCAAACCATAAGTTTCACCATCATCAGTATACCATGACGAACGAAAAAGATGTCCCACATTCGCTTGCCAAAGAAATATTTTTTCAAGCACCGGTAGGTATGCACCCTCCCATATTCCTTTCCAAAATTCATGTTTTTCAAATAATATTAAATGAAAAGAAGATGCTTTCACTTGAGGAAGTTGTTTTTGCAGGAAGAATCCGCAAACCATTCACAACAGTCACCACCGAAAGTTCTGGAGCAGGTATCATTCTATCCTCAGCATGATAGAGTCCCAGAAACTTTGCATATCCTGACATAATTTCTCCAACAGAAATAAAACCTAGGGTCCTCATACCCGGCCACGTTTATCATCACCTCACCCTGCATATGATAGACGTCCTCGATGGTCAGTAGAGACCCCCTCCATGGCGATCGTCATCTCAAGTATACCATACATCACTCCACAAAGTCACGCCATGGCCATACCATTGTGGTCCAGGAAGCACCTCTTGCCCATCCATATATCATGCATAAGGTCAAGTTCACCATTCCAACTCAACCTCCTTCCCGGACGACCGGGTTGTACAAGCAGAATAAAAGTGCTCCTCCGCGCACCGCATTTGGCCCACCATACCTCCATCAGCATTAAATCCATATGCGACATCTTCTGCTTCATTAACCCCACACATGAGACCAGCTAATGGGACCCCTACCCCCAAAAAAACATCGTCCTCACACCTTCAAGTGAGCGACCCTCTTTCATGTTTTGGGGTACCCGTCTCTGTGTTTTGTACAAACCAAACCCCATTATTTTATTCTTTTTTTACAAAAAGCACAAACAACACCCTTCGCCTCTTTGCCCTCATATTGCACTTTTTCCTCCCATGGCAGCAGTCCCCCATCTCCCTTGGTCGAAGTATTTCATACCCCCCATGCACGCACCATTACGACAATCATAGCCGGTTCATACCCGCCCTGGGAGTCCTATCGACTCCAAGGATTTTTTTCCCTTCAGAAAATACCTGTGACTGTCGCCAAGCTGCTCAAATATACTTCAACCTCGGGCCACTGAATCCCCATCATCCGTTTTCAGCCACCGCTCACCAACATGCCTATGTTAAACCCATTATGGTTCAGTTAAAGCTTCCTTTTTGTTGACATCAACACCTATTTTCCAAAAAGCAAGCGGTACGTTGGATAACCACTCCCCATGTAAAGGGGTATCCTTGGGTGGCACTATGGGAGACATCATTTTCCATATATTTCATTGATCCTCTTGACATTCGACTACAGCAAAAGCTTTCATGTCACGATGGTATCGTACCTTACAACCATTACACTTTGATCAAGATCCGTCGAAGACCCGTGCCTTTATAAGCTTATCTGACAACAATGCTTACACGGGAAGGTCCCAGCCAGTACATATGTGTACATTGCACAATGATCTTCCATACCAATATTACGCATATGGGTACCACATTCCACCTATCGTCAAAGAAAAAATGCCCCTGAGGGCGTCAGCAGTCGTCGTCAACAACCACCAACATCAATCCCACAATAGTGACACAAACAACACATGTATCTGTCAATTTTGTTTAACTAGCCATAGCATCACGAGCATGGGACATGCCCGCCTCATTGAAATTTTGAAAATATGTTGTATATTTTGTCTACTTCCGAGGGGTCCCCTAGGCAGTGGTTATCTCAGAACCGATGCAATATTTTTTCCTTCTACATGCAAGCCTCTCTCTCTCTCTCTCTCTCTCTCTCTCTCTCTCTCTCTCTCTCTCTGCATACGATACAGAAAAGAAACCATAATGTATTTTGGCTATACAGTTCTTCCTAGACCTCACACATTAGGGGGCATCTGTTAACACTGGAAAATCGTACAACAGAAAACAACATCAAAATAATGTCGAGCCCAAGGATTTACAGGACAGAGATACATTATGGAATCAAAAATATTAATAATCTCTAAGGTTTGGAGCAATTCAAGATTGAACTAGTCATAAATTCCCAAGTGTGCACTTTTTCCTTCGATAAGTGCGCCTTCTTCGTGCATTGGAGCCGATAAGAGTGTATTCGTGGAAATGGAAGAATGTCCCTTTCTGGGACCACAAGCAAGCAAATGATAGTTTCTCCTTATGTGAAAGCCGCCTAAGGACAGCACCAGCACCTTTTTAGGCCTTGTGTGAGCACACAAAAGCATATTTAAGCCCACAATGGAATATTGCCCCTCCCTTGGGTCACTATCCACCATGTACCAAGGGAGGGAAGGTGGTTTGAAAGATCAACTATATAAACCCTCAAAGAGATAAACAATTTGTGAGCACAAGGTTATTCTGGCCAAATTTTCCCAAGCAACACCAGCTATTTGTGTGAACCAAGGAGCAGGAGCTGAATAAGGGGACTCAATTGTTAACCACTCAAAAATTTCAGTCCATTGCAGCAAAGAGAGAGATTTGAACTGCGTCAAAAGGCAGAACTTGAAGGAAAAACATCCTTGTGTCGGTTCCTAGAGCCTCTTCCTAGGCCCTTCAGCAAGTGGGTAATATTTGTATTCATTCCAAGCATTCAATGAGAAGAATGCCATCGAGCCATTGTTTACCTTGTTATTGTTTGGAACTCTCTATTTAGCTTCTTTTTATGTTTTTAGTTTTACTTTTTCAACAGAGCATACTTAAGTGTATTACTTCATTTTAAGTTTTATACTTCTGAGCTCCCCCTAGATACTGCCTGTTACTTATGGTTTAGAGAAAAGACCACATTCTCTAAATGCGTGCGATTTCATACACCCGAGTGTCAAATCCACCACAACAGTTGTCCCTATGAACCAAAGGGTTTTCCCTGTTGGACTGAAGGTTTTCCCTGTAAGGGTTGTCCTTGTAGGACCGAGGGTTGTCCCTGTAAGGATGGTCCTTGATGGTAAATAGACTGATATGGATCAAATGGAGGCAAATAAACAACTTGATTGGGATCAATTGGAGGCAAATATACGGGATTACCATAGACATCATAATGATGGGGAGGATTTCCAGGAGCTTGCGGCTGCTGAGAACCCTGAGGTGCGGAATTCTATTGTTGATCGCTTGGAGAGGGATCATACCGTTGTTTAATATCCAACATATATTCATCGAATGTATCAGTAGAAACCATAAGCATGGTAGAGTTAGATGGGGTTTCTACAGCGTGAGGTTGTGATCCACTCCCGGTGAACCTAACTGGTATCATAGGATTGATAAAGATAGACCTGCGAACAGCAAAAGATCCAGATGACAAAGTCATACTAACAACTAGTGCAGATGAATTCACACAAACAGTAGGTCAAACCAGGACAGATGTGACTGTGGCCGATGAGATGGGTGTTGAAGGCAACATTCCTAATGTAGAAAAAATCGAGCTTCCTATGGGAGCCACTCTACTAGACTGTGTGATGGACACAACACCAGAAATGATTCGACCCAAAGTATGATAACCGGGTGGAAGAGACACCGATTGAGGGGAAGGTTGACTAGAGACATACAGGAAATCTTCTGGGAAAAGTTGATATTCCCCGGTAGAAACATGCAGTTTTTCACTGCCGACGGGACTCGAAGAATCCATATCTGACGAAGTCGTAAGATCGTCAAAAATATGACGAGGAATAGGAGGTAAAGCAGCGTCTAATAACGGTGATCCCAAAGTAAGAGGAGGGAATTCTTCCTCACTCCCAAAACCAGACCAAACACCCTGAGGTGGCCAATTGAAATCAACTAACCCTTCAGGAGGAGACTGGGTAGCAAGAGGCAAGACACTCAGGAGGATAGGCTGCGAAAACTCGACAAACCTAGTGGACATAGGTGTTTCCAAAGAAACGTTAGGATAAGGACTACCACTAGGAGGCAGTAAAGAAGAGGACGAAACTAGTGGTTCTGCCACTATGACAATGTTTCAAAATAGGAAGAAAACGAGATAGCATGTTCAAGGCTTCAAGGTCAAACACTAAGGACCTCAAAAAAACAAGCCAAGCAAAAATCTTTAACGGGCATGTAATAGTAGGCAATTAATTTTATGACATTGAAACGGAACTTTGTTGTTTCATGTTTTAAGAGTTGAGAAACAAGCAAAAGATGACTCTAGTCACTTTAAGATTGAACGAGCGTGAAAACAAGTGCTTGATGATCTTTTCACTTTTAGAGAGTCACAAAAATACCAAAATTACTACTCAGGTAATCTAAGCAAGAGGGTGTACCAAGTTTTCGTGAACTTCCATATACACCTTGGTGATCAAATGAAAGATAAATGACCAAGGACTTGATGTACGTGCAGGTAGTCCCCCCGAATGATGTGTTCGGTGTATCATGGTTACAGGGCGGTAGACTCAGCTTCCTATGGATAAAGGATTGCAACCTATGAGGGTCTCCCTTTATATACACGATGGTATGGGAGCACAAGTCTGTACTAGTGATGTCTAATTCCAGATGGCGAACGACAACTACTAGGTTTAACGACGTTGGAACACGTCACTAGCCTAGACCTCTAAAATATATGTGTTCGGTTTCAATGCTTCCTTAGGTTAATTGAATTGATTTTAAGGTTAATCTTGAAATAATGTTTCAATTTCAAGGCCTTACCGAATGTGATCTCGAATTCCTAAATGCACACTACATGCAAAAGAACATCATTTCCATTCAATGAATGCTAGCTAAGAGAAGGATAGGAATCTATGACAAAGTAGCAATCAATTGAAACATAAGAAGATTTTCACTAATGCATTTAATACAACCAAATGAGAAAACGAAAACTCTTTCCTAGTTCACTAAGAGCTAGTTATGCAAAATAAAATTTTCATTTTCAATCTAAGCAAAAGAATGCAATTTTTTGTTTTTTAGATGAATGAAGCACACAATGCACCATGACACTAAAAATAAAAACAAGCACTAGTTTTGAGCACTACGAATGTAAATATCTAAAAAAAATAAATCAAATGCAATACAAACATGAAACGCACTCAAAACAAGGATGCACTCTTTCAAGAAAACAAAGGACTTTAGAAACGATCCAATGAGAAATGTAATCTATGCTTGAAGTGACGAAGTGGAGAGTCAAATGAAAACAAAAGTGATCATTCAACAAACCAAAGACACAAAGAATTGAGAGAAAGACTAACACAATCAGTCAGTGAACTGAAGTGACAAAGATCAAAATGAATCGAACTAAACTCAAAAGGCTCAGTGAGGAGAGGGTCGAACAAATAGCACAAAGCACCTAGAAACCCTAGGGCTACAAACTCCACTGATAAGATGATAAAAAAACAGCTCAGAAGACCAATATTAAAGAGTAAAAACAATTTCAAAAGACCAATTTCAAGGAAAAAAACCAATCCAGAGCCAAGAACTACTGACAAAAACTCAAAAAAAAATTCAAATCAAACCCTATAGGATTTGGCGTGATTGTTTAGCTATAATCCGCGCTAAATAGGGGTTGGTGCACCCATGAGAAAAGAAACATACGCCAATTGGCATGACTGTTCAAGGAAAAACTGCACCAAGCTAGAAAACCATGGGAAAAAGATAAAACCACTGAGAAAAGTTTAGACTTGACACTCTCAAACTGAACAGGATAGTTTAAAACAGTCAGGAAAGTCAAGCAAAGAAGAAACACAATCAAATGACCAAATTCGACTCAACAGGCCAAACGCTCGACAAACAATGAGACGACAAACACACACAGACTCCCTAGTGGAGTCACCAACTTGTTGTGTAGGTAAATCCCCTCTACTGAAAAAGGTGATCCCTTTAGCCCTAGGGTGGGTCTACCAGCAAGAGGACATGCTGATGTGTTGATTCCTAGTTAATGAATGAAATGAGTTGGGATAGATTGTCCTACCTGTGATCCAACGCGATTGTCATAGCTATGGAAGCGGTCTCTGGCTCTTTTCCCCGACACATCGCGATCCTTCAAAAATGGTACTCAGGTGCCCTCACAAATATCAAAGGACGAAAGTAGCATACAAGACAATATTTACATTCATAACTAGATAATTAGTCAAGGAGAATTAAACATATTGCGTAAGATAAATCACATCAACACAATACGGGAACCAAAACATCAGTCATGTATATATTAAGAGAAAGAAAGAGATTACAACCATATCCTTGATGTCACAGCCTCCTTAAGCGCGTCCAGTTAAAACGTGTCTCGAGCATTCGTCGGGGAATTTGGACGTGACGAGGCAATAAGCCTAAGCTCTCTCTTGACAAGGGTCTCTCTCTCTGCTTTATCTAACACCATCTATATCAGACTATTTCAGCAATTCCTTTTCAGCTAGATGCATCTATGTGAGAGAGGTGTATTTATAGAAGGAGAGGAAGAGGTTGGGATCCCTGAAATGGTGGAAGGAAGGCCTTATCCTTTGGTAGGTTTCCCCAAAAAGAGGAAACAAGAAGCCAAAGGAAGGTGCTCGACGTTGTTCAGTCGAACAACCCAAGCTGATTCACCCACGAAGTATTTAGCATGGAAAATTCGTTTCTATATTTAAAAAACATTCCAAAAACAGCTCAGCGTAGGAAACTCACTGAGACAGAGTTCCAATTGGCGAGGGGCCAGTGTTAATTTCCTTTATTGGCACGAGGCCATAACTTCCTGCCAGCGCCAACCCAAAATCATGTGTTTTTTATGGTCTTTTCCAGGAATAGTCAACAGAGGAAATGTTCTTCTCGTGGCAAGGGATGCAATGATACTTTTTGCACGGAATTACACTTCATATAAGTCACAGAAATGGTCCTCCAATGTGCGGGATGGTGACAAAATGTTGTGTAACAGGTATGAATTGGTTGTATTATCTTCAAAACCTACCATTGGGCATGAAATATCATTATCGAAAAAATGAGATCACATATCTAATGAGAAAATTTCATAAAGCATGGGCGTAACACGTCCTTTGACTGTTTGGGAGATTTCAAAGAAAGGTGGACTAGGAGAAAAACAATTTTTATGAGAGCTGAGAACAACAAGTATTTAATGTCTTATAATTTAAGAGATGAGCATCAAATGAAATCCAATCTCATAAAATAACATTTCAGACATGGAAGAAACAATTAATAATAGAGAAACACTGACATGGAAATGAAACACGTGAATTTTATAATAATTGCTCATAAAACACTGATAATACATTTAATATTTCTCAAACATATCCATACTACAAGTGTTTTTTCCAAATGATTTCCAACCCTCTTTCCTTATTCATAAATTGTCTTATAGAGCTTTACATAACAGTTTGCAAAATAATAAAATGATCATAATTATAATATTGAGATATTATAAATATCTTCTAAGTTCATGCTTGAAAAAGATAAACTTAGAAAATACCTAATAAAACTTAGAAAAATTGTAGGCAAATCTGCTTAAATATAGGCAAAAATAGAGTGATCTGGTCAACTGTTTAGCTGGAAAATAGAATAGGTCCCTCTGTAGATTACTTTTGTTTATTAAAAAAACAGGTCCTTAGATGTTTTATGTTGTTCTGTTATTTTTCAAAATGTTATCACTTAGGTAAAACCCTGACTACAGGGAGAAACCCTAAGGTAACCTCAAAGCACTTTTACATTGAAATATGGCCCTTCAAACCGGAGGGGGATCTCTTCATAAAGCTAAACTAATCTATGGTCACTGTAGTGGAAGGTTTTCTACAATTGAGTTCACGTGGCCAAATTTGGATTTAGGTATGAATTGGTTGGATGATCTTCAAAACCTACCATTGGGCATGGATTCTAGCTATTGACCAAATGAGATCACAGATCTAATGAGAAAATTTCACAAAGCATGGGAGTAACCCATCCTTTGATTTTTTGGGATATTTCGAAGAAAGATGGACTGGGAGAAAACAAAGTTTTATAAGAGCCGAGAACAACAAGTATTTAATGACTGATAATTTAAGAGAGGAGCATCAAATGAAATCCAATCTCATAAACTAACATTTCAGACATGGAAGAAACAATTAATAACAGATAAATACTAATAGAGAAATTAAACACATGAATTTTATACTACCTACTCATCAAACACTGCAAATTCATATAAGATTGCTTAAACATATCCAAACTACAAGTGTTTTTTCCAAATGATTTCCAACCCTCTTTCCTTATTCATAAATTGTCTTATAGAGCTTTACATAATAGTTTGAAAAATAATAGAATGCTCATAATTAAAATATTGAGATATTATAAATACATTTTAAGTTCATGCATGAAAAAAATAAACTTAGAAAATAACTAACAAACCCTAGAAAAATTGTGGTCAAATCTGCTTAAATCTAGGAAAAAATAGAGTGATATGGTCAATTGTTTGGCTGGGAAAAAGAACAGGTCCCTCTGTATATTATCTCATTTGTTTCCACAAAATAGGTCCCTTTATAGATTATATGTGTTTCTTAACAAAACAGGTCCCTGGATGTCTTATGATGTTCTGTAATTTTTCTAGAAAAATTGTTGACAGGAAGATCCTCTGAATTACTGATTTTTTGATCTGAGATATAGCTAACAACCAAGAGGTAAATCCTCTCCAATATTTCTGACAACAGATATTTCATCATCTCTATTTCTTTTTCTAGAAAAATCTCTGACATGTGCACTATCGGCATTTTCCTGTAGGTGTCCTTTATTGACCAATTTTTCTATCCAAAATTGTTGACAAATGTGTTTTCAAGCTTTTCGTGTAGGTTTCATTTATTACCTAGTATGCATAGTTTGTTAAAAATAACCAACAAACACACTGTCAAGATTTTTCAAAAATTGCTAACAAGGGCATTGTCAGCTCTCCCAACTTTCATACTATATACAAAACTAGCAGACTAAATATCAAAAAAATGAAAAAATTGAGTTTTTGACTTAAACAAGTGGAAAAAAATGGTTCAAATACCTTGGTATATTAGTTGAGGGTATTGGAAGCATCAAGTAGCACATCCAACTTGTTTAATATTTGTTTATTGTTCTTCCTAGTCTCTGTGGAATTTTCTTTCACAACCTATTCATTTCTTTTATTATCAAGGCTTGCAGACCTATTCTCAAATTCTATAGGCTTCTTCCTAGACTTTTTGAATTTCTTATTTATAATTAAGTATTTCAAAGTCATATTATCTATATCAATGACCTTTTTGTGGCTAACTCTAGGTTACTTCTGAGATTTATTTTATACAATAGCTTGTTTGTTGGCCTAGTGTATGTATTACCTTGTTTAGGAATGTCAGGTGCTGGTCCATTTTCCCTTTCCTATGTTATTGGCTTATTTCCATTTAAGTCTTTAGGTATATTTTTTTTCTGGAGGGGTGAGTTCTAAAGGTAAAGTTGAAAAACCAGTGGATCCAATATCAACTTTTGGGCCCTTCAGCAATGTAGAATCTGACTTGTGAAGTCGAGCACTCTTCATTTGATAGACCTTAGGGGTTTTGGGGGAAACTAAGGCAGATGGGGCTTATGATTTTTTAAACATGATGGGAATCTGAATAGGAACTTGAGTCTGAGTTTTATTCATCCTCCTGATGGTTTGGGGTCTACCTCTTTTCCTTCTGGAAGGTTGAGGCTGGAACCCTCTCCAGAAAAGGAAATTATTCCAGGTCCTCCTAAGCTTTATCAATTGGATTTCTATCAAAAGCTTAATTAATTCCTTGTGATAAATAAAATGTGAATAGGGGTTGGTCCTATCCCTTACCTAGCAGCCATGTTCTTGGGGCTTTCCAACAAGTAGAAGCAGGGATTAATCCTAATTTTCCCATAAAAAAGTGCTAAGAAGTAGAAATGATACAAATTGATCCTATTATAATGGCCCTCACAAGTAAAATATTGTTGGCAAAGTTGCAATGGAGCATACCATTTGTATTGTAACCAGTTTTTTCGAACCTTGACCTTCCAATTTGTAATATCCCAAAATGGGGAAGCGGAACTATATGAACACAATAATGGAAATAGCAGTGATAAATCAACACATAAAATTCAATAATATCATATAGACATCATATTAATGTCATATCATCAAATTTATACAATATCTTGAGGAAATAACCACTCAAGTTAGGCAACACAAGCCTCAAGAGAACATGTACATGAAATATGAGGAGCACTACTTCACAAATAATCCCCAAGGTTATGACAGCACAGTTTTATTAAGTAGAACTATTGCTGGAAAGTTTCAATACACAGATCTGAAAATATATGGCTCATACAATGCTGGGAGTAAATATCTAAGCTCCCAAATACATTTCCAAGACAATCCGGAAAGGATTTCCTGAAAAAATGCAATAGTGCAAAATGTCGGAATGCATCCCTAGGACTGAATAGTAGCTACAACTCAGAAACTAGATGAATATGGTTGTAGATGATGCATATGATAAATGAATCTCACCCAATAGATCCTTCAACTGAAAGGCTAATCCAATCATTGAATATCTCACCCTCCAATCAAACACTGCAACCCCTCATTGCAGATGCTCACTAAAATAACGCAGTCCAAGAGGGACATTGTGCTGTAGAAGATAGAAAATATGTTGGCCAGGTGCCAAGATGTAAAATCTTCTCCATAATATTCCTCATTGATCTCCCAAAGGGAAGGATGCTTCCTCCTCTTAAAATCTAGCTCTGGAAGTGGTGTTATCAACCCTCCACTGCAACACCCTGCAACACAACCCAGCTCTAAACAGAAATTGCGCTGTAGCTGAAGGAGGTAGCTTGGCCTCAAGCCTAAATGTGGATAAATGAAGTACAAAACTCCCCCAAGAGGCCTCTCATGAACTGAGATGGAATTCCTAAACAATAATACCTTGTGCTAAGCAGCACAGCAATATCAACTAAACAGCTGAAAAATGCACAATAGTCACATAGACCACAAAATCAATAATCCATAACATCCCTCACTATGGTTGCCTTGCCCTCCTTATAAACAAGTGTGAGCCCTCTTACCTTGGGTACCACTCATTAGGGTTTCCTCCACCAAGGAATATTCCTCCCACTATCACTGCATTGTCTCCATAGATGATCTCCACCATTCATTCCAGTGTTGTTGACTTGGTCAAACTTGACCTTGTCCACATGTAATTGCCCCTGTTCACACATGAGGGTGTAAGATCCAACTATTATTATGATCCCTTTTCACATCATGAGGGATTTGATTCATGTTTTAGATATGTATGGGCTTCCTTACCCATTTATTCATCTACTAGGTGTCAAAAGAAAAAATTTATATTTCTATTAGCTACATCCTAATTTAGGAATATTACACAATTCTTTTCTCTATGCTCTTCCTTGAAGAAAGATGGAACATTTATGACAGATAGGATATGACTGTGAAAAAACCTTGTCTCTATCCATAGGAAAATTTATGGCTTCAGAAACAATGTGCTCTCTAACTTCAAACACTAAACCACCAACCTATACATGGCTACCATCAAGACTCGTTGCAAATGATTGAGATACTAAATCGTGATAATCGAAACACCAATAGAAAAACTGACTACAGCCTGCCTTTTGGAAAAAATATAGGAGATCAGGGCACACATTCAATAATTCCAGATATTTTGGCTCAATTTAGTCTAGCATTCATCCCTTTCCCATTCTAGATGACACTAACCACGAGATTTGATGATATGTTTCCCGCAGTGAAAATATTTTCAATTTCCAAGTGGAAACTGGGATAATTTACTAATACAACTGTTTTTAGGATATGAGGTGTAGGATACGAAAAACCCAAATGTGTCAAGTTAAAATTCAACATCATCTTTGATCATTATTTTGAACCAAAGTTCGTTTGATACGGAGGAATCGATTACATGGTACCTTTAATAATTACATCAGGTAAGCACCATCAAATTCATACTTTACCCTTTCGATCATAACAGAGACACTTGTGCTCAAAATACTAATGCTTACGTGGTCAGCACAGTCATCACTTTAAATATTTTTAAAATAATTTAATCGTTGACAATCGCCCTGTCGAAAAAATGAGAAAATATTGTTATCCTCTTTGCCAGCGATATTCGTTTTCCAACTATATCGGGTCCTGAAACACTGCTAGGAGTATTAACTTGTTTATTACAACCTTAAATGTTGACAATTTAGCTATCATAATTTTATAAAAAATTACAAAGATGAAAACTTTTGATGATAATACCCTGATTGCGTGGTTGAAATTAACTGCAAGAACTAGTAGCACCAGCAAAAGGAATTGGAACATGCAACAGTATGATGGTAAAACACTTCAGGAGCAGGGCCATTGTGGGACACTAGTATCCAATAGTTTCCATTGATTTCCATGAGCATGCTATGACCAATATGATGGTTTTGAGGCAAGTATATGCCTTTGTTTTTTGTATTTTATGATGCGAGGAAGCCTTTTCAAGGGTTGGATCTCCCAGGATAAGGGATGTCGGGGAACTTGGAAGGTGAGTGATTGCACAGAAGGGGTTACTGGATTTCCCGAGGGACTATGTAGAAGAGGAGGGAAAGCCATGGAATGGATTTTTTTTGGTCATTTGCATTTTCAGATGAAATCAGATGCACATTGGGAGAGTTTCATGGAAAAATGAGCTAGTATTTGTTCACTGACAGTATAGTAGCGCAGGATTATAGTGTTGTACATTGGATGCAAAATTTTACTACGATAGTGGATTCTGGACTTCCTAGGAAAGAAGTGAATCTTGGTACTACTTTGAGGGTGGAGGTGTGATCCTCTAGATTCCCTTATTGCGGATGTAGGAATTGTATCCTTTTATTTTCTAGTTGAGAAAATGTGCATATGTGTATATTATTTTAAATGTCGTAATGAGTTGTGTTATAAATCTCCATTGCACGGTATGATTTTCATGATGGTTTTTTATTTTCATAAAGTTATTCATTGTAAATATTGTAATGAGTTGCGCTATAAAGCTCCATCAGTAGTATTTTTGCTTTATAGCGATTTTGCTGAGGTATATGTGTGGTTGAACACCGAGGATGGTGTCCCCTAAGGGTGAGGGTTCTGTAATAGCCTTGGTGAAAATTCCATGTAATAAAAGTGAACAAAGGAAAAAATAATAACCACAGTTGATGGGACACTTATTCCAAGTTGAATGTTGGGAAAAAAATCCTATAGGGTGTTCATTTATGTTATTATGGCTAAAGGAAATTAGCAATGGCTAAAGCTTTGGAAAGGCAAGAGGCCTTATTTGGCACATTTATTTATGAAAATAATGGAAAATAGGAGAAAAGGAAGGTGAAATGTCACAGGTTTCATGTGAGGAGTAAAATGAAGGAAAATAATGGAAAATGAAGAAAATAGAGGCCTCATTAATAAAAAGGCTTCATAGGATCAGTTGGTAAGATTTTTTCTCAAAAATATTGTCAGTGCATTTTCGAAGCTCTCTTATTATTCTCTCTCTCTCTCACTCACTCGTCGATACTTAGATTTTCTTGGAGAATTTTGGAATTGGACCAATAAAGACAAGAAATCAAAAAGAAGGATAAATCAAGTAAGGAGTGGCACGAATCAAGCAGCTACATCGGGATTCTTGGCAGGTATCGATTTGCATGTGTGTTTTCCTCGCTATATTTGGCATGTGTGATATTGCATTTGGTTATTTTCTGTATTGGCATAGATTTTTCAAGGTGTGACAATTCTTTTAGCCTAGCCTTTCCATTTCATAATAACCATGGTGTTGTGCAGTTCTCATGTTTTGGTCTAGCTAGATTTCTGGATGGATTCGAAGCTAAGTGAGTTGGATCTCCAATTGATATGACACAAAACTAGTTTATGTGTTGCCTTAGTTTAGGTCCTAGTCTTATGGGTTTGGATTGCGATAAAGCCTGGGAGGTGGTTTTCTCTCCATTAGGCTTAGGAATCTCAGGTTTGGGATATACGGTAAATCCTAGAGAGTATGCCTTGGTTTAGGGCCTAGTGACCCCTAATTTGGACTATGGGTCACAATAAAGCCTTAGATACTAAGAGATAGGAAAATTCCTCATAGTTTATGTGGAGAGATCCGGTGATATCCATGCTTGTGTTGGCCTATTCATTGGGTGTAGATCATGATAAAGCCAGTTATGACATCTTTTTTGTGTTGGCCTCTTGATTTTTATCAGTGAGGGTGAGGTGTTTTAGCCTCGACATGCCCTAGTTGGTTCTTTCGGATTGAGTCCCACATTCATGCTTGGAACATGGCATGGGGGTATTTGGATGAAGATATATTTGGCTCGTCAAATATATTATTGGGTGGAACGTGGAAGTACCATCTCTGGTTGGTTTTTATATTCATTAATGAAAATCTCATTCCTTTGGTAATTGATGTATAAATGCACTGGTTTATATGTGGATTCTATTGTTGTTGTATCCATGGTATTTTTGTGGTTATTATGCTAGTTATAAACTTGTATGTTGGCAATGATGATTTTTTTTCACTGGGAAATTCCAGGTAGATCAAACGAAAGGGATCTACCCACCAGAAAAAAAAGCATGGTTTAACCCCAAGGGATTCGAGGATATTTGACCCCATGACCTCCCAACTGGAAAGTTACTTAAGCAATTGGAACTTGGCCAATTGAGCTAACCCTCGGGACTTGTTGACAGTGATGATATATATCTCTCTCCAATTTTTTACTTGTAAATAAATGCACAATGTAACTATGGTAAAATATATCGTATTGCAACTAATGATGTATGGGATCAATGCTTCCTAGTGATTCTCAAATAAGTATGAGAATGTTTGCGACATGTTTGACGAAATTCTTTTCATGGCTAGTAGGGGTCTTGTTTATTACTTTTGGATATTTTTGTAAATACATCATTTTTTGGTAATTTTAATTTATCTCTGAACTTTTCATGAAGTTATGGCCAGTGACTTCGCTTTTTGGCCTAAAAATGTGGCTCAAATCCTCGGGACACTGGCACAAAACTGAGTAATTTATTCCATGGATATTGTCTTGTGGGCTTGTGAATGTGTCCATACACCCATAGACGCTGGCTTGCAGGTCTTTGCATGCATCCTGAGGCCTAGAAGTAAAATTAGGTTAGTAGGACCCAGGGGAAGGTTGTCTAAATGGTTGGGTTAGCTCCTAGGGGTGTTATTGTTGATGTACAAGGTCTGTGTGAATATTTTCCTTCTATTCCACTTCCTTAAGGTCGCCTAGGAGGTTGAATCTCACCATAGTAGCCTCTTGTCACATATTTACCCCAGCTGGCCGGTTGCTTGGGTAGATGTGGGAAGGGGGTGTTACAAAGTGGTATCATAGCATGGTTCAACCCTCGAACTATATGGGTGGTGTGTCGGACATGAATTCAAGTTGGTTACATATGTGTCCCTTATGATTGTAACCCGTGTGCTCATTGCATTTGCATAGTGCTGATCATGGTTGTAGTGATGTCACCATGTGAAGGTTAATGCCATTGTTGTGGAATGTGTCGTCATGAGTGTATGGTGGTATAAGAATTTTTTATGCATGTTAATTTCTATATGTTGTTATGCATGCATTTTCATGGTGAAGGTTGTTGTGGATAAGGTCATTGTATGCAATTAGGTCATCATGATGATATTGGTATGTTATGATACTGATGTGTTGGTTGAGATGGAGAAGGAGATGCAGATCATTAAAGTGACGTTGCAACAATGGACTTTGGGGTAAGAGCAGATCATCATAAAAGTTGTATGCTTGGCATGCAGGTATGTGATTCATGGTTGTTGTAAGCATTAGGGTTACTTATATGTTTGTCATTCTATTATTACTATGGTTACATATATGATAAATGCTAGTTTATCAATATAGCCATATGCATTATGGTTATGTGTATGTCTTTCATTCTATTGATTTTATGGTTACATACATCATATATGTTAGTTAATTAGTGTGTTCATATGTACATGTGTCAGTTAGTCAAGTATGGTATTAACTTGATGACTATGTTATATGTTTTTGATGAGCATGTTATATGTTAACTTGTAGCTAGCTTAATGATTATGTTATATGTTGATGATGAGCATGTTATATAATAACTATTTGTTGTTATATATTAGTTAACTCGATGATTAGGGTTATAGCATTAATATCTTGGTGTAATATGTATCATGCTAAATTGGATTGGCCTATGAAGATGGTTAGGGTTATGACATTCAGGTATGAGTCGACTTATTTGTGACATTGTGTTGTACTAATCTATACTAATCATACATATGTGATTGTTATGCATGAATGACAAATGTTTATGAACTTATGATGTGAAAATGTTAGTCATATACTCACTACAAGAAAAAAGCACATTAGTGAGGGGCGAAAAATGTCACCATAAGCTCATTGGTGACGGTCGAAAGATCCTTCGTCACCAAAAACTGAACGTCACCAAAGGTGGCGTCGCTGAAAATATAAGTGTTGTGGTGACATTCAAGGTTCCTCATCAATAATTATTTATAATGACAGATAGTGACCGTCACCATTTATATGATCAATGGTGACAGAAAACAACCTCGGTCACCAAAAAACGGACATCACCAAAGGTGGTGTCACTGAAAGTATGTGTTGTGGTGACATTCAAGGTTCTTCTCAAATATTTATTATAATGACGGATAGTGATCGTCACCATTTTATACGAACAACAATGATTTATTATGATGGACCTTTCATGGTTGTCACTATTGGTGCATATATATGGTGACGTTTGTTGACCATCACCATTTCATATTTTGTGAGGGTCAAAAAATGTCATGATAATCTCATTTGTGACTTCAAGGTCCGACGTGAGTAATGACTATAATGGAAAACAATGACCCTCACCATTTCATTTCAACAACAACGATTAATGGTGACAGGACTTTCATGGTAGTCACTATTAATGTGTATAAATGGTGGCATTCATTGACCGTCACCATTTCATATTTTGGTGAGGGTCTAAAAATGTCACCATAAGCTCATTGGTGATGGTTAAAAGAGCCTTCGTCACCAAAATTAATCGCCTCCATTCCATATGAATATTAGGGCATGATGGAATCAAACCACCAACCTCTTGCTTGTAAAGCAGGTGCTCTTCCATTGAGCTAGCACCCTTTAAAGAATTAGACTTTTAAAAATTATATCTTTAAACTTTATAGATTGAAAATTATACAGCTTTAAATAAATTAAATTCTCGACAATATTTTACTAAACAAGAAAAACATCATCGAAGTTGTAGGTCCCTACCTAAGTGTTACATAAGTTATGAAAAGTGGGTGGAAGGAAAAATAGTTACGTATAAGAGACTCAATATGTTTATTTTAATACTCAATTAGAATTGAAACTTTGAAGACATTTATAGCCTAAAAATGACCTATAACTCGCAAATGCACCAAATATTGCAAAGGAAATGTCATAAGTGGATAACATATGGAAGAAGAGCATTGATGAAGAAATATGCAATATGTTACATGTTGAATGAAAGAAAAATCTCAATGTTGTTGTCATTGGGTGACTTTTATAATTGGGACATTTGTCTTTCCTTTATCACATATATATTCAAATTAGAAATTAGAAATTTAGATATCTTAATGATATCTAAATTTTTGTGCAAATGTAACACGGACCTCCAAGGAACTATAGGGAAAAATAAAAAAATAATATATATATATATATATATATATATATATATATATATATATATATATATCCCCTTCACATTAAGCGACACGCGATTTGGAATTTCACAAGTTCTCACTCAAAACATGACAACAACCAACAAATATAAAAAAATGAAACTTGTGAGTAGGAAATTTTTCAAGACCAAGAAGCCAAGGACTATAAAACAGCAAAGGATTCTAATGGATTTTATCAGCAAGGAGAACGAGATATATTGGATGGAAACTAGAATTCAAAGTAGGTTTTCAATAAATAGAAAAACAAATATTAGGAACATTTGACTGTCAATTTCAACTAACCTCTAAAAAACTCGTCATTGGTGGAAAATTATACAATATCATCGAAATCGATAAGGGGTTTGTGGAGTTTGATACCTTGAACTGAAGTTTGACAGTGGGATTTAGGAGGGATATGATTATCATTCACAGGGGAGCCTTGCCTTAGTCTCATGAATCTAGAAGCCGCTCTTCATTGCACTTCGTTGCAGCACTTTGGATCTTCATCGTATTGATCTGGGAAAACTGTAGTTCCTAGGTTCGATCCCTGCACTCCTTCATCGTCCTAAAATACTAGGTTTGGTGTTGATATCTAAATCGAGGTCGAGGGAGAATGTAGGAGCTTCCAAAACATCCATTATAGTGATGAATTGGAAAAAATTGCAATGTAAAAATTCAACCTTTCAAAATTAGTTTGAATTTAACTAGATTGGCCCCAAAAATTGCAATACAAAAATTCAACCCTTCAAAATTAGTTTAAATTTAACCAAATTGGCGCCAAATACTCGAGATAATTCTTATTACAAATGTACTTTGAGGTTATCCATTGGAAACGATGAATATTTGGGAAAGTCACATATCTTAATTTTTTTTTAACATTGGGAAACTTATGATATTTAAAAATATATAATTTCACTTCTTAAGTTATTTTATTTTTGTACATGTGATTTGATTTATTAATTTGTAATCTTTACTTGTAAATAAGGTGGTTTGTGTGTATTTTAGTTCTCATCAAGTTTTTTAATTTAAATATTCTAGAATGGTTGATGTGGGATTTAATTATAGGATTTATACTATCTATATTAAGGGGTAATGAGGCTTGATTGAATCTTACACAATTTAGTGAGAACATTCCACATTTGGGTAGATTGTTTTTCCATCCAATATGTGGTCTAGCCTAGCCTAAGCACAACCTAATAGTAGGGAAGAAAATTGTCATTTGGTTCTTTTTATCATGACAATACTTGGTTGTGCATCTTATGGAGTCATGTTCAAGGTTAGATCAGATTTATGGTTATGGAAACTTCATATTGTCAATACATTGAGGTTTTCGATGATGAGATTCTATTGCCTAGTATGGAAAATTTGGAGTTGAGGAGGCACAACCGAAGAAATGTCGACTTGTCAAAGGTGCCACATGGAATATCTACTCATCAAGATTCATTAATGTCATGAATATTTAATTTATGTTTTTTTTTTTTTGTATTAATTGTGTTGACGGATGGATACTTTTCACCTATTAAATCACTACAATATATGTTGAGAAGTTCTTAGTGCACATTATAATCATGATAAAGTGCATATCAAAAGCCCCTCCCAAAGAAAAAAATAGTGCTCATTGCATTATAGGTAGAAGTGTAGATCCCCAAAGAATTAAATAAGGTGTTAATGCAACAAACTCAAGGCATTTCTTACCAATTGAGGAAACCTTTGTTGCACTTGCTTGAGAGTGAAGTGCTTGGTATTTGTAGGAAATCGAAATACATCAACAATGCAATAGAGTTTTCTAGTTTTTTTATGAGTATGTCAACTTGTCCTATCAATGACTTGGTTAATTAAAATTTATGTGTTGAACATGGGATATATGTTCAATAAATAATATGGTTGTGTTGTGCTAGGTTCAATAAATTGATGTGTTAGAAGGCTAGTAGAGTTCATCATTGAAATTGCATGCTACCAAGGTTGGGTGATAGGTCAAAAGATTTATTCTCATAATGCTTAATGATGTTATAAATATCTTTCTAAGAGATCATAACCATCGACATGGGCATTTAAACTTATATTTTGAATGTGAAGATAGACTTTATCGTTAACCAAGAAATTGTGAAGGAATGATGTTTATCAGGTCATTATTTATTAATAGTTGAAGTGTGCCATAAAATTTCTTCAATTTGATGTTAAACATTATAGATATTCTTGATGAAGAGATAGCTTTATTGACTTTATTTTATATAGAGATAAAAATCCCTTTAGCAAAAAGTGTTAGATACGCATTAGCAATCAAGGTTTCAAGTTGAAAGGAAAATAAAACATCTAAGGTGCATATGAAAATTTCAATGGTAAATTTTTTCTTATTAAGCTAAAAAATTCGGAACTGATAATTTGTGATGAAAAGAGTATTGTGAATCGAAGGTGCCATGTTAAATTTTTATCAACGAAGACTCACTGACACATTAAATATCCAAGATGAAAGGTTTTTATACTCAACATAACAAGGAACAAGGTATGATCATTGATGGAACCAATTGTCAATGTGTTTTTACTCGCAAGTGCTTCTCATGAATTATAATCACATTATATCATATATTACTTATGGCATGATTGTTTCAATACATAAAATTGAAGAAGTGGTAATGAATATCAAATCACTTAACAATGATTTAATTTCATGAAATAATCAGATTTGGATCACGACATAAGTGATAGCTCAAATTTCAAAGTGTTCGAAAGTGTGTCGAACCTGAGTGACCAGATAGATCTTGTCTAACTGAATCCGGAGCCATGAACGGTTCGAATATCTGACATCGTATGAAGAAGTTATCATGTTTTGAAAAGTCCAATAAACTGCAAGTTTCAATAGTTGACCAGGTTTGATTGGGCATTTGTACAGTCATCAAAAAGAATATTCCTCGAAATATTCCCCAGAATTTTCCTTCCGGACCAATCGCATGCTGACAAGTGGCACGATCCTATTTGACAATGGGTTGTACGTGCTTTTTTAATAGCCAATGAGAGGGTGACACGTGACCAGCCCTGAGGCTACCACGAGTCACCGGGAAGGTGTAGCAAAATTTTGTTTGGGTCTATAGGGCTTGACCCTGAGACCTCCTGCCAGCACGCGCGAGTTTTACCATCTAGGCTACGAGTAGTTCTTAACTACTATAGGTCTCGAGTAATATTTAAGGACTGAAAAGTTTACATTTTGGGGTTGGAGGGGCTAGCCCCTTCCCATATGGCCCACGCCCATGTCGAAGGGCTAAAGCACGTTATAAATGATTAACCGATATCCTGCATAGCGTTCACATGGATAAATTTTAATGTTAAGCCCACCGCGTGATTTATGAAACCGTCACCACCAACATTCCAGATATTTTGGGTCACATGGCATGGTTAATGCCAACAGTTTCCACCTACAGTTGCGCTAACCCATAACTTAACCATGATTCCAGTTTTAAATCCAGAGTTAAATGTTGTGGTTTCCGCTCGTTCAACAATTATGTAACCGTGTGTTTTGGGGCATGTGCCCAACAACCAACTTAACATTAAATTTACGGTTATTTATGGCGGACTATTTGGAGCGAGCCCAAAATTGGCAGTCAGTTCCAATTTTAACTCCATGTTACACAGCAATTTGTCACCGTCCCTGCAATTCCCCATCCCGCACAATTGGAGGGCTCATTCCGTAACCTAATGGCGGTGACATGGCAACCTTTCTTGGCATTCCTCTAAACATGTAATTTCATTGCCTTGAAGACAACTCCTTGTAAAAAACCCTAAAAACACCCTTTTTGCATTGGCGGGGTAGCCGGTTCGGTACCCGCACATGATAGGCTTCACTTCAAGAGGGCACGCAATTGGCACTCTGTCCCAAAGAAGTCGCACTTGTGCCGGCCATTTTTAGGAGTGTAAAAATAAAATGGCGGAAGTTTCGTCCTAGGCGATCAGCCAGTATCTAATTTAAGTTGGGAGGTTTGGCTCCGGATCTCCATCTGTAGAGGAAGTGGTTGCCTCTGCTGGAAGCTTCCTTGAGGATAGGGCCAATCCCATGATTATAGGGATCTGACCCCCTTCCTCCATCTATAAACTTGCTCATCTCATTTCTGTTAGTCTCCAAATCCCAAAGTATCGGAGACCTTATGTTGCAAGAGCCTTGATTCATTCCCATAAGGCCAAATCCAAGAAAGGAAGGTCATTGTCGAGACATCGAAGAGAGAGGTTTGTCCCATCCCCGGCAAACCTTTTTTCGAGACGTGTTCGTTGGCGACCCTCAGAAAAATAATTCGACATCGGGGCTATGGTTGTATTCTTCTTTGATTGATTAATGATAAGTGACTATTGGCTGGTTCCACTCTTGTTGTTGATTATGATGAGTTATGTCTTCTACGTGACATATAGTTGCATGTATTGGATTTACGCTTGTGTTTGTTTTGTTTCTTGCGTGTCTCGGTGTCCGATCTGGTCAGTGGTTGTGATGCAACGGAGCTAAGGAGCAGTGCTACTTTTCTCTCCTGGCTTGTGAGTTGGATTCCGGGTAAGCCTTCATGGCTAGTTGGTTTATTTGCAATTAGGAACCTGCACTATAGCGTGAACGATTGTTGCTGGGCCGATTAAGGCTAGTAGGGATCGCCTACGTCGAAACAGAGGGGATTTACCTCCACAACAAATTGGCAACTCCACTTGGGGATGTCTAGCTTGTTGTTGTTTAATTTTATAATACAGACGAGCCTAAAGTTAGCCAGATAGCCTTCGAAATGCTATTTCTCTGCATTAGCGAAGTAGATCAAAGCTGCTTCAGTAAATCTCTGGTTTAGTTTATGAACTAAACACTCGGAGTATTGTCTTGTTTTTTCGGTTGTTTCTCGATTCTGCTTGCTTGATCAGTTCTTTTGGTTGTCTCTTTTGTGATTTTGGCTTTTGGTTAAGCAGTCATCAGCATTACGCTTGTTGGATTGTCTATTTTTATTTTTTCCTTAATAATTTCATTGTGTAGCTTTCACAGGCGGCAGTCGCACCTGGTGGCGCGGAGTTGCTTGTGTATTACCGCGCCAATTCCTTTACGGCACTAGTTTCGGCCTCACGATCCTCCAATCTTGTGAGGTACTAGGGTTTACTGCATTTTGACCTTCACGAGCTTGATCGATGTGTTTGGTTTTGTTTTTTCGAGTTTGCTTGAGTGTTCTGAACTTTAGTTTGGTAATTTGGCAACCTTCGTCCTTTGGTTTTTGTAATTTCCATCAATTTCACATTCTAGCCCTGGGCATCTAGGTGCTCTTGTGTGTCGAGCACTCCTTGGGAGTTTTTGGTTTTTTATCGGTTGGTCGACCTTGTGGTGCTTCTTTACATTCGTTTAAGCGGTTGTTTATCATTTTTATTGCATCATTTGAGTGTTGGTTTTTCTTCTTCATTCGAATTTACGCTTTGTCTAAGCTTTGGGCCTAGATTACATGGTCCATTTGAGTCTTTGGGATTCTTTTGGTTTGAGGAATTTGTTTGTGTTGATTTAGTCTAATTGTGTGTTTTGTCATTGAGTGAATTTTATTATCTTTATCTTTTACTATCTCATCTCAAATTGCTCTTCATTAGTTTTCATTTTGTTTTTAATTAGCACTTTTCTATTAAGCATTGAAAATATAAAAAATCTCTTATGATTTTAGGTAGTTGAATTATAATTAAAATATTTACTAGTGTTATTAGTGATTAGTGACTTTTGAGAGAAAAGTTTTGGGTTCACATTAGCTACATTAGAGACTTTGTTGGTTGTTTTGATCATTTTGTTTTTGTGTAGCTCTCAACTCTCTCATAGTGCTTCATCGAATGAAATGATATCTTGTGGCATATAGTGTGCATTTTAGGAGATTTTGGGACATCTGCCTCGCTAAGGCACAGCTTGAAACGTAATTGAGAGATAAACGTTAAAATTTACTCGAATTTACACTAAAGTGACATTGAAACATTAACACAACATTTAGTGGTCTAGGCCTAGAGACGTGTTCAGGCGTCTTTAAACCTAGTAGTTGTCGTTAAGCCTCTTGGCTTTAGATAGCACTAAGTACGGACTTGTGCTCCGTCTGTCAGTATATAAAGGGAGACCCCACTAGGTTTCTATCCTTTATCCATAGGAAGCAAAGTCTGCCACCCTATATCCGTGATACACCGGACACGGCAGTCGGGGAGATTGCCACCGCATGTACGTTAAGTCCTTGGTTGATTTTCTCTTTCATTTTGAAACAAGGTGTATATTGCAGTTCAGGTTATTTGGTACACACCCCCTTTGCCTAGTATTCTTGATGATCATTGGATCTTTTGCGAATCTTTAAATTTGAAAGGATCACCAAGCACTTGTCCTTTCACGCTTGTTTCAAAGCTGAAAGAGATAGAGTCACCTTTCATCGTTTCATGACTCTTCGCTTATGAAATGGTGGAGTTTCTAAGTTTCGATGTGAAGTAAAATAAATCACTAGCGATCACACGCTGAACGTATATTTTACTCGTTGGTCGTTTGATTGTGTGTCTTGACTCTTTTTCGGCCGTGTATGTTATTGCTTGATCTTTTTTCATTGTTGTCACGATTGAAGTAACCTTACGTTTCGTCTCTTTGGTATTCCATATACGGACGGTCGCCAGGCTTCTCGGTCCTCTGTTGAACTAGCGACCCATCGTTTTGGGATTTCCCGACAGAGGACCGATTCTGTCTGACGACCCTTTGGAGGACAGTTAGTGGCCTTTTCCGACCCTTGGTTTGGATTGGGAGTAGGGGAAGATTTCCCCTCCTCTTACGTCGGAGCTCGCCTTTTTTGCATTTTGTTTTTCCTCCTAGTCCTCATGAAGTCACATTCTGAGATCCTACTTGTGAGTTCAAATATAAATGGTCTGCTAGTGAAAATCCCCACATCTCGTGAAGGTTACCGATTATTCCCTCGACGATTATTTCTAGAAAACCACGAACCATACGGTATGTCATCTACCTAGTCCCTCATTACCGGCTGATATAGATCCTTAGGTCGGTGTACCTTATTTGCCTCTATGGGGGTATCAGCTCCTTCTACGAGGCAGTTGTTCAGCTACGTGGGGATGTCTCCGGTGCATTCTTCATCCCCTCGGAGTTGCCAATAGCCTCCATGCCCACTGTTCTGTGGCCGCATATGCACCGCCGTTACTACCCCGATCCGTGGGGCCACGCCCGCTTCTAGAAATCATCTGCATATGCCTTTATGCTAAGTATCTCTCGAGGAAGAGGAGTATCGATTTTCCACGCAACGGTCGAACCCTAAATTCGGACGATCCTCTCAGATCCCAACCGCTCGTACTTTTTGCATTATGCATAGAGGATGGTACACACGTGTATGTCTTTCCATATCGGTACGATGAGCATGGGAACCCTTTACGTTTACTGCTCCTGAGGCTCAAATTCATGCTCGGGGTTTACCATTATGCCAGTTTGGAGCTGACCCTACAACTCGCAAGGACAACCTTTTCAAGGCCAACCTTGACCGGCTGGCTATGCTATGACCCGCGGAGACGGCCCATCTGGGGCTGCACCCTCACTCGGGCCAACCAAGGGCCATTATGCGGTCCGCAAGGACGGTATTACAACCCTTAGGTCAACGTGCGGCCTCTCCCTAGAGTCACACAGTAAACCTCAAGGACTCACGCAATTGATCAGTACTAACTAGGGCCGGTATACGGTCCTAGGGGGCAAGTCCAACCGCCTCAACCTTTGCAGCAGCAGTATCCTCTTGGTCCCAATGTTGCACATCGCCGGGACCGTCTTATGGTCTTGTTGCGGGTCAACGTTATCGGCAACACGGCTCTATTCCGCTGCAGACCCAGCCGGCCCCATCCGGCACAACCTGGTGTCCCTCCACCGGGCAACCGTATCCGGCCACAACCTGGTGCTCCTCCGTGACGGGACAACACTGTAGGCACGACACGTTTTATCGAGGTCAGCTTTGTTCAACGGCGGCCGCTCGACGGATCGGCCTGTTCATCCGGTGAGCGCATCATCAATCGCCTTAGCCGACTTATTCAATGTTACTGACCAAATCAACGTTCTTCCCCGATTATCGAGCTCGAGCGAGTCCCACCTATCAGCCCCGACCCCACTCGACCTCAAGGCGGTTACTATTCTCATGGTCGGTGTCGGCGGAACACGCCATCCCAAGGTTCTAACTATTACTCTCAACAATCAGGCTACACCTATGCTCGTGACCAAATCCACATCTTGCCCTGCGAGACGACTTATAATCGGGGTCCGCCTGCGGTTATCAACCCCGTCTGTTGGTGCAAACAACTTGGTGTTGGATATACAACCTATACCCCCTACGGTCAAATCCCCTGCGAACCGAACCCCTAGGGGCAAGGATATTTCTCAACCGGTGTAGATGCAGTCATGGTCCTTATCCGGGGCAGACATCACCATGATCCGCCATTTCGTTCACAGCTGCCTTGGAATTACCGGATGTTTCGAAATTAACTAACGATCAGTGCATAATCCTTGTGGCCTCCGGTTCTACCAAGGTGCCGGTGATTGCCCTAAGTTTGAGGGTATTAAAGCTGGGGAGGACCTCAAGCTCATGTGATGACTTACCATCTTTGGTGTTCATCCAACTCTTGGGTGGATGATTCAATTTTGTTGCGCCTCTTCCGGCGCACTTTATTCGAATGCGCTGGCTGCTAAGTGGTATATTGAATTATCCATTGGCATCTTTCAAGATTTCAATACATTAGCCATAGCTTTTCGACTCATTTTCGATTCTGGGATTGCTACAAAATTTGGGACGCACCTCGACTTCTTTGAAGCGGGACAAATCCACCCACATTTCGATCACATTCATGAGTGGCGACGTCGTCGTCGGCCCAGTCAAGTTCCATATACACGATTAGATACTAACTTATTGGTTTACCACCTCTTTCGTTAACAATCACCCAAGGTATTGCTATGGGAGCGTGTGTGAGTAGAGGAACAAGCCATAGCGCATGCCCAATATCTTGGATGCAGTGTCCTCTCGATTCGGCCACCGCTTTATGATATTTTGCCTAATGCTCCACGGTCACCGGAACCTCCTAAGCTCCACACCGCCGGCGGTGGATGGTATTGGTTCCATGTCTCGAAATTCGAAGGAAATATTCAAATGGGAAGGAAAGTCCAACTCATCCCATAATTATGCTCCTCCAGCCCCTCCCGGTCACGGAAAAAGCTTGCGGAGGTTAACGCCGTTCGGGCTAATCCTGTGGAAAAATCCTCAAGAAGAAAAGAAAGGGCAAAGATAAATCCAAATCCTACGCTCCAAGCTATAATCTCTTCCAAACCTGTCACAGGAGCCCGGTTCCAAATGCAAACCGAATTACCTGCCTCATACGCTGAAGGATATCATTGCACCAAAGATTTTCCATGACAATCGAGGTTAGTCAACTTCTAAAAGGCTCCATCGTGGATTCTTAAAGAACCGTTCCGTCTCGACGGACCCGGATGGTTGAACAACCTTCACCATACGCACCATTCAAGGTCTCGAGTCTTTATGATGAATGGTGTTGCACCTATCTCTATTGCTACGTGTTTGAGAGGATTACAATGAATGCGTTAGGCACACAGGCTTGATTGTGGGCCAGTCCACCTCCCCCACACTGTCTCCGGTTCGTTGGAGATTGAGAAACTCTTGTTGGACTTTGTTGTGAGGCCACCTTCTAAAGGTGTTCTATGAAGATCTTCTGTCAAATTCTTGGTGCCACTCGGCCACTCGGTGTGGTGAGGATTTGGCACGGGCGCAGCCACGCCATGTACGCATTGGGAAGTTCTTCAAAGTTTCCCGTCTATGAGGAAAGCTTTGTTAATGCCGCAATCGGTGGGATCGATCCCATTGATTCTAATCTTCTCACCTTCGACTTAGAGAACTTTACCCCCAGACTTCCACATCGGATCGCTCTTGTTATTCAAGTCGGGAACAACGGGTCTTAACATCCATAGGGCCATTGTGCATGAAGGTGCTTCTACCTATGTCATGTCGTCCGCTTGCTGGAAGGCCATTGGCTCTCCGGCCCTTTCATCGTCTCCTAATGCCCTAGAGGCATTTGATGGTCGAGAATCAAAACCCTTGGGTGTTCTTGAGAGTTTAGCGATTACTTTACAGGGGAAGACAGTCAACATAGAAGTAGAAGTAGTTGACGCCAAGCTTAACTACAATATACTTCTTGGCCGCAGCTGGACTCACGCCATGTTATGTGTGTCGTCCACCCTCTTTCGACTTATTAAGTTCCCTCACGAGGGCAAAATCGTTACGGTGGATCAGTTGTCTTTCTTCACCTCCACCTCTGAGAACAACGTTCCTTACGTGGATCAGATTCCAAATCCCCCTGACAGTGTAGGACCCGGTCTCTTTAAAGACCCCGTCCTCATGGGTATTTTTCCTGCACCACCACCGCACACCGCTCAAGTTAACATGATCTCTAGGTCTGACGACCCGTGGCTCATCCCTTCGCCTGAGCAGGTGACTGAGTTCGGAGAATCGATGCCCTTAACTCCGATAGAGATTAACTACTGTGAAATAGTCACCGCATCTGATTCTCCCCCTCCTCAGCATGCTCCTTCGAGCATGGCTTTAGACATCTATTCTCAATCCCCCTGGCTCGACGAGGCCGACTTGCCTGATCCTCTTAAAGAGATTTTCCCTTCTGATGAAGCCATTGTTGAAACAATGTCTCTTGAGGAGCTGCCTAGGAGCGATGGACATCATCGTTCCTCATTCATGCCTAGCTTGGGGGCAATGTCATATTTTCTAGAGCATTTTTCATCTCAGGTTCCCACTCCACCTCTTCAGACGCCCATATTGACCCATGAGGTGCTTTCAGAGGGAAACCTAAGCAACATTACTCAAACTATTCCAATTGACATCTCCGTTAAATCGGGGATAGTTGAGAACATACACGTAGGAGTGACTTGTTCTCCTAATGAGATACGAGTTTATACTGATCTTTTTCGAGAATTCAAAGACGTGTTTGCCTGGTCCTATGAGGAAATTCCCAGGATTGATCCCAGCATAGTAGTGCACGAGATTCCTAACTATCCTGGTGCGAAACCCATGCACCAACGCCTGCGCCTGGTGCATCCTCGCAAAGCCGCTGCCATTAAAGCAGAAGTTGAAAAACTTCTAAACGTGGGCTTCATTTACCCGATTCCCCTCACAGAATGGGTCTCCAACATTGTCCCTGTAGATAAGAAACAGGGCACTATCAGAGTTTGTGTTGATTACCGAGATATTAATCGGGCCTGTCCAAAGGACAATTACCCCACTCCTTTCATAGATCAAATCATTAACGAATGTGCTGGTAGTGAGATTTATTCCCTGATGGACGGCTTTTCCGGGTATAATCAGATAAATATTCTACCCGCTGATCAACACAAGAATGCATTCATCTGTCCGTGGGGTACTTTCTCTTATAAAAAGCTCCCGTTCGGCTTGAAGAACGCTAGAGCCACTTTCCAACGTGCTATGTCTTACGCGTTCCATGACATACGCCATATCGTTCAGCCTTATCTGGACGATTTTCCAGCTCACTCAGCTCGGCAAGAGGACCACCCAGAACACCTCCGCCAGATTTTCCTTCGCTGTCGACGCTATAATATCCGGCTCAATCCTCATAAATGCATCTTTTGCGTGGATTTTGGCCGTCTTTTGGGGTTCATAGTCTCCAAGGATGGGATTCGCCTCGATCCCCTATAGGTCGAGGCCATTGTCAATCTCCCATCACCATCTTCGTTATATCAATTGCAGAGTCTGCTGGGAAAAGATGACTTCCTACGACGCTTTATACTGAACTACGCGGAAGTGGCCAAAGGATTCATGCGTCTTTTAAAGCAGAACGTTCCCTTTCATTGGGATAAAATTTCTCAACAATCCTTTGAGAAGCTTAAGACATTACTTGTTAATTCTCCATTGCTTCGGCCTCCAAACTATCACTTTGATTTCACTCTATACTTGGTTGCCGCGTTTAGCACCATAGCTATGGTTCTGGTGCAGGATGATGATGATGGCAACGAACACGTTGTTTACTATCTATCTCGAAATCTTCTCGACATGGAAACGCGTTATGCTCACGTCGAGAAGCTAGATTTAGCAGCTGTACAAGTTGTGTAACGTTTCCGCCACTATATCCTGCTGCGTACCATAACTGTGGTTTTGGATTGCAACCCCATGACATATATTCTTTCTCGACAATTACTGGGGGGCAAATACTCCAAATGGATCGTTATCCTTCAGGAGTTCGACCTAGAGTTTACTACTGCTAAGTCGACCAAATAAATGGTTTTCACGGATCTTATTTTCTCCCTTTCGACAGACTCCCCCCCACTTCATTCTGAAGAGCATATACCAGATGAAACCATCTTCCTTATCAGCACCCGTGACCCATGGTATGGTGATATTATTGTGTATCTTCAGACGTCATCCTTTCGCTCTGAGTTGACCAAAGATGCCCGACGTCGGATTCAGCATCAGTCTCAACCCTACCGCATTGTAGGAGATACATTATACCGGGTTAGAGTAGATTCAATGCTTCGTCGGTGTTTGACTCTGGAAGAGGCCGAAAGAGTCTTAAATGATTGTCACAGTGGTGCCTCTGGTGGTCACATGTCTGGATATGCGCCCAGAAGATTTTGCGTGCGGGTTACTTTTGGCCGTCAATATTTAAAGACTGTATTGTTGCAGTCCGCAAATGTCACACGTGCCAGGTTTTTCAGTGCAAAATGTGCACGCCACCCCTACCTCTGCATCCTGTCATTACCATCGACCCTTTCGCAAAATGGGGCATTGATTTTATGACGTGTAACCCTAATTCGGCTGGGGGGCATGCATATATAATCGTCGCTGTCGACTACTTTACTAAGTGGGCCGAAGCAATGCCTACACTAGCTGCCGATGGTAAGAAAACTGCCCAATTTATCTTCAACCATATTATTGCATGTTTCGGGGTCCCTCAGGCCATTGTTACCGATCATGGTACTCACTTTCGATATTACATGATGGCCGAGCTGACATCAAGATTGGGCTTACGACACGATAGCTCAACACCATATTACCCCCACGCAAATGGCTAGGTTGAGGCTGTGAACAAGGTTTTGGTCACAATGCTTCAACAAACAGTTGGAATTCATAAGTCCAATTGGCATCTCCAATTGGTCTTAGCTCTATGGGCATACCGGACGTCAGCAAAGAGTGCAACCGGATTCACACCATTCCAATTGGTGTATGGTCTAGAAGCAACTCTTCCGGTTCAGTGCGAAATTCCTTCCTTAAAGCTAGCTTTGGAAATTTTTCCCAATACTTCTCCTGAAGAAGAGCGTCTCTTGTATTTGGAATGGTTGGATGAAACCCGTCGCTTGGCTGCTTTAGTCCTTGAAGCACAGAAAAAGTGGGTCAAAGCACACTTTGATCAATCTGTCTCTCCATGTTACTTTGTTGAAGGGGACCTTGTCCTCCTATACAACCAAGCGCACGACAAAATCGGGGCAGGAAAGCTCCAACCCATGTGGCATGGGCCCTATATAGTAAAATGAGTATTGAAGAATGGGGCTTATGAGCTCATTGATTATGAAGGAGTTCCGCTGGCACAGCCTAGGAATGGGCTGTACCTTAAGAAATACTACGCTTGAAGTTATTTTTAGTGTGGTGAGTGTACATAGGTGTGTATATTCATTTGTGTGCATGTGTGGTGTGGTGTGCGATGTAAACGTCTTTCTGCTGATCGGGTCTTCCTGATTGTGCAGATGTCCATTACTCCGTTTGTGGGTTTCGCGGATGGTGCCTCCCGCAGTACCAGGAATCTGTCTTCGGTAGCCTGGGTAATCTATGATCCTGCTGGTGAGTTGGTTAACCTGCAAGGTGTGTGTCTGGGTCCTGCTACAAATAATATCGCGGAATATAGTGTTGTATTGGAATTATTAACCGAGGCTGTGGACCTCGGCATTCGTGAATTACTTGTGTATCTAGACTCACAACTTGTAGTATTACAACTTAACGGGCATTATTCAGTAAGAAATCCATCCATTTTACGTCTGTATTTCCGTATTCGTCTGCTCGAGAGAAATTTTGACTATATTACATATCAACACATACCCAGACATATGAATACATTAACAGATGCAGTAGCTAATTTGGTTCTAGATAGGCATTTGCGAAATTTATAAAACATCATCACATGTAAGAAGATCCATCCAGAAATAGGTATGTATATATATATGTGTCGAAATGTTTACATAGTGTGCATCACATAAAATAAAAAAAATATACATGTTCGTCTTAATACATTCAGAGACGACATGTCTCTCAAAACATATATGCATGAAAGAAGCCCTAGGTGTCTAATCTGCGTGGTGCTCGTGGTAACATACTACCGCGCGCACTAAGCATCTCAGTAGTCGGTGGAGGCGACTAGGAACTCCCACCGTATGTCTCTGATACGCCATCAAGACATCTGCCAGCTGGGCATAGTCTGGAATCCCTCTAGCAATCCCCTCAAGTTTTTGGATCAACTCTCCTCCCTCGGCACCCTCCACCTGAGGGTCAGCTGTGGGCTGAGTTCTTTGTGCAATGGGAGACATACCGGCAGGTCTCTCTGGGCCGACATCTGCATACATAAAACTGGTGTCAGAACGAACATGTATTACCAAAAAAAAAAAAAAAAACCATAAAACATAAAAATCAAAAAGAGAGGTCATACCCAACTCCTCGTCCCAGTCATCCCCCTCTAGAAGTGGGAGATCTGGCTCTCCAGTGAAATCGGTCCCGGCATAGGGCCAATCCTCAACCACGATCAACGAACGCCGTAACCATCCAAAAAACTCTGGCCTCCAGGACATCTGTTGGCCCCCTCCTGACCTGGGCATAAGTGCTGTCCAGCGAGCCATCCTTGGTTTTCTTGGTATCGGCTCAGCAACTATGGCCCATTGGCCCTGAAATATAGATAGTCGTTCCAGGATGAACGATACGAAAATGGAACCGTAGACAAACTGCTTCAGTTTGACTTGCTTGCATTTTGTGAGTTGCCTCTTAATATTTTTGGTCACTGCAGTAGCCCAATCAAATAGTGTTGGACTCATACACTCAGTAGCTAGCAGGAGTTGGGCCTTGGTTGCCTCATGTGTAGCTTGCGATCCCGCAGCTCATGTGATGGTGTGTAGCACTACTCTTAGTGCTAGATCCTGGACAGTGTGGATGTCCATTTTCCCGCTTCGTGATCCGGTTCGTGCCCCTGGGCAGACCCTCGCCATTACCTGCTCCATATTTGCCCCAGATGGTCTGCTGCCTGTCAAGATGGGCAGCGGACCTCTGCGCGACAATCCGGTTATGAAATATACATCGGGAACCTCCAGTTCTAGTACTTGGTCCCGAAGTTTGAAAACTTCCTCATTTTCGTCCCATATACTAACCAAGTATTGTAGTAGCTCTGGATGAGCTCGTAAACAGGGTGTGAGGAAGAATTTCTTAAGTCCACAGTTCTTAAGTGCAGTCATGCAAGCTTCATTCTCCATAGCCATTTCATCCTCCTCTCCATGTTCCCTTTCCTTCCATTCGATAACCATTTTTTCCTTTATATCTGCATCAACACAATCAAAAATACATTGTTAGATCTCTAGAACATTTGAAAATCCACATAGATAGCTCACATTTTCAAAATTTTGAGCGGAAAAATGCATTGTGCCATTGGCGCGACCTCTTTGTGAGCAAATGTCCATTGGCATGGGTCCGCGCCCGATACCCGTGCCAATGGAGAGAGCCCTAAAATTTCAAAATGGTTTTCCCAGAAGTCTAATACATAATAAAAGCATATAAAAAAATGGATTGAAATGGAGCTTAGGGAAACACCTATTACCTGGAACAAACAGGGAATTGAATCGTAGCCCGGATCAGTCGTATTCGTCGTCAGAAGTTCACACACAAAATGGACCACTACTGCTCTCCAATGAGGTAAATAGTAAAAGTAATTTTGTTTTTACCATTTGAGACTTATTTATAACTTTTGAAATCTAATTAGGTTTTAAAAATCATTTTTTTATTAATATTTTGATATATTTTGTTGAAAATGGATTTTACACTTGCCTTTATGTGCAGCAACAGGTTTTCACGCAATTTCAATTGTGACACGAGTTGTATTTTATACTTTTTCGGACTCGGTAAATACACGAAAAAATTATTTTGGATTAATCTTTCAGCTCTTTTCTGACTCTCTAAACATGAAAAGATTACCGAGTTCCTTGTCGTTTCGATCTTGTTAAAGTGGACACGAAACGACATCTACCCAGTATACATTTACCCCTTTTTTGGGCTGGGATAGATTATTTACGAAAAAGGAATACCCTAGCCTATCGCAACTAGAAGGTTTCCTCAGACATAGTTTTCTACCTTTTCGGATCTGAGGAACTATTTATGAAAAAGGATTGTTGGAGTTTATTTTTCTATTGTCTTTTCAGACTCTCTAAACATGAAAATACACCGAGTTCTTCCTTTGTGAGACTCGTTAAACCCTGATGACATTGGATTCAGTCGTAATGACGTTATCTGAGTCGCTCCTTCCTAGGGATAGTTAAATGTACTAGGATGGATTCGTCCAAAGGACTAACTTATATTACAAGCATATGTTATCCCCTTCAAGCTTGTTATCAAAATAATTGGGGTACTCGCCAGAAATGGTGGGGGAAAATGGAACCACAATCATTATCGTGTTAGCAGTATGTTGCTCTTGAACATGGAACTTGTCTGCATTCGTGTCGGGTTGGGGACATCTCATCTCGTTTTCCACTTGCCTCCATGGGTTTGGGTAATCCTTTTTGACCTCTCATCTGCTCTTTGCCTCGTCGCCATGACCTATGATCCGTTGATTTCAAATGCTGCCAAACTTGCTCTCGTGCCGTTTATATGTTCAAGAGAAGTTGACTTCTGCAAGTATCAACCTTCCTCTGATTCTCATCTGATCCTGATTCACAAAAACATTATGTTCCTCTGTCTCGTGTCGATGATGTGGGAAACACTATGGCCCACCTTTTATCAAGGTCACTTCCTATCGACTTCAGCTCATTATCCAGGAAGATGATCTAGAGACTCCCTTCCGGTACCTTGGAGCTTGCATGCCTCAATGGCAGGTTCTTCGCATTCGGCTTGAGGTTTTTATCATTGGCCTTCGATCGAGTGATTCTACAGGTGTTCGACGTCAGCTCATTGTTCACATACCGTATATTGTACCGGTAGTACCTTGAGGACCATTGGCATTAATGGTGGTACCTCTCGCGTCTGTTAACAACTTTTATCATTGGCTGGTAATCATACGATGTTCTTGCATGTTCGACTTCAGCTCACATATTTGCATGCTTGAACTTGTACTTTTTTCAGGTCGAGATGGAGCGCAAGACCCTGGATTCTTGTCTGTTATAATCCAGGCTGTGGTTTTGTGGATTCTTATGATTAGTTACATGACTCACTGATTGAATGGTTGCGACCATACCTGAGTCCATTTACAGATACTCACTTGATGGCTGTGTCCATGCCTTGGATCTGGGTTATTACATACTCTGTTATGGATGGCTGCACCCATACCACGTATATATCATGTATTTGAGACATCAGTTGTACTTCTCTACGTAGGTTTTCCGACGACGATGTTTTTAGTTGGACACGTTCTCGTAAAGCATTTCACCCCTCTCTGTCTCTTGGGCCTCATGCTTTAGGGGGCATCTGTTTCAAAGTAATTTGTCACCGTCCCTAAAATTCCCCATCCCGCACAATTGGAGGGCTCATTCCATGACCTATGAGTAGTGACATAACTTGGAAACACTTTCATGGCATTCCCATAAACATGTACTTTCATTGCGCTGAAGACAACTCCTTGTGAAAACCCTTAAAAACACCGTTTTTTGCATTGGCATGGGTAGTCAGTTTAGTACCCACGCCAATGGGGGAAATCCTTCAAAGAGGGCATGCCAATTGGCGCTCTGTCCCAGAGTCGCACTCGCGCCAACTATTTTGAGTGTTTTTAAAAAATAAATGGCGGACGTTTCATCCTAACTGATCCAGAAAATGGTATCTAATTTTAGTTGGGAGGTTTGGCTCCAGATCTCCATGTAGAGGAAGTGGTTTGCCACCTCTCATGGAAGCTTCCTTGAGGATAGGGCCAATCCCATGATTATAGGGATCCCAACTCCCCTTCCTCCATCTATAAAATATTGCTCATCTCATTTGCAAGCTAGTCTCCAAGTCCCCAAGAGCCATCAGAGCCTTATGCTGCAAGAGCCTTGATTCATTCCCTTAAGGCCAAATCCAAGCAAGGAGATCATTGTCGAGACATCTGAAGAGAGAGGTTTGTCCCATCCCCGACACGATTTTTCGAGACGTGTTCCGTTGGTGACCCTCCGAAGGAGAATTCAGCATCAGGGCTATGGTTGTATTCTTCTTTTATTGATTAATGATAAGCGACTATTGGTTATGGTTCCACTCTTGTTGTTGATTATGATGATGAGTTATGTCTTCTCTGACTGACATATAGTTGCATGTACTGGATTTTACGCTTGTGTTTATTTTGTTTCTTGCGTGTGCAGGTGTCCGATCACGGAGATCGTGAGGATTGTGATCTACCGGAGCTAAGGAACGGGAGCGCGCGTTGGATTCCAGGTAAGCCTTCATCGCTAGTTGGTTTATTTGCAATTAGGATCCTGCACTATAGCGTGAACGATTGTTGCTAGACACGGTCTGGGCTAGTAGGGATCGCCTTTGTCCGCAGAGGGGATTTACCTCCACAACACTCCATATAAACTGAAGTTCTCCACAATTAGTGGAGTTATTTTAGGGGTTATTGGACAAATTGTTTATGCTCTACCTTGAGTATTCTTTGACCATTCTGAGAGTGTGAATACTCCATTTAAACTTTCTTGGACATTCCAAAACCATTTTTGAGTGTTGTAGAGCCATCAAAGGACTTCTAAGTATGATTTTACATCAGATAAGTTCTAGGGGCCACCAGGGATCAGAAGCAGAATTAGGCCTAGCCAAGGAAGATAGAGGCCTTACTGAGGAAAAAAATAGTAATGTTTGGATGTTTAAAACAATATGGATCTAATTATTAGGTTTGAAAAGCCATCAGATTACTTTTGAGCGTGATTTTTCTTCAGAGAAGTTCCAAGGACCATCAAGGGCACCAGGGGTCAACGGAAGAATGAGGCCTATCCAAAGCATCCAGTAACCATTATCAACAAACCAATAGTCTATTATGAATATTTTGAACCTTTTAAATCCATTGAAGGGATTTTTAGAAGCTTTTGAAGACTTATGAAGGTCGATATGCTTCAGAGAAGTTTTTCAGTGAACCCAAAGCCAAGGGGTGCCACTAGGTGTTGGAGGTGTAATCGGAGCATCTGAAGACCAATTTCAGTAAGTGAATATTCTATTATGAATATTTTGGACATTCTGAATTCATTGGAGGGATTTTTAGAAGCATTTGGAGACTTCTGAAGGCTGAAAATCCACATGGAAGTTTCGGGCAGCCCAGGACCAACAGTGGATGGAGGCCTAGGTTGGGAAGCGAGAGTGCATTTTGAGAAAATGATCAGTCTATTTTCGAGTAGCCTAGGTCCAACAATGGATGGAGGCCTAGATTGTGAAGCCAGAGCTCATTATAAGCAAATGATCAGTCTGTTTTGGATGTATTTTTTATGATGTATGCATTATAAAAGGTTTCAGGGACACAAAATTATTTCTTAAGGAGTTAGTGCCATAGAGAAGCTCAGGGAAGCTTAAGAGCACTGACAGAAGAGATCAAGTCCAAGGGGACCGAGGTTCATCTTCAGAGAGATAGTAGTCATTCCAGGGGTATGATGGTATTCTAAACCTAATGATACAGTCAAAATAACCATTGGATTTTATTTATTAACTTGTAAAATAAATTTTCAATCATAATCCCAAAGATCCAAGTTAGTTGACATAGGCTCAAGGAGACATAGCCCACGATATTCGGGTGAACTCATTTATTAAATTTTTTGTTATGTGTTGATGCTTATTTGCTGCACATTATGATAGTTGTAAATTATTAACATCAGAAAAAAAAATGTGTAATTCCTCACACTTAAATAATTAAAATAGTTTAAAACACATACATCTGAATCAAGAATTCAATTCTGCATAGCCAAGTATAAGCTATATCTTATTTTTTTTTAACTGAGTGGAAGGTGCATGCAAGGCATAACAATTAATCCACCCATTTCATATCAGTTGGTATCAGAGGAATAGCTTTCTTGCTTGACGTAGCACTAGGTTTCTTTCTTGACAAAGCACTAGGTTGCTTGCTTGACAGAGCACTAGGTTGCTTGTTTGGCTTGAAATGTGTTTAAGAGTGAAAAGAATTTAACTGTTTGCAAATTGACTAATGCTTACAAGTTTTAGTTTTCTAGAGGTGAAGGGAATCTATTGCTAGCTAAGTCCAGAAGAGGACAAGAAGGAATAAGGTTGAAAGCATTCTCCTTACAAAGTACCTCAAGGAAACCCTTGAATCACAAGAGGTATTGTTTGCAAAAAGAGGTTGTTTGAAGAAGAGATACAAGCGGCAGAAAAGAGCTTGAATATACAGCGATATTGTTAAGAAGCTTTGTCAATTATTTTTGAAAGATTTATGAATTTTTGTTGAAGTACTTTAATTCATTTACATAATGATGACAACTTCATCAAGTGAGGTTTCAAAATCCTCATTTACAAGACTCTTTGATGAAGAGATGAAGCGAGACTTCTACATCCTAAAGGACATGGTGCAAATTTTGTATGAAGATGGAAGGAAAAGCACTAGACTTCATGATAAATTGCTTGCTATGAAGCAAAAGAAAGAATTACTTTTTCAAATAATGCAAGAGATGGAGATGGAGCTCCATCATGCCCAAGAGGCTTTAACCAAACACATGCTTGAAGCAGAGGTAAACCACTCAAATTTTTCTTCAAAATCCTCTTCAGATAGATGTGTAGGTTCATTTGAAAATCACACTATAGGTATAGGGTCCAAGTTGATGTTAAAAATGGGCTATGAATGCAAGGGTATCTGATAACATTCACAAGGCATGATTGATCCTATTTTGGTTGAGGAAAGGCCTAAGAAGTTTGGTCTAGGCTATGTTCAATCTTATGGAAAAAACTCTATAGCCATGAAGACATTTGAGACAACTCCAAGAAGAAAGTTTGTTGCAATTTCTAAACCACAAACATGTCAAGTTTGTTTTCAAGTTGAATGCCATTGTTTGAAGCCTATGTTACAGCAATATGTTTGTAGATATGCAGCTTATGGTGAGCAAGAGAGTTCTGACAGCTATCAATACATGAACATTGATGTTGATCTTAAAAATAGAGGTGGAACCTCTTAAAGTTCATCTCCTCAAGAAGGTAAAAAATATGGACATGCAAAGCAACATTTGAGGTATAATTCTTCCCATAGTCAAATTGATTATGTTTTTGTTAAGCATGGAGAATATTCATGCGTGAAACGAATAAAGAGTTTTTGTTCCTATTGTGGTATATGTAACCATGATGTTTCAAGATGCTGGAAGAGATTGAAGGCACATGGGAAATAGTTGAAGCGAAGGCAACTTGCATAGAAGGTGCAAAAGACTTGCACACATTGCCAGAAGAAGGGACATTTTTTTGCACATGTTGGACATCGCATCCAACCAATCGTCCCAAGCATTTGAAGAAAGAGGATAGAAAGACTGGTGAAAATGGAACCAAATATTCCATCATTGATGTGAGAACAGATTTTTCACATGAAGAATATTTTCAGCAGAAAAAGTCGCCATGGAAGTGGCTTGGTAAGAAGTGGTTTGACTTCTTAACCTAGTAAGACATACATTCATTTGTACATATGAAAATTTCAGTCATGTATACATTTTTGTTGAAAACTTAGGTTTGTTTGAGTCACCTTTGATCGATGATCAAGGAAATGATGTTCAGCTACCTTCTATTGAATATTTCTCACCATAAAATTTCTGAATGAGTTCAAGGAAGACACAATTCTTGACAGGAGGACAAGAGCATCAATAGGGAAAGTGTTGACTACCTTCAAGTTTGGGGCTCAAAGGAACTAAGCCAAGAGAGGCAAAGTTCAAGGATACTGGAAATGTGACGGTGTTGTACTCTCATCTACTGAATAGGTAATCAGTCTTTTGGGATCCAAAAGATTCCAATGGGGAGGTGTGATCATATTTGGATCAAGACCTAAGTGATAGCTCAAATTTCAAATTGTTCGAAAGTGTGTTGAACCTAAGCAACCGGATAGATCTCATCTTCCTTATTCTGGTGTCGTGAACGATTCAAAAATCTGACACCGTATGAAGAAGTTATCGCATTTTGAAAAGTCCAGTAAACTGCAAATTTTGATAGTTGACCGGGTTTGATTGTGCATTTGTACAGTAAGCAAAAAGAATATTTCAGGGAATATTCCTCAGAAAATTCCCTAAAATATTCCTTCTCGGCCAGTCGCATGCTGATAAGTGGCACGTCCTATTTTACAATGGGTTTTACGTGTTTTTTGAATAGCCAATGATAGGGTGACACATGGCCAGCCCTGAGGCCACCACATGTCCCCAAGAAGATGTAGCAAAATTTTGTTTGGGTCTGCAGGGCTCGACCCTAAGACCTCCTGCCAAGCACACATGAAGTTTACCATCCAAGCTATGATTAGTTCTTAAATACTATAGGTCTCGAGTAATATTTTAGGTTTGAAAAGTTTGCATTTGGGGGCTGGAGGGGCCAACCCCTCCCCATATGGCCCACGCCCATGTCCAAGGGCTAAACCACATAGTAAAAGATTAACCAACATCCCGCGTAGCTTTCACATGGCTAAAGTTTAATGTTAAGCCCTTCGCACGGTTTATGAAACTGTCACAGCCAGCATTCTGGAGATTTTGGGTCACATGGCATGGTTAATGCCAACAGTTTCTGCCTATAGTTGCGCTAACCCATAACTCAACCACGATTCTAGTTTTAAAACCGGAGTTAAATGTCATGGTTTCTGCCCGTTCAACGGTTATGTAACCGTGTGTGTTGGGGCATGTGCCCAACAACCAACTTAACATTAAATTTACGATTAGTTATGGCAGACTATTTGGAGCGCGGCGAAAATTGGCCATTAGTTCCATTTTTAACTCCAGATAAATTGAAGTTCTCCACAAATAGTGGGGGTTACTAGACAAAAAATTTTATGCTCTATATTGAGAATTATTCGACCATTATGAGAGTGTGAATATTCAATTAAAATTTTCTTGGACACTCCAGAGCCATTGGTGATAGTTGCAGAGCCATCAGAGGACATATGAGCATGATTTTGCTTTAGAGAAGTTCTAGGGGTCAACAGCAGAATGAGGCCTAGCCAAGGCAGCTAGAGGCGATAATCAGGAAACCAATAGTCATTTTTGGATGTTTCAGACATTTTGGATCTAATGATGAGGTTTTCAGATCCATCAAAGGACTTCTAAGTCTGATTTTTCTTTAGAGAAGTTCCAACGGCCACCAAGGCCACCAAGGGCCATCAGGAGAATGAGGCCTATCCAGAGCAGCCAGTAACCATTCTCAGCAAACCAATAGTCTATTATGACTATTTTGAACCTTATGAATCTATTTAAGGGATTTTCAGAAGCTTTTGAATACTTCTGAAGGTCAAGATGCTTCATAGAATTTTTCAGTGAACCTAGAGCCAAGGGGTGCCACTAGGTGTTGGAGGCGTAACTAAGGCAGCTGGAGGCCAATTTCAGTAAGTTAATAGTATATTCTAACTATTTTTGACATTATTAATCCATTGGAGGGATTTTCAAAAGCATTTGGAGACTTCTAAAGGCTGAAAATCCACATGGAAGTTTCGGGCAGCCCAGGACCAACAGTGGATGGAGGCCTAGGTTGGGAAGCGAGAGTGCATTTTGAGAAAATGATCAGTCTATTTTGGATGTATGTTTTATGCTAGAGATAGTATAAAAGGTTTCAAGTATAGAAAAGGATTTCTTAAGGAGTTAGTGCCACAGATAAGCTCAAGGAAGCTTAAGGGCACCGACAGAAGAGATCAAGTCCAACGGAGTCAAGGTTCATCGTCAGAGAGATAGCAGCCATTCCAGGGGTATGATGGTATTGTAAACCCATTGGTATAGCATAAAAAACCATTGGAGTTAAGTAGAAACTTGTAAAAGAATTTTTTCATCATAATCCCAAAGAGCCAAGTCAATTGACAAAGGCTCAAGGAGATGCAACCCACGACATTCGGGTGAACTCCTTTATTAAATTTGCTGTCATGTGTTGATGCTTATTTGCTGCAGTTTATGGTTGCTATACATGCTAAATATCAGCAAAAAAAATGTGTAATTCCTCACACTTAAAGCATTAAACCAGTTTAAAACACATACACTTGAATCAAGAATTCAATTCCGCACAATCAAGTATAAGCTAGATCTTAATTTTTTTAATTGAGTGGGAGGTGCTTGCAAAACATAACAAGTTATCCACCCATTTCAGATCAAGTGCTATCAAAGCACTAGGTTTCTTTCTTACCAGAGTACTAGGTTGCTTGCTTATCAGAGCACTAGGTTGCTTGTTTGACTTGAAAGGTGTTTAACAGTGCAAAGAATTTAATTGTTTTCAAATTGACTGATGCTTACAAGTTTGAGTTTTCTAGAGGTGAAGGGGAGATATTGTTAGCTAAGTCTAGAAGTGGACAAGAAAGAATAAGGCTGAAATAATTCTCCTTACCCAAAGGACCTCAAGGCAACCCTTGAAGCACAAGAGGGATTGTTTGCAAAAAGAGGTTGTTTGAAGAAGAGATACAAGCGGTAAAAAAGAGCTTCATTAGGGGAATTTTGAGGTCTAAAATGGGCCTCCTAAGGAAATTATAAAATAATAGTGGAAAAAATCTAATAAGATTTGATGACATCATCAAATTTTAGAGGGAAAAATGGAAAAACTACTTTTTCAACTCATATTTTCAACTTATCTCCCAAAGTTTTTACTCAAATTTCGAGCAAGAGTACTCGTTGGATGCGAAATTTAATTCCCCATCCAAGGAGTACCCATGTTGCATACTTTTGATGGGTCCTACTACACGAAAAATGAGAAATACATAAAAAAAAATGTGATTACAATCACGTTTTTAATGTATTTCTCATTTTTCGTGTAGTAGAGTTCATCGAAAGTATGCAACATGGGTACTCCTTGGATGAGGAATTAAATTTCGCATCCAACGAGTACTCCTGCTCGAAATTAAGTAAAAATTTTGGGAGATAAGTTGAAAATACGAGTTGAAAAAGTAGTTTTATTATTTTATTATTTTCTAATATTTTTACCCTTTTATTTAAAAAATGGTAAATCATCCCCCATGGTTGACATCATCATCTTGAATCCTATTGGTTGTTATAAAGTTTATTTTTGTTGTACATTTTTCTTATGAGACCCATTTTAGACCTCAAAATTCCCTAATGGAATCTACAGCCATATTGTTAGGAAGTTTTGTCAATTTCTTTTGAAAGCTTTGTTAATTTTTGTTGAAGTTATTTAATTCATTTACATAATGATGACAACTTCATCAAGTGAGGATTCAAAATCCTCCTTTACAAGAATCTTCAATGAAGATATGAAGCGAGACTTCTACATCCTGAAGGACATGGTGCAAATTTTGTATGAAGATGGAAGGGAAAGCACTAGACTTCATGAGCAATTAGTTGTTATGAATAAATAGAAATAATGACTTATTCAAATAATTCTTGAGATGGAGATGCAGCGCCATCATGCCCAAGAGGCCTTAACCAAACACATGCTTGAAGCATAGGTAAATCACTCAAATTTGTCTTCAAATTCCTCTTCATATAGATGTGTGGGTTCATTTGAAAAGCACACTAGAGGTATAGGGTCCAAACTTATGTTGAAAATGGGCTATGAAGGCAAGGGTCTAGGCAAACATGCAAAAGGAATGATTGATCCTATTTTGGTTGAGGAAATTCCTAAGAAGCTTGGTCTAGGCAATGTTCAATCTTATGGCAAAAACTCTACAGCCATGAAGGAATTTGAGACAACTCCAAGAAGAACTTTTGTTGCTAGTTCTAAACCACAAACATGTCAAGTTTGTTTTCAAGTTGAATGCCATTGTTTGAACCCTATGTTGTAGCAAGATGTTTGTAGACATGCAGCTTATGGCAAGCAAGAGAGTTATGATAGCTATGAAGACATGAACACTGATGTTGGTCTTAGAAAGAAAGTTGGAACCTCGTCAAGTTCATCTCCTCAAGAAGGTAAAAAATATGGACATATAAAGCAACATTTGAGGTATAATTCTTCCCATAGTCAAGTTGATTATGTTTTTGTTAAGCATGGAAAATCTGCATGTGTGAATGGAAGAAAGAGTTGTTGTTCCTATTGTGGTATGTGTAACCATGATGTTTCAAGATGCTGAAAGATATTGAAGGCATATAGGAAACAGTTGAAGCAAGGGCAACTTGCACAGAAGGTGCAAAATACTTGCACACATTTCCAGAAGAAGGAAAATTGTGTTGCCCAATGTTGGAAATTGCATCCAACCAATCATCCCAAGCATTTGAAGCAAGAGGATAGAAAGACTGACGAAACTGAAACTAAAGATTCCATCATTGATGTGAGAATAGATGTTTCACATGAAGAAGATTTTCAGCAGCAAAAGTTGCCATGGAAGTGGCTTGGTAAGAAGTGGTTTGACTTCTTAATCCAGTAATACATACATTCATTTGTACATATGCAAATTTCATTCATGTATGCATTTATGTTGAAAACTTACGTTTTTTTTAGCCACCTTTGATCGATGATCAAGGAAATGATATTCAGCTACCTTCTATTGAAGATTTCTCACAAGAAAATTTTTGAATGAGTTCAAGGAAGACACAATTCTTGACAGGAGTACAAGAGCATCAATAGGGCAAGATTTGACTACCTTCGAGTTTGGGGCTCTCTATAAAACAGATTCTTGCACACAATAATAGAGTGTGTGTTTCCTTACATGGAAACCTCATCAAATTTGTCATTAAAAACCACATTCAATTCAGCTCAAAACATATACAAAGAAGAGAGAGCCCACGCAAACAAAATACTGGTATATAATAACACACAAAATTCATATTAAAACCAATTTCCCGAATATTACATTTGTGGGCCTCTCGGCTCTCAGCATTTTCAAAAACTCTTACATCGTTTCTCTCTATCTCTCTCTATATTCCACACTCTGTCCTCCATCCTCACACAAGCTTCATATTTATACACAATTATGAATTAACTTCAATCCATGATTTCCTCCACACAAATCTCAACCAAATGCTAAAATATCTTTATCCCTTATTTGACTCAACTAAGTTCCATTTAAGGAACTCCTAATCCCTAAATTATCTACCCAAATCAATTCCCTCATACTCTCAACTAATTAAGAGAATATTTACAATAATCCTCACACTCAGATTATCCTCTCTTAATTTAAATAAAAATGAGCATAATAATTTATAAAATAAATAAAAAAGACATCACCCCCTATTTACACAATATTTTAATGAAAATGAAGCAGGATGCTCCTGCATCATACTCCCTATGCAGAGAAGTTTCCATAGACTCCTGTCTATGAGGTCTGTCACTTTATGTAATAATGTGACAGCCACAAGTCTCAATGACTTGCTCCCTCCAGGATTCCAAACTCTGTTCTGTCGCTGGTCCTTTGAAGTATCAACACCATTTTGTAATTCATCACATGATTCCCAGAATAGTATTTTTAGAATACTATCGAATGTAACTCTCGCTTTTCCATACCACATCATATTTATTTTGGGAAATACATACTCGTGTAGAAACACTGATACCCATTCTTCTGGTCTCCAAACTCTAAAATAATCTCGAACTGGTTGTACATCAGCATCACTCATTCTATCAATCGGATTCCATTGGTCTTTACAACAATTTATTTTTCCAATTCCTCGGAGTAATTCCTCTTTATCTTCCATCTCCAATTGCGCTAAATACTCAACTTTCTGAAATGAATAATAATCAATAATTTCTCCTTGATCACAACTATAGTCATTTATTTCTCCTATAGTAACAAATTCCTCATCTGGTGTTGTACCTGCATTCATCAACAAACTATTAGTTTTAAAAAGATAAGACCTTTCAGCCTCTTTTGATGCTTCAAGCACCAATCTCCCATCATAGACCTTCAAGATTTCAGTAAATCCTCTTTGGAATTGATGGCTACTTTCATCTTTATCCTGTAGGTTTAATACTTTTGTTTCCTTTATTTCTCTATGGACATAACTTCCTTTCTGTTCTTGATATTTCATCTCATCTCCAAATACTTTCTGCTCAATTTCTCTGATTTCAACATCATAGTTATTTATTTTTCCTTCTGTACCTACAACCACATTATTATTTGAAAATTTATAACACTCACTCAATTCTATAAATGTTAAAAACATTTCATCCCTATCATTCATGGTAACTACAATCTCTTCTGTATCAGGTTCTGCAAGTCTCATCTCTTCTTCAGGTTCCTTAATCCATCATTCCAAGAACTCTATTTCCATGTGAAATATTTCCAACATTTCATCACAACCTTCATTCCCAGCTTCATTCTTCTTCTGGAAATATTCCTGAGTTATCTTGGTTTCTGTATCATCACACTGCAAAATTCTGTCAGAAATTTCATTAAACAAATTCATTTTTTTACCTCCTTGAAATATCAATTCGGCATTTTCATTATGCCTTTGCTCCACAACAGCTTCAACTGGTTGTCTTACAACAAACAAGAACTCATCTATGAATTATTCCTGCTTCAATAAATAAGTACCTTCCTTCTCTGAAAGGCATCCTCCATCATACTTCACTTCAAAGGCTTCATTTATCTTTGTGACAGTTTCACCAGACTTTCCACCATCTTCTACGCATCCTGCAAACATACACAAACTATGAGTTTCAAAAATACAAGGCTTCATAGCCTCATCTACTTCTCTTGTCAACATATCTTCAAATTCTTCTGAACTATTCCAATAGTTCATGAGATCTCTCTCATTGATCTCATCACCCAGAATTTCACCCTGTTCTGGGCCACAAATGGAAACTTCCATTTTCAACTCAGCCTCTCTGAGTTCTTCACATCTCAATTGCACATTCATCATCTGCTCGAGCTTCCTCGGCTCTTCTGTCAACTGTATGTTTACCTGTTGTTCCCTTTTTGCGTGTAGCCTCTGCCATTTCACTTTCTTCCTCATGGTCCAACCATGTCTCTGGTCTCTCTTGTTTCTCTGCAACAATTCCATCAATAACTCAAGGTGAACTATTATCTCATCTTTCTCCCTCTCGTACTCTCTATCAGTCAACTGCTTACATATGCCATTTGCCTTGGCATATTCCTTCTTTCTTCTGTTGCGGTCATTCTCAGAACCTCTGAAATGACTATCAACATTCATCTTCTCCTCCTTTATTAACTTCATCTATTCACGTGTGGATTTCATTCGAATCCACTTTTCAGCAAGTCTCCATACTTGCCATTCAGCAATACAAGCTTTCTTCCTGTACTTGACCTCTTTCAGTTCTCTGTCTTGGAATCATTTATGGGCAATTCTCTTGCTCCTCTTTGTTGCAAAAAACAACTTCAGTAATGCTTGTGTTACAGTGACCAACTCTTTGGGTGTCGGGCTCCACCAATCTTGCACCCAATTACATTCAAACCTTTGACTTGACTTACGACTCTTTGACTCCAGACTTTACATCAACTCTTCATCTTACCAATTCTCACTCATTCTCATTCTTATGATAATATCATAAGTCACTAATTACATCGTCTCCCTTTATCACTTCAAATGCACTCCACTATTCCCAAGATTTATTTTATGATGAAAATAAAATAACCCATTTAATTTCCAACATTTTAAATACCTCTTTGAAATGAATTTTCATACCTTATGATCCCTTCAATAAACCTTTTCTTTGCAATGTCAATTCTCCGGATTTCATTCTTATGTGTCTTCTTTATCACTGTGAATATTCACATGCCCTTCAGACCATAACCTTTTCAACATGATTATCCTCTTAGTGCAAACAATTTCCCTGTACTTCCATGCATTTCCTTCTTTGTAGTGACGGTTCTCATGTAACATCATCTCTTTTCAATGCACAAAAACAATTCCTTTATAGGAATTTTCCAAAACTTTATTTTAATATGGTGACATCAACACATTTCTCCGGCCGCAACAAACACAAACCACGCTCGAACCATATTTTCACATCAATTTCTTGTTGTCTCTTTGCGTTCTCCACATGACCAATACAACCCTCAGCAATCACCATCAATCTTCACATATTTCCAATACGATTTCTCATACCAGCAACGCTTAGCGAATTATCTGGGGTATAAAACTCTGAAAAAGATTCCACAAGACAACCGTCAATACCCTTAACATGAATCTTCTCTTTATAAAATACTTGAAGCCTTCAAACCCAGAAAACAAATACTAGGAGAACATAGTCGATTCGAAACTCTTTTAAAAGCATCTCACGCGATCTCAGCATTTAAGATACCACACGTAGATCAAAGAATACTACCACGCTTCCACTGTGCCAGTGAATCCACCATAAGAAATCAATCTTCCCCTAATCCAGCAATCGCTGGTTGACAAAAGTAAGGACCAATTTTTTTCACAAGTAATGCAATGCAATACATAGTCCCTTAAAATCTAGGCTGCAGTCAGCACTACTATCTTGATTCAATTTCTCACTTTTTGACTTTTCCAAGCAATGACCAAACCTTTAAAACTACATGATAGAGCCTGCAACGACAAACTCCACGAAACAACAAAACTCAAGCTCTCGAGAACAACAGGACTAGAAATTCTAGGTAGAGTCTATGTCTGCATTGTAGACAACTAGGTCATAGTTCCAATGAATGTCCATGGCAAGCTCCCCGGCCTCAAGGGTGTCAAGTTGATCATAGTTCGAATGAGCTACCTCGGTAGCCTCAAAGGCATAGAACGGGTTCTACTGGTATCACTCTATCCCGGAATGCTATCAGGCTTAAATAAAATGAGTCAATTTTGGGACTGTAGTCTTTAGATAATCCATGATTGAACATCCTATTTCAAGGAAAATGAAATTTGCATTAGCGATGCTTTGAATTTGACCTTAGAGGCTCTGGCACATGAAGAATTAAGTATCAAGAATAATCAGAACAGATATGGTGCATTCATGAATGATAATAACCTCTACGTTAGTTTCTTCGTTGCAGTGAATATCTTTTGTTATTCCTGATAAACATTTTGGTGACATGTTACTACTTGTATTATACATGAACACAGGAAGTGCTTTGTGAGAGCTTCCAAATTCCTTGTGCTTTGCGAACTTCCAACACTGAAAAACAGAGAAGAGAAGTGTTTGTTATTATGACGTGAGCTCGATGCAGAGCAGATGAGCTCCAACTTCAAATGCAGCCCACACTCACTATCCACATATGCACTATCCACAGGTGCACTCCACTTGCTGTTGCAATTGACTCACACAAGCATGGATCTGGAGACTGCCTCACTAAGTCAGCCCCATGCTTCACTCAGCTCTTTGACCACGCAATCAGCAGATCACAATGAATCCATCATGACCACGCAGCTCCAGAACACACAACACGCAGCACAATCATAGCTCCTCCCTCTGCACGGAGAAACGTAGCACATGATCTGAATTCTGTATCTTAGCCCTCCTTACGGAGAAATGACATCCCACACAGTCAGATCTAAAAACTGCTTCAATATCCTGCGTCATAGACCACTTGTCTCAAAATGCAGACTGTTATGTAGATCCACCTCCTCACAATGCACAGGAATGCCCAGTTGCTCTCACATATTCCACAAGTTTAGATCCTCTATAAATATGCATAAAAAAATTAGAACGAAAACTAATCAGAAAATGATGCAAAGAATGCCGCGAAAAATAAATATCAACAGCTCTTTAAATGTTAAATGATACTTTAACAATATTCAACTGGCCACCATTTAAAATCATATATCGCAGCAAAGAAGTTCATTGCCATTAATGTTGACCACTGTGCAAGCTCGGAATTTATATGGGCTTGACTTCTCATACCCTGCGAAGGATTTTCCACACTCTACCTTACAATTGATTGGAAACACACACGTTGCCTTACTCATCATTGTCACAACCCCTGGATGAGCCTTAGGCTCTGATACCAAATGATGCATGGATTCTGCTATAAAACATATCCTTGTGCACAATAATAGAGTGTGTGTTTCCTTAACATGGAAAACTCATCAAATTCGTCATTAAAAACCACATTCAAATCATCCCAAAACATATACAAAGAAGAGAGAGCCCATGCAAACAAAATACTAGTATATAATAACACACGAATTTCAGATTCAAACTAATTGCCCGAATATTACATTTGTGGGCCTCTCGGCTCTCGGCCTTTTCAAAAACTCTCACTCTATTTCTCTCTATCTCTCTCTGTATTCCACGCTCTGTCCTCCATCCTCACACAAGCTTCATATTTATACACAAATATGAATTAACTCCAATCCATGATTTCCTCCACACAAATCTCAACCAAATCCTAAAATATATTTATCCCTTATTTGACTCAACTAAGTTCCATTTAAGGAACTTCTAATCCCTAAATTATCTACCCAAATCAATTCCCTCATATTCTCAATTAATTAAGAGAATATTTACAATAATCCTCACACTCAGATTATTCTTTCTTAATTTAAATAAAAATGAGCATAATAATTTATAATTAAAAAATACATCACCCCCTATTTACACAATATTTTAATGAAAATCAAGTAGGATGCTCCTACATCAGCAAGGAAAAGTGTAAGGAGGCTGGAAATGTGAGGGTGTTGTACTCTCATCTACTAAATAGGTAATCAGTCTTTTAGGGTCCAAAATATTCCCAATGGGGAGGTGTGATCAGATTTGGATCAAGACCTAAGTGATAGCTCAAATTTCAAAGTGTTTGACACTCTGTCAAACCTGAGCGACCGGATAGATCTCGTCTTCCTGATTCCAGCACCGTGAACGGTTCGAAAATCCGACACCGTATGACAAAGTTATCGTGTTTTGAAAAGTCCAGTAAACTGCAAATTTTGAAAGTTGACCAAGTTTGACTGGGCATTTGTACAGTCAGCAAAAATAATATTCTAGGGATATTCCTAGAATATTCCTTGGAATATTCCTTCCAAGTTAGTCACATGCTGACAAGTGGCGTGATCCTATTTGACAATGGGTTGTACGTGTTTTTTGAACAAACAATGAGAGGGTGACATGTGGCCAGAGCTGAGGCAGCCACGTGTCCCCGAGAAGGTGTAGCAAAATTTTGTTTAGGTCTGCAGGGCTCGACCCTAAGACCTCCTGCCAAGCACGCGCGAGGTTTACCATCCAGTCTACAAGTAGTTCTTAACTACTATAGGTCTCGGGTAATATTTAAGGTTTGAAAAGTTTAAATTTGGGGGTTGGAGGGGCCAATCCCTCCCCATATGACCCACGCCCATGTCCAAGGGCTAAACCACAGAGTAAACGATTAACCGATATCCCGTGTAGTGTTCACATAGGTAAAGTTTAATGTTAAGCCCTCTGCGCGGTTTATGAAATTGTCACCGCCAGTGTTCAGGATATTTTGGGTCACATGGCATCGTTAATGCCAACAGTTTCCACCTACAGTTGCGCTAACCCATAACTTAACCACGATTCCAGATTTAAAACCGGAGTTAAATGCCGCGGTTTTTTCCCGTTCAACGGTTATGTAACCGTGTGTTTTGGGGCATGTGCCCAGCAACCAACTTAACATTAAATTTATGGTTATTTATGGCAGACTATCTGCAGCATGCCCAAAATTGGCGGTCAATTCCATTTTTAACTCGAGATAAATTGAAGTTCTCCACAATTAGTGGAGCTGTTTTAGGGGTTACTGGACAAGATTGTTTATGCTCTATCTTGAGCATTATTCGACCATTCTGAGAGTGTGAATAGTCAATTTCAATTTTCATGGACATTCCAGAGCCATTGGTGAGATTTGCAGAGCCATAAGAGGAATTATGAGTGTGATTTTGCTTCAAATAAGTTCTAGGGGCCACCAAGGCCATCAGGGGTCAGCAACAAAATGAGGCCTAGCTAGGGCAGATAGAAGCCTTACTCAGGAAACCAATAGTAATTTTTTGATATTTCAGGCATTATGGATCTAATGATGAGGTTTTTAGAGCCGTTAAAGGACTTCTGATCATGATTTTTCTTCAGATAAGTTCCAAGGGCCACCAGGGGCCATCAAGAGAATGAGGCCTATCCAGAGTAGCCAGTACCATTCTCGTAAAAAAAATGGTCTATTCTGACTATTTTGAACCTTTGGAATCCATTGAAAGGATTTTCAAAAGCTTTTGAATACTTCTAAAGGTTGAGATGCTTCAGATAATTTTTCAGTAAACCGAGAGCCAAGTGGTGCCACCAGGTGTTGGAGGCGTAACCAGAGCAGCCGAAGGCCAAGTTCAGTAAGTGAATAGTCTATTCACGCTATTTAGGACATTCTGATTCCATTGGAGGGATTTGAAGAAGCATTTGGAGACTTCTGAAGGCCAATAAGCCACAGGTATGTTTCAAGCTACCTAGGGCCAACAGTGGATGGAGGCCTAGATTGGGAAGCGAGAGCTCATTTTGAGAAAATGATCAGTCTATTTTGGATTTATGTTTTATTCTGGACACTGTAGAAAAGGTTTCATGGACATAAAATTATTTATTAAGGAGTTAGTGCCACAAAGAAGCTCAGGGAAGCTTAAGGGCACCAATAGAAGAGATCAAGTCCAAGGGAGCCTAGGTTCATCTTCAGAGAGAAAGCAACCATTCCAGGGGTATGATGGTATTCTAAACCCAATGGTACAATCCAAATAACCATTAGAGTTGAGTTAGTAACTTGTAAAATAAATTTTCCATCATAATCCCAAAGAGCCAAGTCATTTGACATAGGCTGAAGGAGACGTAGCCCATGATATTCGGGTGAACTCCTTTATTAAATTTGTTGTTATGTGTTGATGCTTATTTGTTGCACTTTATGGTTTTTGTACATGCTTAATATCAGAAAAGAAAAATGTGTGATTCCTCACACTTAAAGCATTAAAACAATTTAAAACACATACACCTGAATCAAGAATTCAATTCTGCATAGTCAAGTATAAGCTAGATCTTAATTTGTTTTAACTGAGTCTGAGGTGCTTGCAAGGCATAAAAAGTTATCCACCCATTTCAGATCATGAAATATTATGTTATTAGTCCTTGCACAAGCACAGAATATTGATCAATTTATAATGTTGGACAACGACTAAAAATTGTTGCAATAACCCTAATTTCGCTTTGGAATGTGAATTTTTATATCTTTATTTTATTTTGTAAAAATACAAAATAATGAAAGAAAAATGAAAATAAGAATTATCATGAGTATAATTTTCGAATGATGTTGATGAGACAACTTGAACTTGGGTTTATTTATATTTTTTTAAACATTAAAAAAGGGAATATGATGAAAAGGTGGTGGGAGTTTTATGGTCAACCTTGCTCAAGGCAACTTCATGGAATGCACCTCACTCGTGTCCTCTCTTAACACCTATGCACATTTTTGAACTTTATTTTTATGTTCTGCAACTATATGACTCTTTTTTGGTTTGTGATTGTTGTTGTTGATGTTGTGAGGCTCCTAATTGTAGTCTATAATTGGATGACTCTTTCTTATTTTGTGACATTTTGTTGTTGATGTTACAATCATCACCATTTTGGTTTACAATTGGAGGGATATTACTTGGTCTTTGTAACTAGTATTATTTGCAATGCTTAAATTTCTCCTACTCATTAATGTAGTTGGAGTTGATGATTTTCTATTTTCTTATCTCTTCTCATTCATATTACCACATTAAAAATTCATAAACTAGATTCTTCTTGGTTGATTGAGCATTTGCATGGCCTCCTTAATCTTTAAAACTAAGGATTGAGGATTCTATGTGTGTTCATTAGTGTTTCCACTTCATGCATGGGTTTTTGTTGGATGTTGGCATTGTTGTAATTCTCCATCAGTATTTCTAGATGATGTGTGGAAGTGTGAGATTGTTGTTAGAGTTTAGGGTTCGTGATGTTCTAAGCATGCACACTTGGAAAATGCTTTTGTATAGCTCTTGTCCTCCTCATTGGTGTTATTATTATTGTTGAAATTGTGTGAGTAAGTGAGGTTGTTGTTGGATGGTTCATATGGATTGTGGGCCTTTTTTTTGTTCATTTGCTTGTTATCAATGTCTATGTTCTTTGATGTTGTCCCATTGGTTCAGTGTTGCATGGGCCCTTGTAATCGAGACATTAAATGTGTTGTTGGTGGTTATTTACTAAGCCTTCTCTTATGTTATTTTGAATAGTAGGTAGGAGGTTATGTGTGGTTATTATCAATTCCTTGTGTTGTTTGTTTAAGTTAAAAAAGGTGCTTAAATTTTCTCTATAAATTTATGTTTTTCCCTTTATCATATGTGTCTTCCCTTTGTTGGGTATTATGTGGCTCGTTGGTGTAATTTCATTGAATAACCTGACGAAAATAGGGGCTTAAGGACTAAGGGTTAGGATTATAATTTATTTGTCTGCATAAGGATTATGGGTTAGCATATTTAAGTGTTACGGGGGTTTAAGGCCCGTGGGGTTCTAGGGGTTTAGGGGTTTAGGAGTCAAGGGTTAACGGTTAGGGCTTAGGGGTTTAGGGGTTATGGGGTTGACGTCTAGGGGGTTTGGGGTTAGTTCTTAATGGATTAGTGGTTAAGGTATTTAGGGGTTAAGGTTTAAGCACTAAGGTCTTAGGGGTTAAGAGCTTAAGGGTCATGGGATTTAGGTGTCAACGGGTTAAGCGGTTAGGGGTTATGGTTTAAAGTGTTTAGGGGTTACGGGTTAAGGGTTAAGGGTAAGGGTTACTTTATTCCTACGAAATTAGATGCATGTGTGGAAATTAGATTAGAATATTTGATCCAGGTGGATATTGCTGGCCACCCACCTATTCCATTTGGACCCGCACCATCAATTCTTGCAGCTTTTCACTTTCAACACAACTTACTATTTTAGCAGGTTTTTGGGTCATGCACTCCCGGAGCCATTTTGGGGCCTTAATGATCTAGGTGGATATTGGTGGCCACCTGCCTATTCCACTTGGGGCCCCACCATTGTCTCTTTTAGTTTTTCAGTTTTGCCACAACTTACTATTTTTGGCAGTTTTTCGAGTCCTGAACTTCAGGAGTCGTTTTGAGGCCCTAAACGAAGTTTTTTGGGAAAACTGAGAGTGACATGAATACATATTTCTTGCACCAAAATTTTTACTCCTTGGATAGATCTTTCTAACGAGATATTGAGCGCGTCAAACGGAGATCGTATGCCAAAGTTACGTCCCCGGGAAGTTGAAACACCAATTTACCCAAACGAGACCCATAGTTTTGGTGCTTCATCTCCTAGGGTTAGGTTTTTGGAAGTTTGGAGTTTTCCAATGTTTCTCAATAATAAATAGGCCCTCGAGCCTCATTGTAACATAGTTCAGAGGTCTGTAGCCACCACATCTCTTCTCAAAGATATGTTATTAGCACCCTAGCTAATTTTATTTCCATTATATCTGTAAGCATATTTCAGTCATTTGATTTAAATAAAACGAAGTATTGTTTCCGCTGCATCTTTGTGTTTATGTAGATTTCTGTATTTTATTACGTTCCTGCATAAATCCGGATCAATATTGTTTCTGTTTGACAGAAAATACATAGAGGATATTTGGGGGAAATGTTATTGTCCATAAAATGTAGATCAGATTTGGGGACCTTGTCGCTCTTTCTCTTGGACCCTAGTAGTTATTGAACTTTGTATTTGGAAGGGCTAGTGGAAAAAAACCTAATATGATCAAGAAGATTAGTGTTGGAGCACTTATGGTTTGGGAGAAAGGCTTAGGGGTTTTATGAGTTAAGGGTTTTAAGGGTTTAGGAGTGAGGATTTGAGGGTAAAGGGTTAGGGCTTAGGGGGTTTAGGGGTTATGGGGTTGAGGTATAGGGGGTTTAGGGGTTATAGGTTAATGGCTTATTTTTTAAGAGCTTCAGGGTTTAAGGGTTAAGCGCCAAATTCTTAGGGTTAAATGCTTAAGTGTTATGGGATTTTGATAGCAGGCTCACCTGCTAGACCCACAATTTTCACTTTCGGATGCATATAAAAATGCATTTCAATTTTATGCTCTAAAAAAAATTCACTATCTGAGCAAACTTAAAACTACGCGGAAGCTATCTTTTAAACTCATGGTTATTAAAAACCAAACAATCAGCCTAGATTCAAAATTCTATTATGGAAGCTTCATTTTCTTCATGTTCTATAGTTATAAACCATAGTCAAATCCCACTTCATGAGTATTCGAATTGCAATTAGATACCCAGCCAAGTCTTTGGGCTCTAAGTCTTCGGTCCCCACCTCACATCAAATTCAGCCTTGATTTTTGATTAAAACCAATATAATAGTGGTCGCAACTTTATGATCTCACACCAAACATAATATGTCAATATATATTACGTCCTCACATTAAATGTTATAAAAAATTATGATAAACCTTTGACCATCGCATTCGCCCATAAGCATTTATATATAATTTCCATAATTCAACCATATGTTTGTCATGTTAACCTTCTAGTTTGGTCTTAAAACCCAATTCAACATGTATTGTTTCAGGCCCACATCATATCACAACATACCTTTCCATTAAAATCTCTGCAGCTCGATGATGCAACCATCGTCCGATCACGAGATTAGATCATCCAACGAATATCGCATTCATTTCATCTTCGAGCCTTGTCTCCTCAAAATTATGCGAAACTCATGGTATTTGAATACCACTTCAAACAACGTGTCACACACGGACCTTCATCGCCTGATTTCTCAACAAATAGCTTACCATTTTAGAAACAATGCGATACCACCGGTTTTTGTTTTCAAAACCTCCTTCACTGATCGACGCTCCAATTCCACTGCGCCTTCACTCAAGGTTCCTTTGCTCCACTGCTCCCATATACTTGGTTTCTGCATTCAATGTGGGTTTGTATTCACTACTACCATACCTCTTTATCCTTCATAGTGATACTATTCACAATTCTAATGCGCCATCATTATGTCATCGCAACTGCATTCAATCCAAGTCTACGAACAGCTCAACCCTTTCCACACACATTCCACTTGCTAGGGATTCTCAATTTCCGCTTTCATTCAACGCACAGTTTGGACAGGGCTAGGGCTCCATCTCTAACCCACACAGACATTCATTCCATGCAATTTTTTTACCTTCGTATATGTAATGGGGTCTACACATACATCATATCAACATTTATTTCAATCATAATCTACGGCATATAAAGCATCAGCCTTTGCAATGCGACCTGATTGCTATATCCAATCTCTGTGGTTCAATCCACAATAAAACCCCAAATGACTTCAAACCACTACTGCATTTATCAATTCATTAATTATTAATACAGTAACTCTCAAATGTGAGATGCATCTGGCAATCGTTGCCTCAAATTAAAAATCTATGGCAATTGCTTTTAATAGCATCGATCTATTTGAGATCGATGCTAATTTTCTCATTCACACAGCATTCTATTAAATGAATTTTCTTCCTCGACCACACAATCAAACATGTAAATCGAACATAAATGATAGAAATATTATTTGTTCCATCAATCCCATTGCACACTATATTCACCCAACTGAAACTCATAAATTGAGTTTTTCTGCATAAAAATCAATATTTACATAGGATTTCTCTGGCCTGATATTCTATATCAGTGGCCTTTTCCTATACTACAGCCCGAAGGCTTACAAGCAAATCTTGTTGCTACTCTCCTCACTCTGTCTTCTGCCTTTAAGGCTTGATAATTTATACAATTTAGGATGAACCAATTCAATTTCAATCCCTTCAATCTCTCAACAAAATCCTCAAAATATTCAAAGTCCTAAAATCTAGATTCTATCCCTAAAATCTTGAAATTGAATCTAACTTAGGATTTACAATCAATTTCTAAATATTTCAAATCTAAACTATCTGATTTCCCTCATGTCCTCCAATCATTCGGGAACATTTACAAAATCCTCACAATACTTAATGTCTCTCATTAATTAATTAAAATCACTCAAAAGCCCATTAATATTTACATAAAAATCAATATTCTTTAAAAAACATAAGACCCCCTATGTTTAATAAAATACAAGGTATTTTCCGAATATAATGTCCCTACATCAGACTTCCAAGGTTAAAAATGATCATGATCTCCTGATCATGTGCCTTTAGTCCTTGTCTTCCTAGATCCCATACTTTGTTTTGTTGTTGTCCAACAGTTGCATTATTTTTCAACTGCACTTCTCCAGGTTTCCATATCTTGTTCTGCAACTTGCCTCCAGCTATGCTTTCACAATCTCTTCTTGTCTTTTCCTTGCTAATATTCCTCTACTTTCTTGCTGTTGTCTGCTGCTTCTGAGACACCTTCATCATTAGTCTTCTGATTCTTTCAATTTCTATGTCCAGCCTTTCTTTTGTCTGGAAATTACTATGCCCACTTCTGCTACTTCCAATTTCTGTTGCTACCAACATTGTTGCTATTGTCTCCCAAACTTCCTGAATATATCTTAAGATATTTCCCTCTGCAGCATTTTTCTTTTTTTCATCACCTGCAAATTTGCTTTTAGAAAATAAATTATCATTTAATTTTCTACCTGCAGTAACATACTCATTTATTTCTCTTTGTATACTAGTAAGTAAATTCAAATTTGACAAACTAGTATCTGCTCCTTTCACAACTTCAGGCAATTTTACTCTAGTGTCTGCAATTCCTTCCTCTTGTATAATTGTTTCCAGCAAACATTTAAGCCATCTCTTTTGTATTTGTTTCATATCATCAGTATGCTGCAATTTAAATTCAGCATCCTCTTCTTCTTCTTTGACAATCTTCAGTAATTGTCTTCCACCTTCTTGATTGATTCTGGCAGTCAAATCAAGTTCTTTAAATTCTGCATTTTCATCTTCTATCAGAATAGAATTTTGATTTTCCATCACTGTATTAGTTCCAAAATTATGTCCTCTAGTCTTCTCTTGGCTATTCAGACAAGCCAACTCCTCCTTGTCACCAATAGTAACAAGTTTCTGCATATGAGACATGACTATCTCACCTTCTTTCTGTAACAGTTCCTCTTCTTTCAAGACAAATCCAAGAGATGGATTGTCTTCTGCAATACCTGTGAACATAAACAAATTGTCAATTTTCAAATTACAAGACCCAGTGGTCTCATTTGATGATCCCGTCACCAAATCTTCTTTCTGTAGTTCTAAGTCTCTTTCAAGACTCAGAAAATCTTCACTGGTTTCATCTTCTGACAACACATCAGTATGTTGTTCTGAGTTTCCTTCCAAATCCTTTGTCAGCACATCAGTATGTTGATTTGTATCCTCCACGAGACTGTCAGCTAGTCCCTGCTTTTTCCCTTCATCTACTTCATGAATGTCTCTCTATTGTGATTCACCAAAATGAACTTCTTCATTTTGCTGAATCATTTTTTTATCCTTCTCCTCTGTTTCCTATCTATCATTCATGGAAACTTTCCTGCCTTGCTTCTTCAACAATTTATCATGTGCACAGATCCTCTCCTTCTCCAATTCTCTTCTCTGAAGATCTAATTTTCTATACAATTCAACAATTTCAATTGAAGTAGACTTTGGAAATTTCACACAATTTTCCATACCTTCACTTGTCCTTGACCAATCATCAGATGGTCCTTCATCTCTTGCCTCAAGATTCTGCTGAATATTCTCATTAGACTCCTCTGTCTTCAATTCCTCCTGAGATCTTGCTATCTCAGCATTGATCTGAACATATTTCAAATTCAATTCTCTTTCCTTCTATTTAACAAAATTTAAAGCTTGTTCATCTCCCTGTGATGTACCTGCAAACATACAAAACTCATTAATTTTTAAACCACAAGACTTTTCAGTCTTGGTTTCTTTCTCAAGCACTTCCCTTTAAACAGATCTGCATGTGGAATCTTCAAATTCCATATTTGACTCAAGAAATCTGAGTTCTTCCTTCAATAATGCAATCTCCTTCTACCTCAACTTCAACTGTAATGGTTTCCAAATTACTCTCTTTCCCTTCAGTGGAAAGATCCATCCTCCTTTCTGGTTTTCCTCCTCTTGTAGCCATTCCTTCAATACCTCCAATTGTACTTTCATCACTGCAATTTCTCTTTTCTATCCTTCATCTTATTTCTATGGCATTCCTTAGAACCTCTTCTCTGATCCTCCATGATCATCTTCTCCATGAGCTTCTCACTCATCATGAGTTGCACTAGCCTCTGCAACAGCAAGCTCTCCTGCTGCCACTTACCTCACCAATCCCTTCATTGGACTTGGTATTTTTGCAAGTATTGGTTCACTGCCTCTGGAACCTTTTGAGCACTTTCTTCTGATCTCTCTAGGCTATCTCCTCAACTCACTTTCTCTTAAGAACACTACAACTGTTCTTCCTATTCAACCTTCAGCTGAATATCAAGTTCATTGCCAGCATCATCAAAACTTTGCCTTCATCATATCTGCAACCATAATTCTCATATTATAATTTTCAAATCAGATTTAAAGCTTATCTAACCTGCAAGATCCCTGCATGATCTTGTTCTTAATTCATTCAGTTCTGCAAATATCTATTCACTGAAATTGTGTATCTGTTGCATATCAGATTTAAAAATCTGATCTTCCTTCATTCTCTCATCACATGCACTCATTCATATTTAATTTTAAAAAAAAAAAAAACTTCAATTTCAACAGAGCCTTCCTACTTTGATACCACTTGACAGCAGGCTCACCTGCTATACCCACAATTTTCACTTTCGGATGCATATAAAAATTCATTTCAATTTTATGCTCCAAAAAAAATTCACTATCTGGGCAAACTTAAAACTACGCGGAAGCTATCTTTTAAACTCATGGTTATTAAAAACCAAACAATCAGCCCGGATTCAAAATTCTATTATGGAAGCTTTATTTTCTTCATGTTCTATAGTTATAAACCATAGTCAAATCCCACTTCATGAGTATTCGAAATAATTATTCGAATTGCAATTAGATACCCAACCAAGTCTTTAGGCTCTAACTCTTCGGTCCCCACCTCACATCAAATTCAGCCTTGATTTTTTTATTAAAACCAATATAATAGTGGTCGCAGCTCTATGATCTCACACCAAACATAATATTTCAATATATATTATGTCCTCACATTAAATGTTATAAAACGCGTAGTCTACCGAGGCCGCGTTTTGACCCAGAATCCGATAACGATTTTCAGAAAATCCGACAAAGATTTGCCCAGAATCTTGTTTACAGTTGTTAAACATTAGTATTTTGAGTGCCCCAAAGGTTTTTGATAGTGCTGAATCGATTTCCATTATCAAAAATGGATTCCAAGCACTGCAACTACCTGATTTTTTAAAATTTAGTTGACCGAATTCAGATAGATTCCTGCCGTCCGGGCCAAAACGCGGCCTCGATAGACAACTCCGTTATAAAACATTATGATAAACCTTTCACCATCGCATTCGCCCATAAGAATTTATATATAATTTCCATAATTCAACCATATGTTTGTCGTGTTAACCTTCTAGTTTGGTCTTAAAACCCAATTCAACATGTATTGTTTCAGGCCCACATCATATCACAACATACCTTTCCATTAACATCTCTATAGCTCGATGATGCGACCATCGTCCGATCACGAGGTTAGATCATCCAACAAATATCGCATTCGTTTCATCTCCAAGCCTTGTCTCCTCAACATTATGCGAAACTCATGGTATTTGAATACCACTTCAAACGACGTGTCACACACGGACCTTCATCGCCTGATTTCTCAACAAACTGCTTACCATTTGAGAAACAATGCAATACCACCGGTTTTTGTTTTCAAAACCTCCTTCACTTTTCGACGCTGCAGTTCCACTGCGCCTTCACTCAAGGTTCCTTCGCTCCACTTCTCCCATATATTTGGTTTTTGCATTCAATGTGGGTTTGTATTCACTACTACCATGCCTCTTTATCGTTCACAGTGATACTGTTCACGATTATACTGCGCCATCATTATGCCATCGCGACTGCATTCAATCCAAGTCTACGAACAGCTCAACCCTTTCCACACACATTCCACTTGCTAGGGATTTGCAATTTCCATTTTCATTCAACGCACAGTTTGGACAGGGCTAGGGCTCCATCTCTAACCCACACAGACATTCATTCCACGCAATTTGTTTACCTTCGTATATGTAATTGGGTCTGCACATACATCATATCAACATTTATTTCAATCATAATATACGGCATATAAAGCATCAACCTTTGCAATGCGACCTGATTTCTATATCCAATCTCTATGGTTCAATCCACAATAAAACCCCAAATGACTTCAAACCACTATTGCATTTATCAATTCATTAATTATTAATACAGTAACTCTCAAATGTGAGATGCATCCAACAATCGTTGCCTCAAATTAAAAATCTATGGAAATTTCTTTTAATAGCATCAATCTATTCTGAGATCGATGCTAATTTGCTCATTCACACAGCATTCTATTGAATGAATTTTCTTCCTCAACCACACAATCAAACATGTAAATTGAACATAAATGACAGAAATCTTCTATGTTCCATCAATCCCATTGCACACTATATTCACCCAACTCAAACTCAAAAATTTAGTTTTTCTGCATAAAAATTAATATTTACATAGGATTTCTCTGGCCTGATATTCTGTATCAGTGGCCTTTTCCTATACTACAGCCCAAAGGCTTACAAGCAAATCCTATTGCTACTCTCCTCACTATGTCTTCTACCTTTAAGGCTTGATAATTTATACAATTTAGGATGAACCAATTCAAGTTCAATCCCTTCAATCTCTCAACAAAATCCTCAAAATCTTCAAAGTCCTAAAATCTAGATTCTATCCCTAAAATCTTGAAACTGAATCTAACTTAGGATTTACAATCAATTCCTAAATATCTCAAATCTAAACTATTTGATTTCCCTCATGTCCTCCAATCATTCGGGAACATTTTCAAAATCCTCACAATACTTAATATCTCTCATTAATTAATTAAAATCACTCAAAAGCCCATTAATATTTACATAAAAATCAATATTCTTTCAAAAACATAAGACCCCCTATGTTTAATAAAATATAAGGTATTTTCCGAATCTAATGCCCCTGCATTAGATTTAGGTGTCAACAGGTTAAAGGGATTAGGGGTTAAGGGTAAAGGTTTAAGAGGATGAGGGTTTAGGGATTTTAAGTTAGTGGTTATGGGTTAAGGGCTTAGTGGCTTAGGGTTTAAGGGATCAAAGTGTTAATGTGTTATGAGTGCAGGGGTTACGGGATTATGGCTTTGGGGTTAATGTGATAGGGAATTTAGTGGTTATGGGTTAAGGACTTATTGTGTGTGATAATGGGACCCCTAATATCCTTATCACAAATATTGGGGTCCCTTACCAATTTCTCTTGATGCCTTCCCTCTAGGCCCCCTAGCCTGTATAACATGAGGACCTAAGGCCCCTTCCCGTTCTCTAATGTTATGATAATATATCTCAATAAAAGATGCTCGAACCAATCACTTCTACCCATCCATGCTACCTTTTTGTCCCATTTCCTTATTAAATACACCAAAATATCCCCCTCCCCCAAAATTCATGAGAATTGAACATTTGGAGGCGATCATTTAACAAATGCCCTGCCTCTAAAAATTAATTACAATGACTTCTTCTTCTTTTTTTTGGGGGGGGGGTTGTCCAAAACTACCTCCAAAAGTTACATTGTCATGAATTTTAAGGTGATTTGTGAATTTTAATTTAGGATTTAAGGGGTTAGTCACTCAGGGTTTAAGGGATCAAGGGGTTAATGTGTTATGAGTTATTAGTGTAGGGGTTAAGTGAATATAACTTGGGGGTTAAGTGTTGAGATTCAACAAGATGATGAGCTTATTGAAAAGCATCGTCTTCACTAAGTGGGCCCGCAGGCTATTTTTGGTGCAAGTTTATTTTTAGACTATGTCTATTTTTAGACATGGTGATCATATTTCAGAAGTTGGAGGATGCTATTTGTGGATGGTTGATCAAGTTGGAAAAATAGATGAAATTCTATTTTTAGAATATTGGGCGAAGTTTATTTATAGATCATCGATCCAAAAATAGAAGTGTCGATTATTATTATCTCTTAATAATAATCCGACAATAAACAGCAACTTATTCTCTTGGAGCACTTAATTTCAATGCACAGATTTGGAAAATCAGTGGGCTGAGGGAATTACGCAATTCCCAAGGGCAACTGGTGGTTCATGCATGGAGGACTCAGTTAGAACTGAAGTGGTAAAGTTATGACAGAGTTGGAAGAGTAGTTCATGGAGTTGTATTCAGTTTAACTCAGTTAGACTCAGTTGAACTAGTTGTATCTAATATAACTGAATGATACACTAGTGAGAGTGGAGTGAATTAATTAGTTAATTAATTCACAAATAATAACTCATTAATAAACTAAACAATACAGCAGTTAACTACAGTGCATGGCAGTTCCAGTGGAGACCCAGTGGAGAGATAGGTGAAAGGGCAAGATGGACTATCTGTTGTGACTATAGTGATGCATTGATTGCACCACACAAACATTGGAGTTGCCAATGAGGATTGCATAGTCAAGGAAAGAGTAAGTCAAATTCATTTAGAGCTATTCTTCAGCAATGATTGCACAGTGGAGGCAGGCTAGCAGGAGGGCAAAGATCAGTGCATGGATTTGCATATTTTTCCTGATTAGTGTGTGACGATTGATTGTACTAAGAGCTTGATGTACTAAGATTTGTATTAGGATTGTTACATGATTTCCATGATACATAATATATGATAGTTTGGGTTTTCAGCTTCAGGCTTTCCCATTAAACAACTGTGTTATGTGCGATTGTTTTTATTTATGCTTCACATGTGTTTGCAATTAATTTTCCACAAAATATTAACAGTGGAATGATTATGTATTTTGCACGAAGTTAAATATTGTGATATAAGGGATATTGGATGTATGCATGCTTAGTGTATACTAATTTCTACATTAAGGGGATCGGGGATTTAGTCGTTATGATTTAATTTCTTATGGGTTGTGATAATGGGTCACCTAATCCCATTATAACAACTATTGGGGGTTCCCCTATCAATTTCTTTCTTTTCCTTCCCTCTAGGCCCCCTAGTCCCTATGTAGTGAGGTCCTAAGGTCCCTTCTCATTCTCTAATGCTAGGATTATGGATCTCACTACGCTATGCTCGAACCTCTCACTTCTACCCATCCATGCTACACTTATGTCCCCTTGCCCCATTCAATACACCAAAAGATCACCCTCCCCCAAAGTTCATGAGAGTTGAACATTTCGAGGTGATCATTTAACAACCACCTCTAAAAGTTTAACTCTAATGAATTTTTTTTGTGGGGGGTTGTCTAAAACTACCTCCAAAAGTTACAACGTCATGAATTTTAAGGGGGGTTGTCAAACAACCCCCATGAAAAGTTACAAACATTTAACTTTTGGAGGTGATTTTGTACACCACCAAAAAAGTCACGAGAATTGAACTTTTAGAGGCGGTTGTTAAATGATTTCCTATAAATTTTTAATTCTCATGACTTATATATATATATATATATATATATGGTGGGGGGGTTTCAAAAACTGCTTCCAAAAGTAAAATTCTCAAGAATTTTATAGGGTTTGTCAAAAAACCGCCATGAAAAATGTATTTTGGGGCAGCCATTTAAACCCACTCTCCCCCCCCCCCCCCCCCCCCAAAACAAAAGTCCTGAGAAAACAATTTTAGAGGCGGGTTTGATAAATACCCCTTGCCACAAAAATAAGTTCAGTTTTCATGACTTGTGGGGGGGAGAGGGGGTTTAAAAACTTCCATGAAAAATGTTGTATGTTGTTGTGGAGGCACGTGGCTCTCTACACATACCCTGCATGTGGCAATGTAGCCCTCTAGAGGGTTAGGACCTCGTATAAGGAGAAAAACCCAAAATGGAGAACATCTTTAATCCTGCATAAGATCCAATGTGTCCCCTTGCCCTCCAGTACACCAAGTCATCAAATAAATCAAGTAAAAGAGTTTACAAATCATGGAAAATAGGTGCATAATGACATGCCCTTCCATAGTGGGCTTCGACATGTGCAAATTTCTCCCATTTCAAAGGGGGGTTAACCAAGCACTCTATTAGGTGGTTTATGCTTCTAAAGGGAGTGGTATGTCCCTTTTACATGCTTAAAATGATGGTTTCATGTGATAAATAGATGGAACATAGTATGGGATTGAAGGGGGGGACCTCGATCACATGCCATGGGACAAGGGTAGCTAATGAACGGGAAGCCCACATTTGGGTAAAAGATGTGTAGGGGAGAGAAATCATGGTACATGAGTTACCCTGACATTGATTTTTCCACCCTTCTTCATGTGCCTTTTTCCTTTTATGATTTTTATTTGGTTAAATGCTCAAGGCTTAAGGGAATGAGAACATGGTGTGTAATGTATAGATATGGATACCCCTTTTAAGGTGGGTAATTTCATCACCCATCGGGGTTTGGGACAATCATCAATTCCTGAATGATAGAGGAGGCTCATCTAAGGCCTATAGGAACCAGGGTGGTGGCCATGGAAGGTGGTAGATCTGATCATGTATTGGATTTTTCCCATGTGCTAAATGTGTTTGTCCCAACCATATTTTGCATTTTGTGGTATAATTTCTTGTTGAATGTGGCTAATTATGCTTTTTCTTTTCTTTTCTTTTGCATCAACCTTCGGGCATCGTTCCAGGCCTGACCCAAGGTGTCGGAAAAAGGGAGGGAGTGGTTGGACCTTTGTGGACCTAGTGGAAGAATGTGAACCCAAGTACGAGGAGTGATGAATGGGATTGTAATGAGCGGAAGGGGGGTGATATATGTGGATATGGGAGCTTGACAACGCAACCAAAATCGAGGTTTCCCATGTAGTACCATATGTTATAGAACAATTTTTCACTATCCTTGTACTCCCCGTTCCTTGATCCTGGAGGACCCATACAATGACCCTTGTGTACTTTTGAAGAATGTAATATATACCCCTGAACCACACTTTGTCTGCCAATTCATCTCCCTTTACAACTTTTATGGAAGATCCTTATAAAAACCTAGTTTTCAAGGTCAGCGCTTTGTCTCAGTGTCTGACTTGCGCCGATAGCAGATATTTGCACTAAGACCCGCGCCAATTGAAGCTATGTCTTAATGTCGGACCCTGCCAGTCCTCTTTTGGAAAGTTTTAAAAATAGAAACGAAGTTTCCACGACTAGAAACTTCGCGAGGCAGCGAGCTGGAAGTTTTTTTTGAGGATATGGTCGAGAAATTCCCCTTTGGGCTTCTTGTTCCCAAGAAATAGGAACAACTCCAAAGGATAAGCTCTTTTCCCATTATTTGAGGGCTCATATCCTCCTCCTCCATTGTTATATAAGGAGACCTCTTTCACATTTGCTGCCTTAGTTAGAGAGTTAGATTTAGCTAGTTAGAAGAAGCAATCATAGAGAGGAGAAGTAATTATATCTTCGGGATAATAGAGTAGAGTGTGATTATTTTTGTGTGTTAAGAACATAGTGAGATCTTGGACCTTTGTGTATGAGGGTGTTGCAAACGTGCTTGGATACGGACTTGCCGAAACAGAGCCTCAACATCAAGGCTTGGTTGTAAACTCCCCTTGTCTTTATCAATAATAAAATGAAACTGATGTTTATCTTCCACTCTTGTTTACATTTATAATGAGATTTCTAGCATTCCTTGATCAGATAGATAGGTTGTAATTGTTTTATGTTTGTCGTGGCTTTACGCTTGTCGTGGTGTCTTGATTGTCTGTATAGGTAATCAAGTGTTAGTAGTAGCGTGTATCGAGATTGAGGAGAATTACGGATCCAGAAGCTTCGACAGAAGGTAGATGTTAGTATTTTCCTGTAGTTGCTAGACCCACCCTAGAGCTAGAGGGATCACCTCTGTACGCAAAGGGGATTTGCCTGGACAACAAATTGGTGACTTCGCTGGGGAGTTTCCTTTGAATTTGTCACTCCTTGAGGTCTTATTCATTAGACTAATTTAGTCGAATGACCATTTCTCTGTTTGTTCCTATGTTTTTTTATCAATTACAATCTTTTAGTTTTTTCTTGAAGTGGTGAGTATGGTCTTGGTTAGGGAAAATTCTTTGTTTTTTTTATTTTTTCAGAAATTGGCGCTTTTATTTGTCTCACATTTGCGCCGATCAAGCCAATTGGCACTATTTTTCAATTATAAAGTCATGCCAATCAGGTTTTTGGCGCTATTTTCAGCCCCAAAAGTCGCGCCAATTCCAGTGTGTGTGAAAAATTAAGGTTTTTTCCCCAAGTCTTTCACCAATGTGTCTTGCCCTTCTAGTCCTTTTCTCTGTATGATTTACATTTTCTCCCCTTTACTCAAGTTGGTTTGATTTGCTCATTGGCTTGGTTTTTGGTTGTTTTTTTTATTCTTTCTCTTGGGATGTGCATCCTAACATCCTAGGTTTGTCTAGGATTGTGCATCAATTGCCTGGTTGCATGCTTCGCGGGACATCGCCTTGCTAATTGAGACAGTCTCCTTGCTTAGTGAGCCACCTATAGTTGATTGCCTTTTTCTTTTTGGTTGATTGAGTGATCAAGTCTCAAGTGTATGTCCGAGTTCATTTGGTCCGCTTGTGAGCATAGATTACATTGCTCATTGTTCAGCTGAAATTTTTTCTTTGTATAATTGCTTGATGTAAAAGGGAATGAATGCCTTGTTTTGAGCCCACACTTTGGAAGTACTCTTTATGCTTGAACTCATATGTCTTGTAGCCTTTTGAGGAATTTCGTTACAAAGTGTTCAAAACAGGATTGTATTCCTAATGTTTGTTGCACCCTTTTTGCATTAAGAAAATTTGCGTTCATTTAGTTTTCGTCTCAAAGTTTGATTTTCGTTAGAATGTGTTAGATCCAGTTGCATTGGAAAGTCATGTTTGAGATTTATCATTGAACTTAGATTACATTGTTTAATGATTGAAAACTAAAATTCACTTTGAGTGCACTCTTATTCATTCAAAAGAAATATGAAATTGTGCATAAATTACAATTACATAGTTTTCAAAAATAGAATTTTGCATAGATTACATTTCATAATTTGCATCTTTGAATGTTTTAGATTACTTTTGGATAGTGAAAGTAATCTCGTTAGGAAAAAATTATAATGTTTTCATTATTACTATTTGTTGCATCATTGTTTGAGACTCTTCCCTTAATTAGATATCATTCATCAAATTGAAAGAATATTTTTCTCATATAGTTGCATATAGAAGATTCAGATAACTTTCGTAAGACCTTGAAACCGAGACATAATTCGAGATCAACCATAAAATTTATTCAATCAATCTAAGGAAGCATTTAAACTTAACACTCAAGCTTATATGTTTAGGCTAGTGACGTGTTCTGGCGTCATAAAACCTACCAGTTGTCGTTCGTAATAATCTTGCATTATGCAACACTACCACGGACTTGTGCTCCCTGTATCGTCACGTATATAAAGGGAGACCCCATTAGGTTGCAATCATTTATCCATAGGAAGCCAAGCATGCCACCCTGTAACCGTGATACATCGAACACAGCATTCGGGGAGACTTCCTGCACGTACATTAAGTCCTTGGTCATTTCTCTTTCATTTGATCACCAAAGTGTATATTGCAATTCACGATTACCTGGTTCACCCTTTTGCCTGGAGTTCTTGAGTAGTCATTTTGATCTTTCCGTGACTCTTTAAAATTTTAAAAGATCATCAAGCACTTGTCCTTTCGAGCTCGTTCAAACTGAAAGTGACTAGAGTCACCTTTTGTCCTTTTCTCGACTCTTAAAACATGAAAACGCAATATCGCGCAATAGCGCACTTCGCATGTTTTATGGTTTAGCATTATTGGCATAGAATTAAGATTGCGAGCAAGCGATCGTGGAAAAGTTCTAATTGGCTATCAGATGTGGGACCCTCTAGCAGAGTGTTTCGTGTATATGTAAAGAGGTTTGGGTTTACATGAATTCTGTTTTAAAGTGAAAGCGATGTTGATTGCATAAAGTATGTATGTATGAAATATTTAATCGGCCTTGTATATGTTAAAGGAGTAAATGGGCCATAACCACAGATTTGTGGTTTGTTTAATGTGTAGTCGATTATGATATAAGGTTTGGTGAAGGGCGGCAATGCTTAAAGGTAAATTTTAAATTATTAAAACCTGAGAGTCACTTAGGATGGAAATATTCTGCATGAATTTGTTATTTAAAAGGTAACCTCAGAATTAAATAAGGTTGATTGTGGGGTTAATTCTGCTAACCTCGCATATGTTGGTGCATTTTGTTTAATTGCGGTCTTATGTTTGCATCACTCTGCAAGTTGTTCCAATGGATTCAGAGCATGCCAATCTGCTAGGAATGACTATTCCTAAGCCCAAATTGGTCGAAAATATCTCAAGATAGGATTCATTAATTTTTTCCCTAGATTATGCCTATAAATTTGGAAAACTGCCATATAACCCCGACAAATCTAGAAATGGCGCTAAATTTGGGGAATCCACAGAAGTTTTCGGCAAATTAATCTCGGGTTTAATTATATCTTAACGGTGCTTAGTTGTGTGTTAACTGCATACTAATATGCGCTTAGTTTTGAGAGCTTAAGCAAGGTCATGTGGTGAGGTTACATGAGGAGGAGGGTTGGCCCCTCTCCATTCCGCCGCCATCAGGTCTACATAGCCTTAAATATAAAGTCTGCACCTTCCTTCTCAAGTCTCAAGGTGGTGGCATATTGGTGGAAAGTGATAGTGGCATGGGGGAGGTCATGGGGTTGAACCCCGACCTCACCCCTCCATGCATGTTTTTTGCACCATTGGTAAACTTCGCATATAATGCCAAAACTTTGAACCAACATTAAATATATGTCATCGTATTATGATATAATAACAAACTTTAGGTTAATTTGAAATACACACCATATTATATAACCTTTGAATTGCACCATTATATGCCACCCGAAAACCTTGGTAAAGACTTTACAATTTATTTAAATTCCCACCATATAAATTTTGACATGCAGACTATGGAATAAAATCCAATTCAATCACATAAAATCCAAATTTGGAATTAAATTAATATATCTGGAATTAATAAGGTTTGAATTAAAATATTATATATATATATATATAGTAATTCAACCTTAATTCAAAATAAAATAATTTCTAACACATAAATTCATGAACCCAAATTCAACTTTGGAGGATATTGGGAAATTTTTACCTTCACAAACCAAACTGGTGAATCCCACAATGACACTTGTCACAATACCATTAGACAAAAATTGAAGAATATTCTCTACATGTTGAATGGACTTCCATGTCATCAGTTGTACATGTTCTGCAATATCATTTTTTAAAAATTTGCCTATTCTGAACGGCGATCAATAGACCATAACTTGCTCATCCAAACTCGTTTTTCAACAAAACGAGTTGTGTTGGATTCCTAGCGACGGGTTGATTGTTGTCATTCTAGTTTGGTGCAATTTTGAACACTTTCATTTTTTAGCTAATTTTTGCCCCTGATCCAAATTCTGATCAAATTCTTACAAAGATATAAGCGATCTTTGTACCATAAGGAATAATTTTTCCAACTAAATGTATCAGATGTATTGGGATCTTGCTACAACTTTTGAATGAGTGTCCATACTTCTTCATCATTCTTCCATCCATCCCTTTCTTCGGTTATCCAATATGGTTGGATAATACAAATGGAACAAAGAAATGTTTCCACATCCCCATCCTTTCTTGAGAGTGCATCTGAAACAACATTTAGCTTCCATTTTTTGTAGATGATTTCAAAGTCATAACCCAACATCTTTGTGACCCATTTTTTATGCTCTTCTGAAGATAGTCTTTGTTCCAAAAAGTATTTAAGACTATCATCATCATTTTTTACCTTGAGGTGCTTTCCCATTAGGTAAGGTCGTCATTTCTTTAGTGCATGTAGTATTGCCAACATTTCCTTCTCATAAATAGCTTTATGTAAATACTTTCCTTTTATTGGATGATTTTCATAAGCAATGGGTCTTCCTTCTTGCATTATAACAACACCAATTCCATTTCCCAAGGCATCACATTCCACAATAAAGGTTTTTGTGAAGTCTAGCGTAGCTAAGAACGGTGCTTGGCACATTGCCTCTTTAAGGTGTTCAAAGGCCTTAGTTTCCTCAGGAATCCATGAAAATGCATCTTTCTTCATTAATGTTGTTAAAAGTACTGTTATTTTCCCATAATTCTCGACAAACTTGCGATAATACCTTGTTAACCCGAGAAATCCTCGCAATTGTTTTATGGTTGTGGGGACTTTCCGTTCCTTAATGGCTTTAATTTTTTTAGGGTCTACCTTAACACCCTCCTAAGATACAATATGACCCAGATATTCCACCTCTTGTACTCCAAATAAATGTCATTTGGATTTTTTTTCATATAATTGTTTCTCCTTCAATAGTTTGAGAACCCTATCAACATGTTGAACATGATCCTTCCAAGACCTGTTGTAGATTAGTATATCATCAAAAAATACTAACACAAATTTTCTAAGGAAGGGTTTGAAAATGGAATTCATCAACCCTTGAAATGTAGAAGGTGCATTGGTAAGGCCAAAAGGCATGACCAAAAATTCATAATGACCCTCATGAGTTCGAAATGTTGTTTTCAGAATGTCTTCAGTCTTCATTCTAATTTGATGATATCCTAAACGAAGATCCAGTTTGGTGAAATAAATTGCTCGATGTAATTCATCCAATAATTCATCAATCACAGGAATGGGAAATTTATCTTTAATAGTGAACTTATTGAGCTCCCTATAATACAGACACATGTGCCATGATCCATCCTTCTTGTGCACCAATACCACTGGAGCATAGAAAGAACTTTGACTAGGTTGAATTATACCAACCTCTAGCATTTCTGCAATCATACATTCAATTTCACTCTTTTGGACATAAGGATATCTGTAAGGCCTAATGTTTGGAGGAACACTTCCTCGAATCAAATTAATAGCATGATCATGATCATGAATAGGTGGGAGTCATTTGGGAATTTCAAACACCTTGGAATGATTGTCCAAGACTTTTTGGAGATCTGGAGAAATAGAGGATTTTGATGTTGGAACTTCTTGTGAGCATAATTGTGCAATGACGCCTTGTTTTTCTTTCCTCAGAAGCTTTTTCATGACATTAGAGCTTATTATCTTTCCTGGCTTTCTTGCGATACCCCGTAATTCAACTTCCTTTCCTTCCGAAAAAAATTCAAGAAAAGTTCTTGAAAATTAAAATATATCGTCCCCAAAGAGTGTAACCATTGTACTCCTATTACAACATCAGCACCACCTATTGGGATGGAAAGCATTGGACTATTCAATACACATTCCCCCATGGTTAGCTTAATATTATGGCACTTTCAAAAGCAATTTATAGTTCCTCCATTTTCCACCATCACTTGACAATATGGCGTTGGGTATATGAAGCAATTAAATTCCTTGGCTAACTTACAATGAATAAAATTATGGGTACTACCTGAATCAATAAGCACTATTACATTTTTCTTCTTGATATTTCGTTCTATCTTGGTACTTTCAAGAGTGGCAATTCCTGCCAATTCATTACAGGATATGGTCAAATTCATTTCTTCTTCCTCTAGGGTTGGCTCTTGGTGTATATCCTCTTCTTTTGAAGTTTCTTATTCCTTTTCTTCCTCTTCTTCACAATCTATGTAGAATAATTTCTTTTCGCACACTTATGACCTTTAGTGTATTTTCTATCACAACTATAAGAAATCCTTTTTGCTCTTTTTTCTTCCAATTTTTGTGGTTTCAACCTTGTAGGTTGTGAAAGTCTAGGAGTAGCAACACTTCAATCTTTCTAGTTGTGAGTGATAGGCTTCCTTGTCACCATAATTTTGCTTTCTTTTTTTCTTGTCAACCTGAATGCCTTCTCCAATGTATCAGGTTCCCAAAGTCAAACCTCATGTTGGATGTTTTCCTTTAGAGTCCCTATGAAGACATCAATCCTATGTTCCTCTGGAATATTATTTACCCTTATATTCAATTTTTGGAAGTCCTCAATGTGCTCCATTATTGAACACTTTTGTTTGAGATTTATCAATTGGCTAAAGAAGGTGTTGTTCTTTGTATCATCATAATGTGTTATCATTTCCTTCATAAAAATTGACCAAGTGACCAGTGATTTGCGAGAACAAAGCCATCGATACCATACAAATTGATTTTTTTCTAAATATAAAGTTGCAATGTGTAATTTTTTGTGTTTTTTATATTATGGAGCTCAAATTATTGCTCCATTTGTAGCATCCAAGTTATCGGATCCTTGCCATCAAACTTCCTCATATCTATCTTTAGAATATGGTGGGTCTTAAATCCAACATTAGAGTCTATGAAATCATGACTAAGATTTCTTTTGTTCTCATCATGAGTTTCCTCTACTACTTTTCGCCATTAGGAAGCTTTTCTTGTAGCAACTTTTCCAAACCTTCCTTCAAACCTTCCATGTCTTTCTTCAAATTTTCTATACCATCCATCTTAGCTTCCACGTCTTTCTTCAAACCATCCATGTTGCTTCCACGCCATCCATCTTATCTTCCATGCCAATATTCAAACCATCCATATTAGCTTCCACGTCGTTCTTAAAACCATCCATCTTAGCTTCCACGCCCTTCTTCAAAACTTCCATTTCATTTTTTGTTACTCTTTGCAAGAGCGAAATTTGTTGCACTTGTTCTTGTAATTTTGATATATCATGTTGCACTTCTTCGTCTTCATGATTCATTTTTAAGGGGCTTAATGGGTGTTGAATTATTTTTAGGGGCAATTTTAGAACCCAATGTTGATATCTATGCTTCAATATGCCCTTTGAATCACTTCAAACTAATTTTTCAAACAAGACATGCAATTTTTTTTAAAAATACGCACCTTTTTCTTGCTTTTCAGGAGCTCTATATTGAAACTGATGTGTCTCTGTAATTTTGGATCCCCAAGATTTTATCTTTTTTCATTTATTAGCCCTCTGGATCGTCTTTCAAATTCCACTATTCAGACTTGATTTGGATTCTTCAAGACAAATTTATGCCCAATCTCCCACAATGACCTAATCATGGATTGTTTCAGTAGAGCGCACTTCTATGGTGTCCCACGTGTCATTGTTTCCTCCTTCAGCTCCGAAATTGATACACAAGAAACTATGGTCCGTTTAATTTTGACCACTTTTTACAAAATTCCAATCTAATGCTCAGAGAGAGAGTTATGATGATTTTCCCAATGTCACCTCTTTGAGTTGAAATTCGGGAGCCTGCAAAAACCTTAACTTCCATAAATCATATCTCTGCAAATATTGTGAACCAGGATGTGAAATTTTTACACGAAATTCCTTATGATTTCTTCACAACTGGGTTTTTTTTAGCTTCTGAACCTTTGTAGAAAAAAATTTATAGAAAAAATGCCATGATGACCTGTTTGGAGCAGCGAAACCCTAGAATTGAAATCTCTGATACCAAATGTTATGAAACCAGCTCACAAAATAGAAAAAAAGATATATCAATGCCTTAGAAATCAAACTCTTCGAGGGGGAAATCTCATTTACATTACATAAATGAACATTTCTTGGATGATGCAAATGAAAAAACCTCATTTCTATATATAGGAGTCCATATGGTCACAATATAATCCTAGTCGACATAACAATATGGGGACTACAGGGGTACAACAATAACAATAAGGGGGTTACAATATCAAAAAGGGACTACACTAGTAATATAGGGCCCTAACATCATTTTAGCTCTGATATTTTCGGTCAAAAAAAAAAAATAACACTTCAGTCCAACATAAAAAAAGAGCATGACAAGGTGAATTTTTTTTTGTTTTCTGTAGAGACTGATATGTGGAGACCTGTAATTTGAGGAGAAACAAAAGCTCTCTGACCTTTTTGTAACTTAGACCTAAAACTTAACATTCAAATTGTGGAATAATACAGTTTTGAGACCTACACTTCAGACTTGCATCATCTTACTGCAATCTCATACTATAATTCAAGTCCATGTTGCAAAACGAGTTACAGACTCCAGCCCTATTGCAGACTGAGCTATAGCGTTCGGACCAAAGTTGCAGACTATGAATTTGTTGACCTCGGACCAATTTCTTCCTGTGTTACAGACTTGTTGAAGAGATATTGAAACTATTATTTTGTTGTTGTAGATCTATGACTCTTAAAATTTTTGACAGACCTGTTATACCTCAGTTATGTGGATAGTCATGTATGTTCATACATGTGGAAGATATAAATTCAGTTGGAAATTTTTAGAGCAGCCTTTGGCATTATTTGGAGATATCTAATGAGAGATCTGAAGGGCTTGTTTGAGAAAATAATTTGGGTTTGAAGTTATTGCATTTGGATAAAGACGTTTTAACCTATTAAAGAGCTTGTTGAGGACTATCTAAAGCTATCTATTGGAAATTATTTTTAAAGAAGATTTGAATTATGGAAGTCTAGTTTTCTTTTTGGAATCATTTGAAATTTTGAAGACGGTGTTTTTTAGATTACCACAATTCATACTTGCTGACATCTTAAGAATAGTGAACACTTGATTGCAAACACCAACCATTGAGAGGCCTTACATAAGAGTAGAAAATCTTGGGAGTTGAAGGAGCTTTGTAGCGGACAACATGATATCCTTGGTCTATTGTGCATTCTTGAGGCCACCATCTATTAAAATATTTGTAGATTAGAGGAGCATTGTTGAAATGAAGTAGTTGTGGAAAAGATTGTTGGGTGACATGAAGAGTTGTGGAGAAACCTTCTGAGAATATAATGTTGGCATTGATGATCTATGGAATGTTGAGGGCATTGTTGAAGAAGACATTGTCAGGGCTTGTTGTGGAAGACATAAGAATCCTTGAAGAACTATTTGTAACTATCTTGAAGAACTTGAAGTAGATTGAAAGGGTTGGAGCCCTAGATTTTGGAGCCTCATAAAGACAAGGTTGGAGCCTTGTGGAAGATAGGGTTGGAGCCCTAGAGGATGGAGCCTCATAAAGACTAAATTGGAGCTTGGCACCATACAGGTCGGAGCCTGGTAAATTGAAGATTGGTGTCTTCATCTAAGGTTGGAGCCCTAAACATTATTGTATTTGATTTATAGTAAAGAAGAAGATTGGAGTCCTTGTCATTTATGGTTAATAAAATTATTTATTCTATATTGTTCATTTTTTGTTCTGCTTATAAGTGATCTAAACTAGTAAAGTAACAATTGTAAAAAGAAATATTGATTCACCCCCCCCCCCCCGCCCCCCCCACTTAATATATCCAACTATTGGAATTAGGGCTAGTACCATCGGTCTCAGCCTAATAGTTGGAAGGTAGATCCTTAGAACACAAATGGCAAGATCAAGGAAGAAAGGCTCGAGACCTTCTGAAGATTTATCTTCCTCAGCCAAAAATTCAAATGAAAATCAGGTAGTCAAAGAGGCTCAATATCTTCTAAAGATTTCTCTTCCTCGGCCAAAAATTCAAATGAAAATCAGGTAGTCAAAGCCCCCATGTTGAATGGAACAAATTTTGAAGTATGAAAGGGTAGAATGAAATTCCTTTTGATGACTCAAGGTTTTGAAGACTGAGATTCAATGATTTCTGGAAGCACAATAGAAGAAGAATCCAAAGTGCATAATATAATAGCAATGAAGGCAATTTAGAGTGGGCTACCAAATCCTATAAAGTACAAAATGGAAAATTGTTCATTAGCGAAAGAGCTTTGGGAAAATCTTCAATATCTTCACTCAAAAGGACGTTTTCTCATAAACTCAAATGATGAAAGATAAGATCACAAGGAATCGGGATGATTTAGAGCCAAAGAAGATATCTGAAAGCAAAGTTGAAGATACCAAGAGCAAAGAAGACCTAGAAGATGAAGAAAATGAAGAAGATCTCAAGGAAAAACTTGAAGTTGTGTTAGAAGATATAAGAAGATTCAATAAGGAAAATGAGGAAGTCAAGAAGCAGGTATAATATGTCGATCATGACCTTGAAAAAACAAAGGAGGAATTTATTCTCTTAAAGCATGAGGTATAAGAAAAAGATGAGGAATCATGAATAATTTATATCCATGACAAATCAGTTTGACAAAGAAAATAAAAAGGAAGACATTTTGTCAAGCCATCTTGAACAAAGACATGAGGACTTGAGTAAATTTGAAGGAGAAATTGGTCAATATAAAGAAGAAATCACCCGCCTGAAAGCTCAACTAGAAGCAAAGAAACAAATGCAAGGAGCTAAAGTTGAAAATCTAATGAAATAATTGGTCATCTTCAAGGACAAGTTGATGAAGCAGAGAAAGATAAAAAGGTTATGGCATGTCAATTAAAAGAAAAGGATGAAGATATTTTCCTGCTTAAATCAAATGTAATCTCTCTGGAAATCGAAACACAAGAAATAGCAAGGATAATGGAAGAAATGAAGAACCAACTAATTATGAATGATGAAGGTTGTGAAAATTTGAAAGGAGAAATCGTCTCTCTTAGAAAATAAGTCAACATGTTGAATAAGAACATGAGTTCTCAAACCTTAGATGAAATTCTCAATCATAAAGGACATCTATTTGATAAAACTAGTCTCATTTTTGCAGGTGATTCTTCCAGCAAAAAAGATGTAAACCACATAATTCCTAAAGACAAAAATATGGACAAGCTTGAAAATGCTAATACCCCAAGCTCCAGCAAAAGCAAGGAAAAGAGTCAAAATGACATTGGAAAGACCTATGCTTCAAGACGAAATGTTGATGATGCAGGTAGCAATAAATATTATCAAGCAACTTCAAGGAAGAATAGTTTCAAAGATGCATAATGGCAATCCTCATTTTCTAGGTATCATACTATATTTTTTGGTCATTGTTACTCTTGTACAAATTTTGGGCATATGGAAAAGAATTGTAGAGCATATAACAAAAAAACTATGAGGACTCAAATATGTTCCCCAGAAGTAAAAGTGCAAGGAGATACCCCAATGTACACACCAATAAAGATTGTGTTCCTCCATTCTTTTACAAAACTGAATGTTTCAACTACCATAATGTTGAACATATAGCTCGAGCTTGCAAATTGAAATGGGTTCCTAAAAAATCTGAAGAATCATCAACCAAGCAAGGAAAAAGAGTCACTAAGGTATGGAGAAGGAAGCAAGTTGAACCAAGAGAAGAACATGTTGAATGTGCCATGAATGCTCAAAGCATCAATTCCTGTCGTTGATCAATTTAAAGGAATCACAAGCAGAAATTGTGTTCCTCCAAGGCTCTCTGCTCTTAAGAAGATCATGCATACTGTTAGGGGGAGCACAAGTCAAACACCATGACAACATGAAGGATAGCAGAAGCATCTCTATGACAAGAAGACTAGCACAATACCAAGGGGAGAAACATATTTATCATGGAGAACTATCATTGATGAAGAAAGGAAGAAAATATGATGAAGCAGCATGATGACATGAACAAGGAGATGTTTGATGATAGGGGGAGTACTTGATGAAACATAGCCAGGAAAAACACCCCATTTTCCATTGATGTCAAAGGGGGAGAAAAAATGTTGAAAGAGGGAGAGTATTGTCATTAATGACAAAGGGGGAGATTGTTGGATTAGGTTGTCATTGATTTCGATATGATGTCAAGACTAGCCCTTATTAAAGATGATGCAAAACCATAATCCTAAGTGTAAACCCTTGCTACTTGTTGAAGATGATGAATTCCTTGTTACCCTTGATGCCCCAAGTGATTTGTCCTTGTATTAATGTGTTGAAGCAAAGACCTAATGCTTTCAGCCCTTATCTTGAAACCCTAGCATAAATCCTAGCAGTGTTGAGAGCAATCCACAGGTGCATGGAAAACCATGGGAAGATAGTATTAACTCATTGGCCATGCCTCTACGCAGAATGAGAACATTTTTTGAGTTTCTCTTTGGCCAATCTAGATTTTTTTGTTGCTCTTGTGAAGCAACCCAAAAAGGGAATTGAAAGTTATGGAGGTTATAAATGAATGAAAAGGAAATAATTTTTCTAGAAGAAAGGGCTATCGAACTTTGTTGAAAAAGGAACTTGACCATATAGCTAGGTTTCTACAATCAAAAGAAGAGTATAAGCTTCAATGAATCAATCTAAATAAAAAATATATATTAAAAATCAATCACTAAGAACTATCACTCGCTAGAGAATGCTCATGTGAATTGACCATCTCAAATTATTCTCAATTGCAAGAGCTTGAGCTCAGTGTGATCCACTCTTGGATAACTTTTTAATGTTGGTATGAAAAGCATTAGTGTCAAAGGGTATGTCTCGTGGCTTTGATGTTTTGACTATCTATAAATTTCCTAGCCATTTATATCGATAGCTACAACAGTACCTGAAGGCTTGGTCATCGAATTGCTAATCAGTTCAACGTGAATTTGACAAGATATTCTCTTTTACACAATCGTTACATTGACACTTGGATTAACGTAAAGACGTAGGGCAAGAAAATGTGTATTATACAAGTCGGCTCCCTACATCACAGGTTGACTCAAAGTGTTATGTTGGCTTTCCCCACCAATTGACTGTGAAAATTCCACAACAAGAACCCTATTGCAGCAATCTGATGTTATTTCTCCTACTTGTTAATTCTGATACAATTTATTTATGGTGTTACACAGTAAATATCGAAATAAATATAACTACAGTCTTCACAACATAAATAATATTGTTGAAACAAGTACTGAGCAAGAAAGAAATAAACACACACACACAACACTGTTATTTTTGGACAAATGTCCCAGAAAAACCCAATGCAGGAAAATCGGTGCAGCAGCTGAGGGTTTGTATTATTATGCAGTAGTTTCTGAATACAATCTTGGATGCTTTACTGTCTATCCGATACAGAGAATCTAATTGGCAGAAATTTAGTGAGAAAAACTGCACACTATCACTGGTGATCTGACACTGATCTAGCCTCTAAATGGTTAGCCCCAAGTTGCCTCTGTGCAGTCACTGCGCTGCTTTGTGTCACAACTCGTAGGGACTATGTCACTCCCTCTGGCTGATCGATTTGCTGCCTAGATACTCGATCCCCTGGCCCTCCGGTCTCACACCCCGGCTCCTGGCACTGGATCTAATCTACTCCTCAACAAATTTGTGGATCTCCTCACATGCTCTGTGCTGCCTCAGCGTGGCTCTATGCATTCCAACATGGCTCTATGCTGCCTCTCTGTATTTCTCTTTTCCTTCTATGTGTTGCATTCACCGGATTAGGAAAATCTCCAGTCGACCACTATCCCTGCCCCTCACTGCAAGAAATCTCTCTATCACTCCTTCAGAAATTGCTACGCTGCTCTCTTGAGAAATCGATCTCTTGATCTCTCACTCGATGTATCTGATATGTTCTCCAAGTTCTCATCAAGCTACTTCTTATAATATTCTCGTTGATCAATTAACAACCCAGATTAGATCCTAATCAATGACTCATATCATCTTCACTTGATCTCTGTCTTTTTCTAGAAGATTCACACCTGGTGTAATTAATTCCATTTAATTATTTTAATTTCCTAAGTTTAGACTTAGGCATCCATTAAAAATAAATAATAATTTAAATTAAACCTCCTCCGGGTGGAATTTCCCAATACGATTTCTAGATCTTGGAGAATGCATGTGTCCTAGCCTCCCTGAAAATTCTTGAGGCTAGAGCACATTTGATGCTAATAGAAATCAACATAGACATGTCTCTTCATAGAATCAAACAAGTATATATACCCAACTGAACTCCTCCATTTCAACACTGATATTTTCGGTCAAAAAAAGCACAGAACACTTCAGTCAAGCATAAAAAGGAGCGGTACAAGTTGTGAACTAGAGGACACAACTCGGTGAAGTTTTGTTTTTGTTTTCTGTAGAGAATTATATGTGGATACGTGTAAGTGGAGACTTGTAATTTGTGGAGAAACAAAAGCTCTTGAACCTGTTTGTAACTCAGACTTAAAATGTAACATTCAACGTGTGGAAGAATACAGTTTTGAGACCTATGCTTCGGACCTGCATCATCTTACTACAATTTCATACTATAATTCTCGTCCCTATTGCAAAATAAGTTGCAGACTTCAGCCCTGTTGCAAACTGAGCTACGGGCTTTGAACAAGAGTTGCAGACTATGAATCTGTTGACTTCAGACCAGTTTCTTCATGTGTTGCAGACTTGTTGAAGAGATATTGAAACTATTATTTTTTTGTTGCAGATATGTGACTCTTAAACATTTTGACAAACCTGTTATACCTCAGATCTGTGGACAGTCTTATATGCTCATAAGTGTGGAAGATAAAAATTCAGTTGGCATTTTTTAGAGCAAGCTTTGGCATTATTTGGAGAGACCTAGTGACAGATCCGAAGGGCTTGTTTGGGAAAATCTGTTGGGTTTGAATGTATTGCATTTGGATAAGGACATGTTAACCTATTGAAGAGCTCGTTGAGGAATATCTAAAGCAGTCTATTGGAAATTATTTTTTAAGCGATTTGAACTATGGAAGTCTAGTTTTCTTTTGGGAATCACTTGAAATTTTGAAGACACTGTTTTTTGGATCACCACAATTCAGATTTGTCGGCATCTTAAGAATAACGAAGAATTGATTGCAGACACAAGCCATAAAGTGGCCTTACATAAGAGTAGCAAATCTTGGGGGTTGAAGGAGCTTTGTAGCTGACAACAAGATATCCTTGATTTATTGTGCATTCTTGAGGTTGTCATCTATTGAATTCTTTGTAGATTAAAGAAGCATTGTTGAAATGAAGTAGTTGTGGAAAACACTGTTAGGTGACATGAAGAGTTGTGGAGACACCTTTTGAGAATATAATGTTGTTATTGATGCACTAGGGAACTTTGAGGGCATTGTTGAAGAAGACCCTATAAGGGCTTGTTGTAGAAGAATAGTGAAGACTTGATAGCAGACACCGGCCATTAAGAGGCCTTACATAAGAGTAGAAAATCTTGGGAGTTGAAGGAGCTTTGTAATTGACAACAGGATATCCTTGATCTATTGTTTATTCTTGAGGCTAAGGGAACTTTGAGGGCCTTGTTGAAGAAGACATTGTCAGGGCCTGTTGTTGAAGAATAGTGAAGACTTGATTGCAGACACCATCCACGAAGAGGCCATACATAAGAGTATCAAATCTTGGGAGTTGAAGGAGCTTTGTAGCTGACAACGGGATATCCTTGATCTATTGTGCATTCTCGATGTTGTCATCTATTGAAATCTTTATAGATTAGAGGAGCGTTGTTGAAATGAAGTAATTGTGGAAAATATTGTTGGGTGACATGGAGAGTTGTGGAGACGCCTTCTGAGAATATAATGTTATCATTGATGTGCTAGGGAACTTTGAGGGCATTTTTGAAGAAGACATTGTTAGGGCTTGTTGTAGAAGACATAGGAAGCCTTGAAGTATTTGTAACTATCTTGAAGAACTTGAAGCAGATTGAAAGGGTTGGTGCCCTAGAGGTTGGAGCCTCATAAAGACAAGATTAGAGCCTTGTGGAAAATAGGGTTAGAGCCCTAGAGGATGGAGCCTCATAAAGACGAAGATGGAGCTTGGCACCATACAAGTCGGAGCCTGGTAAATTGAAAATTGACGTCTTCATCTATGGTTGGAGCCCTAAACATTATTGTATTTGATTTATAGTAAAGAAGAGGATTGGTATCCTCATTATTTCATATTAATAAAATTATTTATTCTATATCGTTCATTTTGTTTTCTACTTATAAGTGATCTAAATTAGTAAAGTAACAATTGTAAAAAAAATATTGATTCACCCCTCTCAAGTATTTCCAACCATTGTAGATTTAGAACTAAAGTTTCTTGGAAGTGTTCTACATGGTTTACAACTCAACCAAAATTTAGGGTTTACAACTCAACCAAAATTAGAAATAGGAAAAGATGTAGCTACAAGTAGCATTTGAGGAGCCCTTACCATTTCAATGAATACCGTAAGCCTAAAGCATTCAAATCTTAATGTAGTTCTCAAGCCTGCATTGAAATTTTATGTCCATCCGCATTTAGACTATCGGATTGGCTACGGCACATTGTCCTCAAGGCTTCGTTTGACTCAGCTATGGGTCCGGGAACTACTAAGTTTATTTCCATTCACTTGCATAAAAATTAGAATTGCGGACAAAACATATATTTCGGGGCCACTTACATATTAAGGGTTTGATGCCTCCGTCGTAGTGATCTGTGGGAGGTTCAAACTCTGAGATGATGAAATGACACTGCGTTTGATGCTAGCGTAGCTCTGAGATTCTTGCTGATTTACTGTGAGAACGTGTAGACCAACAGAAACGACGCTGAAGAAGGGCGAACCAACGTAATTGACAAGGATGGGTTTAACACCAACGCAAGCAAGGTCATGTAATTCCCTTTAAAATGACAGTAATCCATTACTGTGTATGGTATTTCCCAGCACAGTAGGCATGGGATGTCCAATGACCAGAGAGGACAAAGAATGTCGGATGAGCGTGTAGCAGCAACGGCCAGCATACATGTTGAAGGTTTTAATCATGTTTTGATAATAGAATGCAGGTTTGAACAACAATTGAAAATGTGGAGCCGCGACGAGAAATAAAAGGCCACTGTGCAGGAAGAAACCTTCGTCCGCTCACAGAATCCAGTGGATTTCATGAAGAAAAGTGAAGCCCGTAACTAAGAACCATCGGTCGGAAGAGTCTGTAGCAGCCTCTGACAAAGAGATCAGCTAGTAATTGAAGCCCCTTATAGTCAAGAAGAGTACATGTCTTCTAATTGACGCCACTGCAGCCAAATCGTATTCATTTTTTTTTCATTTTGGGCGAAGTTCCAAGCTTCACATGTCCAGTGACCTAGAGCGTGATTTTGGACATTGAAAGGCAGTTGTGAAGTAGTATCCTAGTTTTAGAAAACGGAATCGTGCTCCTTTCCCTGCCAACAATCTGACACGTCTATTTTTTTTCGAATTCAAGGTGCTCCTCTGCATGTTTGGATTCTAAAATTGCGCAGCAGCCCTCTTGTCATATGTCGGAGTTTTATGTTTGAGCGAATTGGATGCCACAGGTACACCAGACTTCTACGAATACACAAATGATTGAAGTCAGAAATCCTGTTGGAAAGGCAAAAGAAGAGTAGAGACACAAATTATACAAATATTTCACACACAATAACACATGAGCTGCAGTTCTTCTATTGATCACACAAGCTTCAATCACTCTGAATACAAAGCTCGGTGAAGGTTATTTATCTGACTCGCTTGACATGCACACACTTACCAAACTCATCTATCACATAACTTCGACTTACTCAATTCTCACTTCACTGACTCTCTAATTCACTTATCAAATTCATCTATCATACAACTCGACTTACTCAACACTTAACTGACTATCTAACTCTTCATTCGGGTGTTAATTAGATATTTTAACACTCCTCCTTAATTATGACAGTTAAAACTATAACATGACTCATGACAACACAAACATGCTTGTCGGTCTATGTCTCAGCTAGGCTTACAACACCCAAGTTTTTTTTGTGAAACTCAAACACATCTTTTGTTAATGGCTTTGTAAATATATCAGCGAATTGATCACTAGATTTACATGGCTTCAAGTGAACTTCTCTATTGCTCACAAGTTCTCTAATAAAGTGATATCTAGTATCAATATGTTTTCTCTTTTGATGAAACACACTATTTTTGGATAGTGCAATCGTTGATGTGTTGTCATAGTATATTGTTGACGATCCTTGTTGTTTCTGCTTGAGTCCATCCAATACTCTTCTTAACCATATTGTTTGACATGTTGCTAAAGTTGCTACTACATATTCTGATTTTGCTGATGATAGTGTGACAATGGGTTGCTTCTTAGATGTCCATGCTATCACACCCAAATCAAGATGGAACACATGACCGAAAGTGTTCTTCCTATCATCCAAACTTCCTACAAAATCACTATATATAAATCCAATCCAATCTTTCTTTTTTGCACTTGCATACATTACGCTACAATCTCTAGTTCCTGCTATGTATCTCAGAATTATTTTTCCTCTACTCCAATGTGTGTCTTTTGGAGTCTCCATAAATTTGGAAATCAAACTCACTCCAATATCTAGTCTTGTAGCTGTGAGATACATGAAGTTTCCAACCAATCTTTTGAATAGAGTTAGATTGACATCTAATCCTTCATTATCCTTACTTAACTTTGTACCTATTGTAACTGGTCTAGGTACAAGTTTGCAATTATCCATCCTGAATCTTTTCAGCAAATCTCTAACATATTTATTTCGGCAAATAAAAATTCATTTTTCAAATTGCTCAACTTCTATGCCAAAAAAATATTTCATGAGACCAAGATCTGTCATCTCAAATTCTTTCATCATGACTGCTTTAAATTCTTCTAACTCAAGATCACTTGTAAAAATCATGTCATCAACATGTAAGAAACAATCAAAATATGTTCATGCTCATTTACCTTTGTGTATAAGGTAGGCTCAATGTTGTTTCTGCAAAATCCATTCTTAATCACGTAGTTGTCGATTCTGCTCTACCATGCTCTAGGTGATTGCTTCAGTGCATAGAGTGTTTTCTTCAACTTGTAAACTTTATCTTCTTTACCTTCAACTCCATACCCTAGAGGTTGTTTCACATAAATTTCTTCTTCTAAAATTACATTCAAAAACGTTGATTTCACATCCATTTGATATACTTCTCATTTGTTATGAGTTGTCGTCGCTGGAACTGTTCTTACAGTATCCAATATGGCTATCGAAGCAAATATTTCTCCAAAGTCTATTTTCAGTTGCTGTGAGAATCCTTTTGCTACAAATCTTTCTTTAAATCTATCAATTTCACCTTTCTCATTCAACTTTGTCTTATACACCCACTTCACACCAATGAGGTTTTTATCCTTTGGCAAATTAACCAAATATTATTATCATTCTTTTCAATAGAATCAATCTCTTCATCCATGGCTTGCACCCAATTTTCATCTCTGATTGCTTCTCCAAATGAAAAAGGTTGGAATGACAACAATGAAAAAATTGAACTAACATCCAACCCATCATAAATATCTTTCAAACTTCTCTTGCTTGATTCATCACCTGATTGGTTGCTTGGAGAATTATGGTCTGTTGATCTGCTTGAATATCCATGCTGCTCTGAAAATCTTAGAGTCCTTGGTGGTGTGACTCTGTTTGGTGTCTGCTCTTTTGATTCTTGTTGCTCATTTTCTGCTACATCATCTTCTTCCATCAATGGTGTTTGTGCATCAATTGTTTTACTACAGTCCCATTCCATGACTCTTGTTCTTTGAACACAACATATCTGCTAATTATTGTCTTCTTGGTGACAAGGTTATACAATTTGTAAGCTTTTGACTACTCATTATAACCAATAAATATGCATTTTTCACTTTGATCGTCCCATTTTCCTCTTATCTACTTAGGCATATGTGCATATGCTACACATCTAAAAACTCTGAAATGAGATACATCGCATGACATACTTGACCATGCTTCTTCTAGAACTCTGTTCATCACACTCTTTGTAGATTTGTTTATCACATAAACAGCACATGCAACTGCTTCTACCCAATACTCATTAGACAAGTTTCTTTCTTTCAACATGCTCCTTGTCAAGTTCATAATTGTTCTGTTCTTTCTCTCTGCTACACCATTCTGCTACAGTGTGTATCTGGTTGTAAATTGTCTTCTGATTCCACATTGTTTGCAACACTCGTGGATTGTTTTCGAATCATATTCTTCACCACGATCTGATCTCAGAACCTTGATCTGTCGATCACTTTGGTTCTCTGCTAAGGCTTTAAATTTTTTAAACTTTGCAAAAATTTCAAACTTCTTCAAAAAATAAACCCAAGTCTTTCTGCTATAGTCATCAATAAAAGTGAGGAAGTAACAACTTCCACCAATCGATTGTGTCCTCATAGGTCCACACAAGTATGTATGCACCAACTCAAGTGGTTTATTTGCTCTGTATGAAACTCCCTTCGGAAAACTTTCACGGTGTTGCTTTCCCAAGATGCAACACTCACAAGTACTAGCAGGTTCGTTGATGGGAGGTAATCCTCTGACCATCTGCTTCTGCTGCAACAATCTTAAACCAGAAAAGTGAAAGTGTCCAAACTGAAAGTGCCATAACCAATAATCATTAGAACATGCAATTGTAAAATAATTGACTTGTTCGTTGAAATTCATAATTAGAGGAAATAGTTTGTTCTTCGTCATTTGCACCTTTGCTATCAGTTGCTTGCTTGGGGATTTGTCATAAATAACACAGTCTTGCCCCTGAAAGATAATTTTGTATCATTTTCGCGTCAATTGACCGACACTTATTAAATTATGTTTAAGACCAGGAACATAATATACCTCTAATATTGACTTTGGCTCCCCCTGCTTGGTCAAAATGTTGACCACTCCTTTGCCATCTACATCCACAGTCTTGTCAGTCCCCAACTTTACCTCTGTCTTCACAGATTTATCCAAATTTGCAACAAAATTCTTGTTGCCTATCATGGGGTTACTGCAACCACTATCTAATCGCCACACCTTATCAGACAGTTCATGCATGTTGTTGCATGCTAGGAACACGGAGTTAGCATTCTCTATACTAACATTAGCTCTCTAGTTTCCTTGATCAGCAATCTTCTTCCTTTAATCACGAGCATAGTGACCAAATTTATTGCAATAATAACATCTCACATTTGATTTGTCAGATCTTTTATTATTGTTGAAGCTTTTGTTGTTGTTGCTTCCACTTTCATGTTCATTCTCTTCTCGACCATCTCTCTGACCACCATATCTTCCGCCTCATCCTCTGCCTCTCGATCTACCTCTGCCTCGACCTCTTGAAATAGAAACTTGACTTTTGAAAGCAGTTTATGAAGTGGAATCATTTTTTTGTCTATTCTTGCCTCATGCGATATAATTGATCCCATCAATTGTTAGTTTTTCCAAATCATTAGCTTCTTCTATGGTTGCTACCACAACATCAAACTTGGTAGACAAAGATCTAAGGACCTTCTCAATCATTGTTCGATCTTTAATTTTTTCACCATAAATTTTTAACTGATTTACGATAGGCATGACTCGATTCATGAAAGAATCGATATCCTGTGTCTCATTCATCTGCAGACTTTCAAAATCTCTCCTAGTATTTTGCAATTTAACAATATTGACTTTGGTCATACCTTGATGGCTTGTCGCCAAAGTTTCTCATGCTTTCTTTGTTGAAGACGTGATCATAATCTTTTGGAACTCTGCTCAGTTCACTCCCTGCTAGATAAGACACAACACTGATGCATTCTTCATTTTGTCTTTCTTCCATTATTCCATTTCTGCATTACTGAGAGCTCATTCTTCTGCTTTATTCTGAAGTTTTATAAACTCAAACTTGAAATGATCCCAAACATCATACGTCTTCAACATGGTCTACATCTTAATGGCCTATACATCATAATCTTTTCCTATAAAAAATAAATAAATAAATTGTTGGAAACTGCTATTTGTCATTTTTCTTTTAAAAATCATTTATTTTATAAAACCCTAAATTTCTCTTTTTATATATACATATGCTTTGCAAAACTCAAAAAATAATCTTATAATAAAACCACATATATATATATATATATATATAATAAACTCTTTTTTCTTAACTTATTATACTCCTTTTAAAAGTCCAAAAAAAAAAAAATCAAAAACCTCCCTTTCAATACTCTCTCGTATCATGCAAACACTCCTTTAAAAAAAATCAAACTTTTTCAAATAAACCAACGTATTATTCAAGACTTGTATTGACTCTCTTTAAAAAAAAAATCAAACTTATTCAAATAAACCAACTTATTATTCAAGACTCTGCAAAATCGTTTTAAACGCTCGTATGTATTGACTCCCTTTAAAAAAACTCAAGCTTTTTCAAATAAACCAACCTATTATTCAAGACTCTGCAAAATCGTTTTAAACCCTCGTATGTATTGACTTTTCCATGCTATCGCTGGTGGAAAGTAATAATGGTGTAGAACGAACTTGTTTTATAACGCTTTGAATATAACTTACAAGATGTGTTATAGCTTTAAAATATATATATATATTTTCACACCCGAATAATCGCTGATTTATTTTTGTTTTGTTTTAATATTAATTTTTTGGAAAAGTAGAAGAGTAAAGGCACAAATTACACAAATATTTCATACACAATAACACATGAATTGGAGCAACAACGTTGTAAAGGCACAAATTACACAAATATTTCACACACAATAACACGAGTTGGAACAACAAAGTTGTACGCTTGTTGACTTAATTGTAAATTAGTAATTATAATATATTATATATAAAATGTATAAGAAATGATAAATGTTACAATGAGGCCCTGCTTATATATCTAGACAAGTGGCCTTTCATGAATGAGCATGTCTTTTAGACATGCCCTTTCACTAACTTAATGACTACTTACATAATCCTTATTTGACTATTAATAATTATATTTGTTATATTTGTTATGAATTATATTCATAACATTGCCCCTTCCTTCAAAAGCTTTGTCCTCAAAACTTATAGTTAACACTTTTCTTCAGTTCAATCACACATGCACTGTTTGCTTCATTTGCATTCGTCATTTTTTTGTAAGTGTAACGGGTCACAATTTTTATTTTATCCATGTTTGTCACCTCAACATGTATAATTTGTTGTCATACGCCTTTGGAAACCATTTTTTTTAATTAATTATAATTTTATTAATCTAATTAATTAAAATTTAATTAATTAAATTAATATATAATTTTGTAATTATATAATTATAATTACAAATTATATACAAATATATAATTATAAATTATATATAATATGTAATTATAATTTATATATGTAAATTTATATAACTTACAATTCACCGATACAGAGTTTGAAAATCCGTTCACCGTATTAATTAAATAGCACCCCTTATCGAATCACCTGACCATACGCCAATTCAAGGAGAGCCACGTCGTTCACCGATTGACCACACATCCACCTGACCAAACGTCATATCGAGTGGGAGCCACACCGTTTCCGGTTTTTTCTTCTCCGCCAAGGCATCGTGAGACTCCCCATTCCCTCGTGGTTGATTGCACGAAAATGTTAGAGGGAAACACAGAAATAAGAACCACGCAATGGCGGAGAGCTACAATGGGGGTTGTCGGAGGTACGAACAATAGTGGAATGAACACATTGCAGATACGTCGATGCTAGGTGGTCAAGTTGTTTCGATAAGTGGACATGGTAGCGGACAACAGCTCATACGACAGCTGGAATAGCAGAAGCAAGGGTCGAGGGTTGTCGGTGAGAGCAACGTTGCAAAATGGCATCGATAACCTTGTTTTGTTGTAACTTCTGAGCGATGCAATCTTGATTCTGAAATTCTCCTTATCCAACTCATTTCCGATGTTCATTCATTCCTTCAATTGTTTAATTTTGCATCTTATAGGATTAACCTTACGACAAAGCGAGTGATAGATGTGATGTTTGCGGCAAAAGTCATTCAAAAATGTCGAACATACTTGAGGTTTAGTGCATGCATCGTCTTTTGTTACATGGAAATATATTTCCACCTCTAACATTTGCATTGTTGTTGTTCTATGCCTCTGAGCAACGTATTCAATTTCGGGGATATAAGAGGAAGACAACGCCTTTGTCTTGAGGCAGTTGGCCCGGGCACCGACTCTTTGTTTTTTCACTTTCCAGCGGACATCCATATTTAATATAAATGAGTCATAACGAACACTAACACTCTCCGAACATTTTTGGAAAATGGCTAGACCCATTCTTGTCTTATCGTTGGAATTAAAGAGATATTTGTTTGGTGTCGTTGTAATGTAATGGTTAATGTTTTGTGCATTATTATGATCATGATCATGGTTTTTATCCTCCTCTAAATATTTAACCTGATTGTCTAACTCAGTATCTATAGTAGTTGATGCAGGGGCATTTCGCTGACGGTCATCGTGGCTGGAGGTCATTTGGTCTCGGAAAGACAAAGGAGACAATACAGGACAGGAAAGACATTTTTGTTTCTTTTTTATTTTAATCTTTTAGTGAAGCAGCATTTAGGAAAATGAGTAGTTAAATTACAATTGTTATAATTAGTTGCTCAGTCGAATTATTTATGTAGGTTAATTTACCATTTCCAGCAACAGTTACAAAAACTATGTAACTAATAAATGTAACTGACAACAGTTAAATCAACTGTTCTCAAACCATACAAAAGAAAAAAAACATGCATTGTAACAAGTTCGAATTTTGGAGAAGAACAAGAGAACATAATAGAAATCTTTGCAAGCATCCATATTGGATCGACATTACAGTCAGTTATAAACAGTGCTTCTATTTTCTTTTATTGAAATCAATCATTGTATGTAAACGAAAATATCTTTCTCTTACAGAATCTGAGAAATTTCTATATTAGCATAAGACTAACAGCCCATAGGCATTCTGTGTACAAGTATTATAACAAGAGGAATTATAGAAGTACGAAAGGTATCGAAACCCCGGAGTATCGACACAAACAGCGGAATGGAAAATCATAGCAGCGAATGAACAACACGAAATACAACGGCGTGATAACACAAGCACCTATCCGAAACTGTAACTGAATATTTAAAAGTCAAACGAAACGAGTTTCTGTGTTAATCTTTAGACATATACATAAAGTAAAATAAACACAGATTAAGATAAGTTCACACCAGCAGTTGGGTTGCGTCGGGTTCCGAAACGAGCCAGCAATGGAGAAAGGGTTATCAGAACCAACTCCACCTGTAGACGTACAAAGCAAACAAGGGTTAGATTTTAAACTTAAACAAAGCGAGAAAGATAAAATAACAAGGTTGCAGGTGAGGAAGACCGATTACCTACAGTGAAGACGGCGTGTCGAGACACATTTCAAGTCAAGTTGCAGCAACGAGGGTTCTCTGCTCACGAGGAGCGACAACCTTAGTAACAAAGGAAAGAGCTGAAGCAAAAATAGCATAGAGCGAGGGCTTACCTTGCCATTGATGAAAAGCTCCGAAGCCACAAACCCCTGAGCCGCAACCTGCAAATAGAGTTAAGGACACAACAAAATAACTACATAGCGATTGAATAGAGGAACAGAAATGGGCATAGGCCCTAACAGTTAACGAAAAGAACCACGACAACAGTGTATGCATACAAGCGAGCCAAATCATGGCTTTCATGAGCAAATAAACTTCAAACAATTGCAGCAATCAAATGACATCAAAATAGTAAACGAGAAAATAACCTTACCAACGGTGGATTAGAAGTTGTGGCCATACCGAAGCCGAGCGATAGCAACATTCCATCACAGAGGAAACATAGAGTTGAACAGCACAGTGAAGCGGCAGAACAAACCCTCTCTTAGTCAAACCAAAAGAGTAACAATACGAATGAGCCAAAGCTAGGGTTACTGAGTTTACCAAGGCGGGAGTGTGTTTAACAAGGCAGGGACAGATGTCCATCCAAAAATAAGTGCGAGTACAACAGAATTAACTCTCCCATACCACAAATATCTATTTTATCCGTAGGTCGAATCAATCGAAATCACAAACATAATCATCCAAAAATTATTCATTAAATTATTACCCACGCAATCATAAACATTGTATTATAAATCAATACAAAGGTAAGGTTAACGAGCGCTAGGCCCATCAAGTGGTATCAGAGCAGTTGTTGAATCTGACAGAAATGGAAGTTGGAAGGCAAGGTCGTGGAAGAGGTATACGCAGAGTAGTAGATAAGGATTGAGGGAAGAGATCCAGATCCTAAACGCCCGATTAGCGGCGATAGAAGCAGGGAGAAGAAGGGATCTTGATAGAGGGGATGACAGTGATGAAGAAGTTGCAGAGACAACAGATGGATCAGATGGAGAAGGACCTGAACTTAAAATGCAAAGGTCAGTTTTACTATCCAATAATAAGTCAAAGCATGAGCTTTCAAATTATGATGGAAGTTTTTCAGTAGAAGTACTATTGGATTGGCTCAGTGAGCTAAATAAGTACTTTGATTATGAGAATATCAGCGAAGATAAAAAAGTTAAATTCGCTGCCACCAGGTTGAAAGGGCATGCATCCCTATGGTGGGAGAGTGTACAAGCAGAGAGGAAGAGGTTGAACAAGCAACCTATAAAAAAAATGGACTAGAATGGAAGCTAAATTGAAGGGAAAGTTCTTACCAAAGGACTATCAGATTTCCATGTACAAGCAAGTACAGAATTTGAAACAGAAGGGGATGACTGTAAAAGAGTACACTAAGGAATTCTATCAGGTAAACCTGAGAGTCGGTTACATAGAAGACACACTAGAAAAAACAGCGAGATTCGTAAATGGATTAAGGTGGGAGATATTAGATGAGATAAGTATTCTTTCGCCCAGAACTATTGATGAGGCCTATCAAAGTGCCTTGAAGGTGGAAGAGAAGATAAAAAGAAAACAGAATGCCAGAAGAGGAGGAGGATCTGGCAGGGGAAGAGGACGAGGTTTTTGCAGAGGTAAAGCTGGTAATGGCGAAGGCAGCGGCTTGAAAACTTCAGAGGCAACGGAGAAGGACAGTAACACGAGGGGGAAGGCCATACCAGCGCGGGAGAGGTAGTGGCCGAAGCAGAGGAGCTGTTGTTCAGTGTTACAAGTGCCACAAGTGGGGGCACAAGTCCTTTGAATGTCCTGAAAGTGACCAAGCTGGAGCAAGAGGAGCATATGTTGCTCAGATAGAGGAAATAGAGGTACAACCTCAGGAAATAGAAAATGTGCCGGAAACAGGGGAAGCCCTGTTCTTGAATAAAGTGTTACTAAAACCAGCGAAGGAGACAACTGACCCAACCCAAAGGAAGGCATTATTTTGGACAGTTTGCAAGTCACACGGAAAATGCTGCACGCTGATTATCGACAGTGGAAGCACGGATAATTTAGTCGCCGTAGAGATGGTGGAGAAGTTGGGTTTGAAGAAGCTGAAGCATCCCACACCTTACAAGGTGTCGTGGCTACAGAAAGGGCATCAACTGTTGGTTGATGAGCAGTGTGAAGTTGAGTTTCACATTAGCAAACACAAGGACAAGGTTATTTGCGATATAATTCCAATGGACGTGTGTCACATACTACTAGGGAGACCATGGTAGTATGACAAGAAGGTAGTGCACGATGGGAAGACAAATTGTTACAAATTTGTCAAAGATGGGATTAAATACATGCTTGTACCGATCAAGGAGGAAGAGACAGCAGAAACAAGTGGAGCTAAAGCGTTATTGTTGGGGGGGAAAGAATTTCTGAAACAGATCGAAGACAGCGAGATACATTATGCAATGGTAAGGAGGCCAAAAACAGTGCTATTGCACACAGAAATCTCAGATTTACCTGAGGAAATTCAGGAAATGCTGCAAGAATTCAGCGACATTGTAGTTGATGATTTACCAGATAAATTGCCTCTTAAGAGAAGTATTAGTCACCACATTGACTTTATACCTGGAACCAGTCTACCAAACAAGGCAGCGTACCAAATGAGTCCTAAAGATAACGAGGAAATCAGAAAACAGGGACAAGAATTATTGGACAAGGGATTCATAAGGGAAAGTTTAAGCCCCTGTGCAGTTCCAACAGTTCTCGCACCCAAGAAAGGAGGAGAATGGCGAATGTGCACAGATTCGAGAGCAATCAATAAAATTACCATACGATACAGGTTTCCACTGCCACGAATGGATGATATGATGGACTGTCTAAGCGGGGCAGCATATTTTGCGAAAATCGATCTAAAGAGCGGTTATCATTAGATCCAGATTAGAGAAGGGGATGAATGGAAAACAGCATTCAACACTAATGAAGGGTTGTATAAGTGGCTGGTAATGCCATTCAGTTTGAGTAATGCCCCTAGCACTTTTATGCGCCTGATGAACGAAATGTTAATAGTGTTCATTGGGAACTTTGTGATGTTTATCTTGATGATATATTAATTTTCAGCAAGACTAAAGAGGAACACTTTCGACATGTTCGGAGTGTGTTGGAGAAATTGCAGCAAAACAAGCAACTGATAAATTTTAAAAAGATGTACTTTTTTTCAAAAAGAATTGGTTTACCTGGGTTTTGTGATTGCAGAAAACGAGTTAAAGATGGACCCGGAAAAAGTTGCAGCGATAATTAGCTGGCCATCCACAAAGAGCCTATGAGGTTCGTAGTTTTCATGGGTTGGCAAGTTTTTATCGCAAATTTATCAAAGATTTTAGTAGAATTTGTGCGCCTATGTTGGATACTATTAAGAAGGCAAGTCAACCTTTCCGTTGGACTAAAGCAGCAGAGAGGAGCTTCCAGTTTTTGAAGGAAAAAATCACCTAAAGGCCAATCTTGAGATTCCCTTATTTTAATAAGCTTTTCCAGGTCCGTTGTGATGCAAGCAGTACGGCCATTGGAGCTGTACTTAGCCAGGAAGACAGACCTGTTGCTTATTTCAGTGAGAAGTTGAATGAGAGCAGGCAGAAATACTCATCTTATGACAAAGAATTCTATATTGTTGTCCAAGCACTGAAACATTGGAGACACTATCTGCTGGGGAGTGAGTTTGTTTTATTCTCTGATAATCCTGCACTGCAATATGTGATGCAACAGCGTAAACTGAATCACAAGCATGCTAAGTGGGTTGAGTATTTGCAGAGTTTCACGTTTGTGTTGAAACACCTTAGCGGACAGGGCAACAAGGTGGTGGATGCGTTGAGCAGAAGAGCTTTGCTCTTGCAGGAGAGTACGATACAAGCGCTGGGTTTTGAACATTTGAAAGATTTGTATCAAATAGATGCGGATTTCAAAGAGGCTTATGAAGCCTATCAGAATCCTTTGTTGAGGAACAGTAGTCCATGGTTGGACTATAATTTACAGGAAGAGTTATTGTTTAGCGGGGGACAATTATGCATTCCCCATTGTTCGATGAGAGAGAATATCATTCGGGAGAAGCACAACGGAGGTCTAGTTGGACATTTCGGCAAAGACAAGACTTTAGTACAACTCGGACACTTTTATTACTGGCCAAAGATGCGACGAGACGTGTAGCGATATGTGACTAGGTGTAAAGTGTGCCATTTAGTGAAAGGACAGCCAAAATGCAAGACTCTACACACCGTTACCTATTTCGAGTAGACCGTGGGACTCAGTCAATTTGGATTTTGTCTTAGGTCTGCCTAGGACACAACGAGGTTTCGATTCAGTGATGGTGGTAGTAGACAGGTTTTCTAAAATGGCACATTTCATTCCTTGTCGAAAAACCAGTGATGCCACTCATGTAGCACACTTTTTTTTCACATAAATTGTCAGGTTGCACGGCTTACCGAGGTCCATTCTTTCTGACAGGGATGTGAAATTCACAGGACATTTTTGGCGTACCCTGTGGAAAAAGTTCGACACTAGGTTAAATTTCAGCTCCGCATATCACCCGCAGACAGATGGGCAAACGAAGGTGGTGAACAGGAGCTTGGGAAACCTGCTACGGAGTTTGATTGGAGAAAATTCACGGACGTGAGATCGTGTACTTGCTCTAGTGGAATTCGCTTATAACGATTCACCAAATCGCAGTACAGGATACAGTCCTTTTCATATTCTGTATGGCATGCATCCTCGCGGAGTGCATGAACTACAGGATTTGGGAAAGTTGGAAAGAAGAAGTGCTGACGGGGAAGATTTCGCCCAGACAATGAATGACCTACAGGAGCAGGTAAAGTTAAAATTACAAGACAGCAGCCAAAGATATAAGTAGCGTGCAGATTTAAAGCGGCGAGAAGTACAGTTTAATATAGGGGACGAAGTCTTAGCGCATTTACGCAAGGAACGATTCCCTAAGGGAAAATATAACAAATTGAAATATAAGAAGATTGGCCCTTGTAAAATTCTGCGTAAATTTTCGCCTAATGCTTATGAAATACAGCTTCCACCATAAATAGGCATATCACCCATTTTCAACGTGGCAGATCTGTTCCCATACACTGCTAGTCCAGAAGACAACAGTGCGACAGGGCCAGAACGAGACACCCAGAGTGAAAGTAGTCCTTGGATGAGGCAAATGCCTACAACTCAACCCCTTGAAATCGAGAAAATTCTCGACACACAAGTGGCTAAGCAAACTCGCCGAAAGGAGTATCTACGGTATCTTGTCAAGTGGAAGAACCATCCCATCGAGGACAGTTCCTGGCTTGACACGACACAAATACAACAAGTAGGTTAATCGGTGGAGACGCTCATGGAGCAGAGCCATGATTTTTATTTTCCCCAGGAGCCTGATGCAGGAGCATCTAGCTGACAGGTCATCGTGGTTGGAGGTCATTTGGTCTTGGAAAGGATAAAGAAGACAATACAAGACAGGAAAGACATTTTTGTTTCTTTTTTATTTTAATCTTTTAGTGAAGAAGCATTTAGGAAAATTAGTTAAATTACAATTGTTATAATTAGTTGCTCAGTCGAATTATTTCTGTAGGTTAATTTACCATTTCCAGCAACAGTTAGAGAAACTATGTAACTAATAAATGTAACTGACAACAGTTAAATCAGTTGTTCTCAAACCATACAAAAGAAAAAAAACATGCATTGTAACAGGTTCGATTTTTGGAGAAGAACAAGAGAACATAATAGAAATGTCTGCAAGCATCCATATTGGATCGACATTGCAGTGAATTATAAACAATCCTTCTATTTTCTTTTATTGAAATCAATCACTGTATGCAAACAAAATTATCTTTCTCTTACAGAATCTGAGAAATTTCTATATTAACATAAGACTAACGGCCCGTAGGCATTCTGTGTACAAGTATTATAACAAGAGGAATTACAGAAGTCCGAAAGGTATCGAAACCCCGGAGTATTGACACAAACAACAGATTGGAAAATCATAGTAGCGAATGAACAACATGAAATACAACGGCGTGATAATATAGATACCTATCCGAAACGGTAACTAAATATTTAACAGTCAAACGAAAACGAGTTTCTCTGTTAATCTTTAGACAGATACATAAAGTAAAATAAACACAGATTAAGATAAGTTCACACCGGCAGTTGGGTTGCGTCAGGTTCCGAAACGAGCCAACAGTGGAGAAAGGGTTATCAGAACCAATTCCACCTGTAGACGTACAAAGCAAACAAGGGTTAGATTTTAAACTTAAACAAAGCGAGAAAGATAAAATAACAAGGTTGCAGGTGAGAAAGACCGATTACCTACAGTGAAGACGGCGTGCCGAGACACATTTCAAGTCAAGTTGCAGCAACGAGGGTTCTCTGCTCACGAGGAGCGACAACCTTAGTAACAGAGGAAAGAGCAGAAGCAAAAATAGCATAGAGCGAGGGCTTACCTTGCCATTGATGAAAAGAGCCGAAGCCACGAACCCCCGAGCCGCAATCTGCAAATAGAGTTAAGGACACATCGAAGTAACTACAGAACGATTGAATAGAGGAACATAAATGGGCATAGGCCCTAACAGTTAATGAAAAGAACCACGACAATAGCGTATGCATACAGGCGAGCCAAATCATGGCTTTCATGAGCAAATAAACTTCAAACAATTGCAGCAATCAAACGACATCAAAATAGTAAACGAGAAAATAACCATACCAACGGCGGATTAGAAGCTGTGGCCATACCGGAGCCGAGCAATAGCAACATTCCATCACAGAGGAAAAATACAGTTGAACGGCACAGTGAAGCGGCGGAACAAACCCTCACTCAGTCGAACCAAAAGAGTAACAATACGAATGAGCCAAAGCCAGGGTTACTGAGCTTACCAAGACGAGAGTGTGTTCTACGAGGCAGGGACAGATGTCCATCCAAAAATAAGTGTGAGTACAACAGAATTAACTCTCCCATACCACAAATATCTATTTTATCCGTAGGCCGAATCAATCGAAATCACAATCATAATCATCCAAAAATTATTCATTAAATTATTACCCACGCAATCATAAACATTGTATTATAAATCAATACAAAGGTAAGGTTAACGAGGGCTGGGCCAATCAGTGGTTAATCCTTCACTACAAGTTCTAATTAAATTTTCAGTTGAGCACTTTTCAAATATGTCGTCAATGTCTTCTTCTTTTTCCACATTTTCCTCTTCGTCATCATCTTTTTCAGCTACTTCAACAGATTCCTCGCTAGCAGACTCATCTTTATTTTTAAGATCACCTTCATCATAATTTGAAATTTTCATAACCTGATCTTCTTCAAAATGTAGTGATTCTTCATGATTATCATCTAAATTCTCTGAATCAGCGTAATTGTTCTGTTGACTATGTCCAATATTCGGGAATATTGGTTCTTGCGTCAAATTTATCTTGTCCCAAATGGCGTTTATCTTCTGCATTGCTTTGTTATGATTGTTTGTGGACTCGCTATGGTTTTACCAAATTTGTCTTTCTATCTAATCTGTTGTGTCTTGAAGTTTTTTGATGTCAGAATTTCCTGTAATCTCATCCTCAAGATTGATTAATCTTTTAGTGAATTTATCAGAATTATTATTGATATTACTCTCAAGATCGATCAACATTTTGCTGAAGTCGTCCATCATCATTGATGAAGACATCGAGCGGCAGCGATTATGAGGCACTGCATGTAACAGCTGAAGGCAGCCAACAGTGGCGTAGGTGCTTACTTCCAGGCGAAAAAATCGCTCCTCTGATACCAAATGGAGCAACAAAGTTGTAGGCTTGTTGATTTAATTATAAATTACACAAAAGGTATTCGTAATAATAATATATTATATATAAAATGTATAAGAGATGATAAATGTTACAATGAGGCCCTGTATATATACCTAGGCAGGTGGCCTTTCATGAATGGGCATGTCTTTTAGACATGCCCTTTCACTAACTTAATGACTACTTACATAATCCTTATTTGACTATTAATAATTATATTTATTATATTTGTTATGAATTATATTCATAACGTGAGTTGTGGCTCTTCTATTGATCACACAAACTTCAATCACTCTGAATACAATGAACCCAATGAAAGTTATTGATCCTGACTTGCTTGACATGCATACACTTACCAAACTCATCTATCACATTACTTCGACTCACTGAACGCTCACTTAATTGACTCTCAAACTCACTTACCAAATTCATCTATCACACAACTCAACTTAAACAACGCTTACTTAACTGACTGTCTAACTCTACATGCGATAGTTAATTAGATATTTTAACAAATCCTCTACCGCTTGTGTGCTCTAGTGTGCAAGGTGGGAATATCTCAGAAGTTTTAAAAATTAGTAAATCAAGATAGATATAACTTAGCCTTCCCAAATCAAATACATAAATATATAAATAAAGTAAATTTTTGAATTGAATTTCGATAATATTGCATTGCCAAATTGAATGTCAAGTTGGTCATCCAAAGTCTAAATATTCACAAAAACATTGATACATAAACACCATTAATTTGTCTACTATATTGTTAATTTTTTGTTGAAACCCAAGTTGGTCAAGTTTTTGCCTTGCCAAATCTAAATCTTCACAACATTGATACATAGACATCATTGATCTTACTCCATGGCACAAAATATGGGAGACAACCTCCAGCTCAGTAAATCTCATAGTTTTCTTTTACTCAATGATCTGCTTAATTTTCCATATTTTTTTTAAATTCATTAATTTTCATATTTTTTTTAAATGAATACACTTAAACTATATAATATAAAATCATTTTACCCCTATAAGTTATGCACCGAACTTACAAGCATGATATATGTGACTGATACTTGTATCAACAGTATGTTATTATTAGTTTTCTTATGGCTGTCTATTATGGACACCTGATGGTTTGATAACAGTTTTGACGTAGTTTATACTACCAGAATATGTAACATGTAACTTACCATATTAATGGAAAGTTACAAATTTTTGCTTTGTGAAAAAAAAAAAAATCATTTTACAAAATCATACAAAATTTCAGATAAGCTTTACTATCAAATCTCTTTATAAAAATATCACCACCAAACATTTTCTTATTGGAAATGAGCAAATTCACCAAACTTAGACACACACACTTTTTCCTACTTAGTGAATATCTATACATTCCAAAATTGGACTTCTCATTTTAAGAGGCCAAATTGTGTGCCCAACAAAACATTGATTATCCATAGCCAAGCGTTCCCAAGTCCCATTCATTTTGTCTTATTCAATTGATCATGCTTGCTTGGACCTTACTGGTGGACATCAATATATTTTCATTTTTTTAATAACTATCCGATTAAATGATGTATGAACAGATGAAAATTTTAACTGAGATATGATTATTTGAACTTACGACCGTCCAGTGAAAGTTTCTTCGCACTCAATTTTGACTGGGATACTATTATTTGAACTTACGACCGTCCAGTGAAAACTTCTTCACACTCTTTTGTGTCGTATATTTTTTTGTTCTATTCCACTATATATGTTAAAATGAGAGACCAAATACAAAGATTTAATTAAACAGAAAAACAAACAGCAAAACAACATTCAAGAATCTTCATAGATCAGTATTCCAGGGACAAACTCGTGCACAGTATTACCTGTAATGGTAAATGTAAGGCCCACTAAATGCTTCTGTAACAAAGACTCACATTTGCTACATACATCTTGCATTGCATAGAACTTGCATAGCCTGAAAGAAATGAAGAACCACGAGTGTTGTGAGCAGCAACGCAATATTTTTGCATATCAATGTCTTTTGTAAAGACATGAATGTACTTTCTGCATCCTATTGTTTTATTCAAAAGCTACGGGCTCTGAAGCACAGGATTCGGACATGGGAGCTCCTCGAGAAAGAACAGGTGATCAAAGAACTCCAATCAATTGCTAGGAAAATTGATGGAATGTATAAATTAATGGAAAGTCGTAATCCTGATCCACAATCTTTCTTAGAGCTCTTGACATTGGAAAAGCGCAAAACTTAAATACTTAGAATACAAGAGATCACCTGGACGCTGAAGAGCAGGGCCACTTGGTTTCGTGAAGGCGATCACAATGTAGAATTTTTGTATTTCCCACCCCGGTTTTCAGTTTCACCTTATTTCTCCAAAATAGTTATATGCCATTTCTCATATCCATACATTCAACAACTGGAAAATAAATATCGCTGAAAACACAAATTCTGGAAATTTTTCAGGACGCTGGAAAATGCAGAAATAAAATATCAGCGCATACAAACAGCCATTCAACACATTTAAACACAGTGATTTTTGGTCAAGGTGACCCTCGAAAAACCTCCTACAACTCTTGGGGAAAACCAGTTTGAAAGCTCCTTCTTATTTCTGGAAAATGCTTTTTACAGTGAGAGAAATATTCAGCAAAAAAAATCAGCAAACAGACTTTACAACTTATCTCATTTTCTGTGCTTAACCACCACCTCGGAAAATGTGCAAACAGCAAAAATAGAACATCAATAAATGCTGTACGTCGTCCTCGATTTTCGTGTCGAAAAATCTGCAATAAATGCAGCTGTACGACCTCCTCAAAATCTGTGCAACCAGCAATAAATGCTGTTGTCCAAAATCTCGATTTTTGTGCCAAAAACACAGCAGAACTTTGCTGTACGGAATCAACCTCGATTTCCATGCAAGAGGACAGCCACTTGCTGTATGGCCTGTCTCGAAATTCGTGCCAACTAAACCAGCCTTCTGCTGCCTCGATTTCTGTGCCCAATCAGAATCAGTGTAACCTGTCAATCTCACTCCATCCCCCTGCCTGTAGTCCAGACCATAATCCACTGTCCCCTGCAAGTATCGCAAAATGTGTTTTGCAGCCACCCAGTGAACCTTCCTAGGCTCACACATAAACTGACTCATCGTGTTGACTGCAAAACAAATATCTGGTCTAGTGTTGACCAAATACATCAAGGAACCAATCAGCTTCCTGTACAATGTGGGATCCACCAACTCGGAATCCGAAGCATGAAGCTTCTTCCAGTTGGTGATCATCGGTGTCGACATGGGTCTACAATCCTCCATGTGGAATCTGCCAAGGATGTCCACAATATACTTCCCCTGTCCCAGGAAGAAATGCCCCTCCTCCTGCCACACCACCAAACCCAAAAAGTAATGCATCAAGCCGATGTCCTTCATCTCAAACTCCGCCGCAAGATCTCTCTTGCAGTGCTCTATGAGTCTCTCTGCACCTGTAATGACTAAGTCATCCACATACAGCACCAGAATGAGAGGCTCCTCACCTATCACAATATAGTAAAGGTTCGGATCTGCCTCACTCTTTGTGAAACCCATCTTCTGCAAGTAAGTATCTATCCTGGAGTACCAAGCTCTAGGAGCTTGCTTCAGGCCATAAAGGGCCTTCTTCAGTCTGCACACATGGGACTCCTTCCCATGCACCTCAAAGCCCTGTGGCTACTCAATGTACACCTCCTCCTGTATGAAGCCATTGAGAAATGCAGTCTTCACATCCATCTGGTGGATCTTCCAACCCATCTCTGCTGCTATCGATATAATGGAGCGGATCGAAGTATATCGAGCCACGGGAGCGAAGGTCTCCTCACAATCAACTCCCTCTACTTGGGAGAACCCTCTAGCCACAAACCTCGCTTTGAATTTCTCAATGCTGCCATCTGCAGCATGCTTTACCTTGTAAAGCCATCCGGAAGTAACCACGGATTTTCCCTCAGGCCTCGGCACCACCTCCCAAACATCATTCTTCATGATAGAAGAATACTCCTCCTGCATGGCCTCTCTCCAGACCTGCTGGCTAGCCGCCTCCTCATAGCTAGAAGGCTCAGAGTCAAGGATGCTGGTAGCCATTGCCATATAGCTACAAAACCTCTCAGGTGGTCTGCTCTCTCTGACCGGCCTCTTAGGCTCAGCAACAGATGTGGCATCTCTCAAGGTGTCCTGAAGCCACTTGGGCTTCCTCTTCCCTGAGTGCACTTCTCCCACCGGAGAATAAAACTCCTCCTCCTCAACATCAGGAGCCTGAACTCCTGACTGTCTGTCTGCTGTCCTCCTGCCTGCACCTGAACCTGTAGATGCTGAGGTACCGTGTGAACTGTCCATCAGTGGACTCCCCAGTGAACTGCTCTGTGGACTGCTTTGCATGCTTCCCGTAGCACCACCTCTCTGACTCGGTGAGCCACTCCCCACTGACGGACCTGACATCGTCATAGATGTACCTCCGGATCCTCCTGATCCCTGCCCACTGGATCCCTGTGACTGACTCAACTGCTGCTGAGGGTCTGGCTGATCCGTATACTTCAATTCCGTGACCTCCCAAAGGCCCTATCCGCCCTATCTTCCTCGAACTTCACATCCCGCCCAACAACAACTTTCCTTCCGTGCTTTATTAAATCGTCTTGAGTCCCACCGTAGCCCACAAAGATACCCTTCTCTCAGCGGGGCTCTAGTTTGGTCCTCTTCTCCTTGGGCATGTAGGAGTATGTAATGCACCCAAAGATACGAAGATGACCCATATCAGGCTTCTTCCCAGAAAAAGCCTCCTCCGGAGTCATGTGCCCCAAGGCACGATGCGACCTCTCGCAACAAGCACCGCGCGTGTACCGCCCACAAACAATGGCAACCCTCGATCACAATATGGCTTTGCGCCCTCCGATGGATCTCGTTCTTCCCTCTCCGCAACCCCCGTTCGCCGGCTGTAAGGAATGTGCGTGAACTCCTCCCACGTTCGCTCCGGCACAATAGCGTCGGGCCAAACTCTCCAAGGGTGTACTCTCCCCCATTGTCCGACCTCGGGGACTTGATCTTCTGACTTGTCTGTGTCTCCACAAGAGCTCTGAACTCCTGAAACCACTTGAAGACCTCACTCTTGGTCTTCAAGAGATAGATCCAGGTCCTCCTGGAGTGATCATCAATGAATAAGACATATTACTCATATCCACTCAAGGAAACATGAGACATCCGACCGCTCACATCGGAATGAATCGGGGACCGTTATCCCTGGGCCGCTTCTCGTTGTCGCTCGGGGAAAGGGGGATTTGGCAAACTTGCTCATCGCACATCCTTCGCAAGTATCAAAGTGACCGCATCGAAATCGCGCGACCAGAAGGATCTCCCGCAAGGTCCCTCAAGGCTCCATGACACATATGTCTGGCCCCGCGGTGCCAACCACACAAATTTCATAACCGCTAGCTCGTTGCCCGTACTACTGCTCAATGCCAAAAGGGGCCGAAATGCAAACTTGTACACCTTTGCATGGCGTACACCTATCACTCTAGCTGAATCTCGACCGGGACCGACCCCCGGGACATCAAGACCGTCCCCCCGAACAAGCATCACATCTCTATCCTCCAAAGTCGCACTGACATGAGGTTCTTCCTCATCCCTCGGGCACACAAAGAACATCTCGACACCTTCAAGGGAGGCTTAGACTCCTCTCGAAATGTCGTTGTCTTCAACAATTTAACGACGAACAACTCTGTCATCACCGAGTACTACCTCTATATCAGTGCCACTCTCTGAAAGCTCTGAGAAGTACTCATGGACTCCTGTCATGTGACGTGAAGCCCCACTATCCACATACCAGATACCCGAAGATTCTCCGCTAGTCGAGGGAAATGCATGCTCCCTTTGAACCTCTATGGCAGATGATCCCGCTCTAGAGGACTCACACGCAGTGAACCCAAACTCCCGATCAAAACGATCTGCAAAGTCCTCAACCTCTGCTGAAGCTGCCATGCTCTGGTTCTTCCCCTTCTTCTTCTTCTTCTCCGGACACACAACTGCATAGTGTCCCATCTTCTGACAATTCCAACACTTCACTTTGGAATAGTCCTTCTGTGAGTTATCCCGTTTACCTTTACCTTTGCCTTTGCCCCCACCATTGCTTGTGGAAGCCTGCTTCTTCCCTTTGCCCTTCTTGCGTCCTGCCAACAGTGCTACATCCTCATCCTGCTCAACTGGCTTGGCTGCCCCAAGCTGACCTTTCCTGATCTCTGTCTGAATGCAATCATCCCAAAACCTCTCCCATGTGGGAAGGGTCTCACGTGCACAAACCCCATCAACAAAGTTCATCCATGAACTGGGGAGGCCATTCACTGCAATCCGCACCAACTCAGTGGGTGGAATGGCCTCTCCAATCGCTGCCAACTTATCTCTCACATTAGTAATATTTGTGAGATATCCAGCTGCACTATCAGTCTTACCCATCTTAATGTTCTTCAGCTTCTCCTTCAGGACCATTTTCCGGTTCTCATTGGTACTCTGGTAGAGGTTGGTCAATGTTGTCCACATCTCATGAGCATTTCTTTTTCCTCACATGAGGAATGCAATGGTTTTTGATTCCGTCTAGAAGCAGTCTCTTACCCTTGTTGTTCTTTTTATTATATGCTGCCAACTGAGTAGTATCAGTAGGCACATTTATAGGGTTCTATGCGGTATGCACCATTATGTCCCAGACTTCCGCCTCCTCAAAGATACTCTGCATTCTCTCCTTCCAAACACTGTAATTGGTATGCCCATCCAACCTATCCTCCACCCTCAGTCCCAAAGACATCATGTTGTCCTAACACTGAAAAATCGCACTGCTGTAGTATAGGTAAAAATTCTGTTTGTGAAAAAATCAGCTTGCTGGAATTTTCTGAGTGAAAAATCAGCGCGTTGTATTTTTCTCCTCGCTGTCCCAAACTGCTCTTTCAGCACTCAAGCTTCGATACCATGTAGAACTTTTGTATTTCCCAACCCGGTTTTCAGTTTCACATTATTTCTCCAAAATAGTTAAATGCCCTTTCCCATATCCATACATTCAACAACTGGAAAATAAATATTGCCGAAAACACAAATTCTGGAAATTTTTCAGAATGCTGGAAAATGCAGAAATAAAATATCAGCACATACAAACAACCATTCAACACATTTAAACACAGTGATTTTTGGTCAAGGTGACCCTGGAAAAACCCCCTACAACTCTTGGGGAAAACCAGTTCGAAAGCTCCTTCTTATTTCTGGGAAATGCTTTTTACAGTGAGAGAAATATTCAGCAAAAAAAATCAGCGAACAGACTTTACAACTTATCTCGTTTTCCGTGCTTAACCACCGCCTCGGAAAATGTGCAAACAGCGAAAACAGAACAGCAATAAATGTTGTACGTCCTCTATTTTCGTGCCCAGAAATCTGCAATAAATGCAGTTGTACGGCCTCCTCAAAATCTGTGCAAACAGCAATAAATGATGCTGTCCAAAATCTCGATTTTTGTGCCAAAAACATAGCAAAACTTTGTTGTACGGAATTAGCCTCGATTTCTGTGCAAGAGGACAGCCACTTGCTGTACGGCCTGCCTCGAAATTCGTGCCAACTAAACCAGCGTTCTGCTGCCTCGATTTATGTGCCCAACTTGCTGTACGGCCTTGTTGTACGGCCTCCCTTTCTAGAAAATCGTGCCCCAAAAAAAATGCCTTTCACTGTGCTAACTCAGCTGTACAGTCTTGCTGAAATGCTGCCTTGGAATGTGTGTCAAGCTGCTGCCTCCTTCTCCTCACTGCCCAGAAATCTCCCTTGCTCTCTTGCTCTCCTTCTCTCAATCTGCTCATGAAAGAATGAATGACCTTTTCCTCATTTTCCTCCTTTAACCTAACCCTAAGTGACTTTTGGGGAATCCCTAAATCCAATGGCTGAGATAGATTGAGATCTAGGGCTGAGATTAAATGCTCATTTAAATCTCACTTCTATTTTTAATTCACCCCACTTTAATAAAGACCCACTTAGCCATTTATTTCCAAAGTCACTTTTCCTTTCTAATTTTACATTGACTTTATTAAAGTCACTTTAAAATTAGACTTTAGTAACTTTATCACATAAAGTCACTTTTAAATTAGATTTGACTTTATAAAATTATAAAGTCACTTTAGGAGAAAAATTAAATTCTTTTGGACATTTTTCCCTAGGCCCAAGATCAAAGCCTTAGGGAACCACCTGTCCTCCGGTACCAAATTTCAACACACAACACTAAATTTTTTCATCAGTACGCCAATAATAAGAAAAATCAAAATGAAATTTGAAAATTTGACTCTATGGATGGCACATCAGTTCAGTCCACACAGGATATTCAGCGGGAGGCCTTCAAATTCTTTTCAGATTTCTACAGCTGCAGGGAAGTGGTTGGCTTATCTGATCAACTATGGGCTCTCGACTTGTATCATTGCATGTTGGAAGATGCAGCTAATGAGCCACTTGGTAGCCCTGTCACCAAGGATGAAATCCAATTGGACCTTAAACCCCCTATGGTTGGCCCGTCGAATTGTATTTACACTTTTTTTGATCTCATGGGGGAGGATATTCTTGGTGTTGTTGAAGAATCCCAGTTATCTAGGTGAATTCCGGGGAACATTAATACTACATTCCTAGCACTCGTTCCAAAGGCCTCCCTGCCAAAAAAATTCTGGGATTTCAGACCAATTTCTCTTTGCAATGTGATCTATAAACTAATTTCAAAGGTTATAGCACAAAGAATCTCAGGTGTTCTCTCAGGCCATATCTCCCGTGAGCAGTATGGGTTCCTTCTGGATCGCCTTATTCATGATGCCATTGCAACGGCTCAGGAATGCATGCAATCCATTCACATTAAAAAGATGGAAGCACTAATCATGAAAGTCGATCTTTTTTTAGCATATGACAATGTCGATTGGTCATACATTCCACTAGTTCTCCATACGGCTGGCCTCTCAAATCAAAATGTTCAGTGGGTTATAGCATGTATTGCTTCGTTATGGTATGCAGTTATTATAAATGGACTCTCCACAGATTTCTACCAAGCAGGTCGCGGCCTCCGTCAAGGGTGCTCCCTTTCACCTATTATATTCATACTGATCATGGATGGGCTCAGTATTTGCATCAAAGAGGCTCATCGGCGGGGAACTTTCAAAGGTATTCAAATTTCCCCTGGGGTCTCGGTTACACATTCCTTTTTTGTGGACGATATCCTTGCCTTCGGAATCTTATCGAGAGCTCAGTGGTCATCACTGCATTATATTTTTCTTCGATATGGTGCTGCATCCAGTTTGGAAATAAATGGTGCAAAATCTCTTTTGTTATCGGCCTATTGGGGCAGCACGGATATGGGACTAATTGCTGGTCTCTTTGAGGTGAAATTGGCCCCTCTATCGGATGGCCTCAGCTATTTGGATTTCAAGCTAAAACCTTGCAGCGATCGTAGGTAGTGGCTCTTGGAGAAGTTTAAGAAAAGGTTGAACAATTGCACCCATAAATGGCTATCATTGGGGGGTCATTATGTTCTCATTCAAGTTGTCCTTCAACGGCTAGCAGTTTATTGGGCTCACCTCTTTTGCCTGCCCTTTCGCATTATTTCCTTGATCAAGGGTACCATGTCAAGCTTCCCTTGGTCGGGCACCCGTGGAACTAAAAAATTTCACCCATGTAAATTGGATATGTTGACAATTCCCAAACTATACGGAGGTTGGGGGCTGCTTGATATCTGATCTTTCACCCAGGCGCTCTTGATTAAGTCTCTCTGGCGGGCGCTAACAGGAACCAGCCTCTGGCCAATCCTCTTTCGATCAAAATATCTTAAAGGCATGGATTTACATCATTTGTTTAGACTTCAATCTCTTCCACAAAGTCGGGGTTCATACATTTGGTTGGGATTCAGGCGCGTAGTGGCACTATTTACAAGCAGGCTCATTTGGGATTTCGGGAATGGCCAGAGAATACAATTAGGAGTTGACAGGATCCGTGGCTCTCCTCTGGATTTAAAACTGGAGATCCACCTTCTGCATACCCTCACTCTAAAAGGTATATTTTTCCTGCACCGGCTCATTTCTCATTGGCAGCAAGGTTGCCCAATTTGGAAAACTTCAGTTCAGTTAGGACTGCAGGGTCAGGATGCGGTTGAATGGCAATCTTTTTTGAACAAACTGAAATAAAGTGGACTCTGCTTACATCCATCGGGGGACAGAATTGTGTGGGCTGGCAAGATGAATGGTACATCCATAGTGCTTGCAGACATACATGGTAGTATCATCACACATAAAATACAAAGCCTGGTCCTGCTTCAGAAATTATTGGAAGAGACCAATCCCAACCAAGATCATTTTATTTGTCTGGCTTGTTTGGAGGAACAAGATCCTCACTTGGGATAACCTGGCAAAGTGTGGCTATCTAGTCCCTAGGCACTTCCCTTTCTGCAAAATAGCTTCTGAATTTAAATTGTCCTGCAGTCCTTAAAATTTGGCATTTGTTTTCTCAACTTTTGCATGTCCTAGATTGGCAGTCTCTCAGCATCATACAATGCTTAAACTCTTGGGAGAAGATGGATCAGAAATACTGCTCTCTTCCTTTCTTCTTTTTGTGGGAAATTTGGTTGGGCAGAAACCAAAATATCTTTAAAGGCACGAAGATTGTTCACTCTCGGACTTACAGTGCAATTTTGACATGGCTTGATAGCCAACCTGCAACTACTCCTCCTCCTAAGGATTTATCTCACAGCCTTTGACCTACTTCGGTGGCTCTACCTGTTGGATATTTTGATGGGGCTGAACAGCAAGGGACTTGTGGGTGTGGGGCGAGGATCAACCTTGATCACAAGGAGCAGTATCACACAAACGCTGAAATACTTACCCTTTGGAGTTTGCTTTGGTTGGCCTACAACTTGTAGCTTGGAACTCTACACATTTATTGAGACACCAAAACTGTCATTGATGGTGTAAATGGCCTCACAAATTTCCAGCCCCCCACCCTTCAAAGCTGGATTAATCACATCAAGTTTCTGCTACAACGACTACAGGCTCCACAAATCCAACACATTTAGGGAGGTCAACACAAGGGCAGATACTCTATCTAAGACAGTTTAAATGAGCAGTTTGGGAACATTCAGGTTTAGCACTACAAGGATGGACAGTGGATGGATGCAAACACCATTCAACTTCCATAATCAAGCTAAATCAGAGATCAAATTAACACGGTCATCCTCTTCTTTCCCTCCTTTTTCTTTCCAGTTTTGTCTCTATGCATATTCGACAAATCTTCAGTATCAATGTAAGCACTTTTATATACAGATATGGTTGCAGCCTTTATTGAAAAGATGTAGTTGACTATCTAGGACTAATTTGCTGCAACATTTGTAATCCAAGTAGTATCTCTATGTTTAGTTTTTGCCTACATAACCTTTCTGGCAATTGATAAACATCGGTGGATAAATCTTTACAATATGTATTGTTTTGTAAAGCATCTTAATACCATAGTATTCAAAACCAGTCGGTTCAAACCGATAACCGGTCAAACCGTCAGATGCCCAGCCAGATCAAACCGGCCTGAAACCCGGTTAAGGGAGGGGGTTGACCAATTTTTCCAGTCCAACCAATTTATCCATAAACCGGTCAGTTAGCTACCACGGCCGCAAAAGGACCCACAAACACTAATGTGGCCGATAATGGGTGGTTTTGGAGGGAAAATGACGGTTGTTTCCCTCCAAAAACACCCTCCCCAATTCTTTAAAAGCAGGGGTACCTTCTCATCTGTCTCACACATCTCATTTGGAGTTTTTGTGAGTTTGATTGAGAGCTTGGAGAGCATTGAGTTTTTGTTGTAGTGGAACAACATAGAGTTTGAGCTAAGTAGTAGTCATCATGCCTCCAAAAGCCAAGGATACTGCATGGGCTCATTGTGATATGATTGATGGCAAAATGATATACAAATATTGCCAAAAATCTATTGCAGGGCGCTATTTACAGGTTCAAGCAACACTTGGCTGGGATAGGAGGCCATGTAAAGCCATGTGGAGCACCAAATGAAGTAATAGGACACATTAGGGCAGAATACCTTCAGAAGTTTGAGACTCGAGTCACTGAACCAATAGAGAAGTTTGTGACTCGAGCAGTTGCAAAGTTTGGGAGTCGAGACTCAACTAACTGAGCTTGATCATGATGAGAAGTGTCAAGTGATGATGTTGATCACTAATATCATATATGTAGATTTGTAGTGAGTCAGTGGCCTCATAGTTTTCAGGCTTTGTTTTTTAACTCTAGAGGCCATTTAGAGTCCCATTGCTTATGTATTTTGTCGATGATATGTATTGCACATGGTACATAAATGAGCAAACTTTGTATATTTTGTCTCTATTGGCTTCGAATCATGGTTGAAAATCTTCAAAATAGTTTTTTTTATTAAAAAATAATTCTTTGATGTATTTTATTAAAAACTGGTTCATTGAGATCTGACCAGTCCCTGTTTGACCGGTTCAGGTTCGAAACCTGGTTCATTAAGTCCACCGGTTCCGATTTTTAATACTACGCTTAATACAAATACTGTTTTTTCTTCTCTGAGAAAAATGAAATGAATGTAATTGCAAAAAGTATATTCCAACATTTTAGGGGCCATTCAATAAGTTGATATTCGGCGTTTTACCAATATCACTTGGTGTTCAACTAACCCAAAAACCCCTAAACACTACTCAAATTTTGAAATTGTTATGGATAATGCTAATGTAATAGACTATAGCCAAAGCAGACCTACTTACCAAAAATGAAAGAAAAAGCATAAAATTATATTCTTCAAGTAGACATCAACGGCGAATAATAGCCTCACATGTCCAATACTGTAGTTGTACAAATCGCCATAAAAACATATCACTTGAACAAACTCCGAAAATTTAGAGTCACAGACTGAACTCTGGCTACTTCTCGCCTAAGCATTTTGCAGCCGGTTGAAATTCAATAGTATTGAAAAATAAAAAGTTTTCCTCATAATTTGGAAATGTTCCAATATTGGCTGTTCTGAACCTCGTGAATCTAACTTCAATAATGCTACAATCTAGCATCAAAATCATACAAAACAAGTGCTGTACAATCAATGCACATTAGTATTATAGCATTTTGACTAATCTGTGTCATGAGCCACTTTCTCCTTTTTCTTCTTTTTCTTCTTTCCCTCACCTTCAACGGTTTGTAACCCATTCAAAGCAGTTTCTTTCACTGGTAAGATATCTAAATCAGCTCCAGATTTCTTTCTTTTTTTCTTTTTTCCTTCAGATGCTACCTGCTCTTCGTCGGTACCACCATTTTCTGTATCAAGCCCAATGTTCTCTCTGACCCGTTTCTTTCCTTTCTTACTCTTTTTCTGTAATTCGGCATCCCCTTCCACTTCTTCTGTTTGGTTCAAGAGATCAATTTCCACTTGATCTCCCTTCTTCTTCTTCTTTTTCTTCTTCTTCTCACCTGCCAATGCATGCAGAAAATGTCCATCGTGAATAAATCAAGAAAAAGGTAGATAAAGAAAAGCACTCCTTGCTTATACAAAGACTATTTTCCTTATGTTCCCTATACAAACAATTTTATAGAACTGCCTTCAACAAGTTAGTCATTTTCTTCCCTACCATTATCTTCTGCCTCGCCAGCCTCTCCGACTTCAGGTGCATCTACGTCCATTTGATCCTTATGCTTCTTTGTTTTCTTCTTCTTCTTCTCAACTGCCAATACCCAATATCAGATATATACAAGCAAATTATGAATTAGGCATGATAGAAAATATATACATCAAGCTAAATATTTTGACAGGTTGATCGAGGACTATTTCTAACAAAAAGATTAGCAACCATGTATTACACGAAACACCTTTAATCAAAGAAATATAGCACTACATTTTTTATTTCACGGGATAAACCGAAAGAAAATTGTACCATATGTAATTTTTAATTATCGTTATAGATCCTGCCATGTAATTATCATCATTTCGTATTACAAGTAGCCTTTTCCTGTGACCTGTTGTAATCCATGAATTTAAATAGTCATGGGTCAAGACCTGCTGGATGCCAAGATAGAAAATTTTGTTTTAAAGCACCCTTCAGAATCATCTTTTATAGTTCAAAAGACACACACAACTAACACAAACCCTTGTGTGATGTCTCATCTAAGATCGACAAACAATGATCTCAAATACTTTAAATTATCCTCAAAATAACATCAGTGACATGGTACCTGTACAACTAACGGATAAATAAACCCATTTCAAGTAAAGAAAAGAGTTCAGGAAACTACCAAATTGAACTAAACCTAGTTCACAAACCATTTCTTCAAGGACCAAAGCACATTCCTTCCTGCATATAAGCTCACTGAGGAAAAATGTCCATGCAAACACGCCATGAAAATTAACAGCTTCACCAAAAACCCACCAACAACACATTCAACTACAAATTACAGCAGATTTCTTATTTGAGTTATGGATTTGACAGACTTCACAGATGCCTGCCCCATTTCCAAATCCAGGGCATTTCAGATCCACGAAATAGTCAAGTTTAAATTTTTGAATGGTTTCATTTCTAGAACACAGTTGAGAATAGAATCATACCCATTGTGTTACATGCCATTACTTTCATTATATATATATTATGCTGTTTGGCATGGATCTATACACCTTCTAAAGTTGAAGATATGATGTTACAATCCAATAGCCCTAGAGGTTAGTTCAATAGGTTGTCACCATTGATATTGAGCATTTGACTAGTAGTGCCTGGCTGGAATCCCCCAAGGTGAGGGGGCACTTGCCTATGCCAACAGTATAGGGACACCATCCATGATTGAAGGGAAGCATCCTTTCGGTCTAACCACATTCTATATGTGCTATGGCTATAGTGGTTAACCCTAACAATCTTTGTAGGCTAATTAATTTCACACTAATTGGGTACAATCATGATACTAATGGCCATTGAATGACCACTAACTAATGATTAACCACAGGTGTTCGTTATAATTGCCCACCATAGGTGAGTCATAAATGACATTAACGATGAGCTAATTAATGACCTACTAATGGTGTACAACCATAATACTAATGACCATGGAAGGACCACTGCCTAGGGATTAAGCACAAGTGTATGGTATAACTGCCCAGCCCCAATAAGGGTGAGTCACAACTACAAGTGACATTTATGAGCAATGGAGGGGACCACTAAGTGAGTCGTAAATGACATTAACAAGCATAAAGGGATCACTAAGTGGTGCCTAATCACCATTACAGCTGTCACCAACATCCCTCCTAGGTTAAACTTAGGGGCAAAAGGAAAATCTGGAAAAATTATGTATTTGACAGAAGTTAAGAAACCAGATTCGCTGGTCTGGACCATTGTGTCCCGAATCCAGCGAATCAGACACGATTCAGTCAGACTCGTGTCCTTCCGATCGGGACACAATCGTGTCCCAATTCGCAGGACAAGATCGGCGAAAAAGTGACTTCTGCGGACTTTTAAAAGGTCGGTTTGGGGACATTTGTTCTCACTTTCACATTGTGTGTGGATTTGCAAGAGCAAAGGAGCATTTGCAAGGAGATTCAGCAAAAGGTAAGTGCATTTTCTCTCTTTTTTTTGCATTCAGTGTGCATGTGCATTTCTTTTACAAATTTGTGCATTTGTTGTTTATTTTTTTACAGCATTCATGGCTCAATCATGGGCAGCAGGAAAGGGGCAAAGGAAGGGGAAGAATGTCACCATTGGAGATGCCCCTCCTGTTCCAATTTCATCAGGGTCTGCCAGTGTTCCATCTATTGGATGTGGGGCTCCAACAGCAGCTTCAAATGTTGAGGGAAGGCAACAACCTCAAGATAACAAATATCTATTGTGGAAATATGTCACAAGAGAGTAAGGGTCAGGCAGCAAGATGAAGGGAGGAGGCAATGTTGCTTGGAAATGCAATTATTTCTGCAATAATTTCATGAGCACATATTACCGTGTGAAAGCTCATTCGTTGGCTTTACCAAGTTGTGGAATTGCAGCTTGTACACAGGTGTCTTTAGCAAAGAGGAAAGAAATGGAATGAGAGGCATTTGTTGGGGTGGCAAATGTCACTGCAAAAAAATTTTTAAAAAAAACAAGAATGATGACCCCCTTCCAATCTTGAGGAAAAACAGCAACAAGTTCCCATTTGAGAGTTTTTGCGGGAGACAAACAGCAAAAAGAAAGGCAATTGCACTTGGTCCAATGGACAAGATTTTCCAGAAAAAGAAACAGGAAGAGTTTGATCTCACCATTGCCTTTTTTCAATCAAAACTTCATATCCTTCAATGTTGCACGCTCACCCCTATTTATTGAGATGTGTCAAGCTCTAACTCAAGGGGCTCCATCAAGGTATGTGCCTCCTAGGTCATAGAAGTTTAGAACCACATTGTTGACGAAGGCAAAAAAAGAGGTGGACAAAATGTTTGAGCCTATTAAATCAGCATGGCCAACATTTAGGGTTAGCATTGTTTCTGATGGATGGACAAATCTAGCACGGCACCCACTCATCAACTTCATGGTGTCTTCCTTTAATGGTCCAGTTTTCTTGAAATCAGTGGATGCACTTGGAAAATACAAGTATGCACAATATATGGGTGAGTTGTTTATTAAAGTTATTGAAGATGTAGGTGTTGATTCTTGTGTGCAAATAATTATAGATAATGCACTTGTTTTGAAGGTTGCTGGCATGATTGTGGAAGCTAAATATCCACAAGTATTTTGGACGCCCTACATTGTTCATTAATTGAACTTACCAATTAAATCTATTGCTTCTAATGTGCTTTGGATTGAAAGCATTATTGAGGATGCACGGCATATCCGCAACTTTGTACAAAATCATACAAATTCCCTCACTATCTACAAGGAGTACACCAATCTATCATTGCTGAAGATTGCGGTTACACAGTTTGCCTCTTCATTCATCATGTTGAAGAGGTTGAGGGAGATCAAGACCACTCTTGGGGCCATGGTTATTTCAAAGTTTTGGTCCTTTTGGAGAAAGACAGATCAAACAACCTCAAAAAGAGTGCAGGACACATTGTTAGATGATGCCTGGTGGGAGAGGGTAGATGTACCTATTCAAATTATGGACCCTATCATTTATTTGCTTTGATTTGCAAATACAAACCAACCCATCCTAGGAGACGTTTATGAGGGATGGGATTCCATGATTGAGTCTATGAGGAGCATTATTTCACGAATTGAGTGCCTCGAGTATGAGACATCACCATAGGCTATCTTCACCACCATACAAGATATTCTTGCCAACAGATGGGACAAGAATTGCACACCTTTACATCATTTGGCTCACTCCTTGAACCCAAAATACTATAGCCATGAGTGGTTGAATGGTGGACCTTCCCGCAGATTCCTTCCTCACATGGATGGTGAAATCTCACAAGGGAGGAAAGATGCATTCAGGCGGATTTTTCAAGATAGAGCATCATTTGATGAGATCGAGGATGCCTTTGCAGATTTTTCCACTGGCATTGGTCGATTTGCAGGATATGATGTGATTAGAGACAAGGGCGCTAAGAAGCCCTATTCATGGTGGGCAACTCATGGGGAAACAAGCCCTCCTCTACAACAGTTAGCCATGAGGCTCCTCGCTCAAGTGACTTCATCCTCTTGTTGCGAGAGGAATTGGAGCACATGTGGGAATTTGTATAGTGTCAAGAAGAGTAGGCTTGAGTAGTCCAAGGCAGAGACAATGGTGTATGTGCACACCAACCTTCGTCTTATTTACAGGCAGAGGGATGAGTGGTTGAAGGGAAAGACAAAGATGTGGGATGTCTTTCCTGATGATATGGGTCTGGACAACAATGTTGAGTTGGCATTGGCCAACTTGGAACTCAATGAGCCAGTGCTAGAGCTTGTCACATTTGATGATGGTAATAATGTAGAGGGGTCATCCTCCACACCAGCAAATGCAGAGATGACATTGGATACCGAGAAGGAGGATGCAATAGAGGAGAGCAGTGGTGACCATGATGATGAGTACAGTGATGTTGATTTTGATGATGAGGATTGATGACTCATGAGCTACCTACTGCCTTGAGGCTTGTAGTTGTTTTGTTTTGTTATTTCTATTTGCCATTGGCATTGTACTACCTATGTAACACATTTTCATTTTGATGACTCAATGACAAAATTACAGTATCTTGTCTTTCTCCTATTGGATCATTGATGAATAGATCACAATTGTATTTGTGTGCATATTGTTACTTTGTATCTTTGTAAAACTTCCATCTAGATGAAGATCTATGTTTGAATTAATGAATTTGTATGAATTTGTGTAAGAAATTTCTAATTTTTAATATATATATATAACATGTTCGAACGTGTCCTGTACCAGGGGGTTACTGTGTCCAACACTCAAATCCGCGTGTCTCTTGTCCCCATCCGTGTCAAGTGACTTGGGACAAAATCATAAATTACATTCCAACATTCCCCCTTAATAATCACTTGGGTAAGTCATAGTACAAATAAGTTTGGCCAAATAAGTATTATAAGAATTCCCCTTGTTGTTTAATTGGGTAGAGAGTAAAACAGTGACCAATGCTGACAACATCCCAAACATGACAAACTGGAGAATAGAGATAAACACTCTAATGGAGAGAAAAAATGTGCAATATTGTAGCCTCCACACAAACCTCTTCAACACCAGCAAAGCAAATGGAGAGCCATATTTGAAAACTATAGCCCAAATGAAGACCTTCATCTAAATCTCTTTGGAACCAGTGCAGCAAATACATGGAAACTCAAATCCAAGTTTGAAAGTGAATATGCACATGTGGTCAAAGAGAGGCACAAATCACAGAACATTATCAAAGAACAATCTTCAAAAATTACATAGAAGATAGCAAAGAGGGTGTTGAAGCTAAGAATGTCCCGATAGAGACGCAGGTAATGATGTCAAAGATCACCTAGATTTCTCTAAACAAACAAACCAAGAAACTAATCAAGCCCTCATATTGATCAAAAAAAGCTCAATGAATGTTGAAAATACCACATGTAACAAGAAGGTCTTTACCATCCTATATACACATGCCAAAAAAGCCAAAAATAAAAGTCGTCATCAAAGATATCAAGCGTAAAGACCAGAACCGAGGTCAATCAATGTGCACTATATGATTATACAGTGGACAACATTAGTCAAAAGGAAATCCTCAAATAAAGTGCTTAAATTGCACCACAACCAATCTCAATCCAACCACAATAAGTCCTAGTAGTGGGTAACAAATCCACAATTTTTCCATTTAGAATTCTTAACTAAAAATTGTTGAATGGTGTTGTCATTGATGCCAGCATTGGTCTCTGAACGCTCTTAATATAAGTCATGGATTGCATTAGCTGGAAGCTCCAATGAACAAGATGCTCCAGAAGAAAGCAAGCCCCTGCGATGTTGTCATGATGTCCCGCATTTGATGATAATTTTGGAGGGAAAGGTCATTGTGTTTGGACTTAGGATCACCATCATTTGGTTCTCCTCATTATGCCAATTTCGACTGTAGGTGGGATGCCACAATGATCCTCTCAGTTGAGTAGATATCACTTCTTGAATTTGAAACCCCGAAATCACAATCAAGATCCCCAAAATAAGAGGATTAGGGTAGTTTGTTGGTTGACTTATTAAGTGGCACTTAGTCTCGAAAATATTTAATTAAATTATAATGGGCCTTTTAATCACTTGCATGCAGACTATCCCAATCTATGAAAGAGTTTGCTACTCATAAAATAACTAGATTAAAAGTCAGCCTCCAAGAATAATTCTTTTTGGCTCCAAAATTAAATTTGAATTTCAAAGTCAGCTCCCTCCCATTATCAAGTCGGCAGGCCCCTCCTAGAAGCCTCCACGACTACTATATATATGCAACTCGTTTGCTCTCCAAATTGGCAATTGCAATGCACATCTTTGAATGATTATCTCTTATTCTTGCGGCCTTGACTAGTCAGAATCATCTAGAGCAGAAGGTCGAAGTTGAAGAATGTTCATGGTTTAAATTTTGTTCTTGGTTATGGCTTTTCATTGAGTTTTCTTTGTGGATATTCAGACTTCTTACTGAGACAAATCTTGACACCTATTCATTGATCTTGTACCAAGACACGTTGAGAAAAAACTAATTTCAAACTGAGATATCATGAGGATAATTCGATCTTTTTAGAGGCATTGTCTAGCTCTGAATTCTTTGTGGGTTTCTCTGTGGTGATTTAGATTTCTATCAGGACTATTTTGTGACATAAATGTTCAGCCTTTGATCAGCATTGTGGCACACATATTTTCGACCGCTTTTGGCAGAGCTCTTTGCGATGCAACGAACCTTATTCGCTTGTGTAATAGACCTTATTCATTGGTGACCTCATTCGCTGGTGCAACAGACCTTATTCGATGGTGCAACAGACTTTTGTGGCTCATATCGAGCATAAACGAATTGATTGAGCAAATATTGTACTGCAGTTTGTTTTGTATTGATATTGAGAATGGGTGGATCCAATTTGAAAATGAGATGAAATTGTGGCATGCTTGCTAAATATGGTGGTAGGGTGGTGTAAGGCAGGAGGTTGGAGTCTCCTTCAAGTTGGAGTCTGAGAACACTTCAGAGTTGCAAGGTGGTGCTAGGGCAAGTTGGAGCCTGTGCAGGGGGATGAAGCATCTTTCCAGTTGGAATTGATAAACCAAGGCATTAAAGCGTCCTTCCAAATGGAGCTGGTAAACCAACACATTGGAGTGTCCTTTCAGTTGGAGTTGATAAATCAAGGGGTTGGAGTCATCAAGTGGTTGGATCCTCCTTCCAATTGTAGCTGGAGAATCTTGCAAGTTGGAGCTCACTATTGATGTAATCATTAAAGACCAATATTAAGAAGCACTTGGTGGGTTTTCTCCCAAAAGGGTTTTCAGTTTTCACCTAAAAAAATCTTGTATTATCTTGATGTCGTGCATTGTTGAATGGTGTTGTTAATTGTTCAGGTGATGTGATGATGCTCTCAAGTTTAAATATTAGCTAATTGAAATGAAATATTGATTCAGCCCCCTCCTAGTGTTTCAATGTAAGATAAACCACTAGTATACCAATAGAAAGATACATGGATGAAGATTGGGAATACCTCCAATCACAATGATGAGGGTGCCTACACATGGTGAATTGGGTGCTAAAAAAACACGAGGTGTACGGTCTAATTTTTACATATCAAAATCATATTCAGATTCTAGCATATATGTAGTAGACTAAGTCACCTAAAACAAGGACACAGGACACACTGGACAGGCAAATACGAGTCTGACACCGAGACACGAAGATATTACACAAATTTTCATGATGATATACATGTACATTGTAAGTTTGTAACATTATGTACAAGTTTACAACTAGAAGTAGAAATTAACCATGAACACAAGAAATTAACTAAAAATTGTAGTTTTCTCATTAAGTCGTCAAAATCAAAATGTATTACATAGGTGTTGAGTCCTGAGGACACCTGACTAGGAATGACAATGAAAAATAGCAAATACAAAACAAGACCGACACTAGAACCCGGAACCATAGAATAGGAAGGAAGAATCTCATAGGCTACTACCAGCAGGCTATAGGTTATGCCTATAGCTAATCAACATCAATACCACCACTGCTCTCTTTTGAATCCTCCTCCTCTGTATCCAATGAAATCTTTGCATCTGCTTCTGTGGAGGATGACCCCTCAAGAGTATCACGATCATCAAAAGTGACAAGCTCTAGCTCTGGGTCATTAAGATACAAGTTGGCCAATGCCAACTCAACACTGTTGTCAAAACCCATATCATTAGGAAACACATCCCACATCTTTGTCTTTCCCTTCAACCACTCCTCCCTCTGCCTGTAAATAAGACTAAGGCTATTGTGCACATCTACCATTGTCTCTGCCCTAGACTGCTCAAGCCTACTCTTCTTCAAACTATACAAATTCCCATATGTGCTCCAATTCCTCACACAACAAAAGGATGAAGTAACCTAAGAGAGAAGCCTCATGGCTAACTGTTGTAGAGGGGGGCATGTTACCCCATGAGTTTCCTGCCAAGAATAGGGCTTCTTAGCCCCCATATCTCTAATAACATCATAACCTGCAAATCACCCTATGCCAAAGGAAAACTCTACAAAGGCATCCTCCACCTCATTAAGGGATGCTCTATCCTGAAATATTTGTCTCAATGCATCCTTCGTCCCCTGTGAAATATCACCATCCATGTGAGGAGGGAATCTATGCGAAGGTCCACCATTCATGGCCATAGTATTTTGGATTCAATGAGTGAGCCAAGCAATGCAAAGGTGTGCAATTATTGTCCCAACTGTTGACAAGAATATCTTGTATGGTGGTGAAGAAGGCTTCCATCAATGTCTCATGCTCAGGGCACTCACTCTAAAAAAAATGGTCCTCACAAACTCAATCATGCAATCCCATCCCTCAGAAACCTCTCCTAGGATGGGTTGGTTTGTATCCGCAAATCGTAACAAAGCAATGATAGAGCACATGATCTTAATAGTAAGATCTACCCTCTCCCAACAAGCATCATCTAATACTATGTCCTTGCCTCTTTTTTAGGTTGCTTGATTTGACTTTCTCCAAAAATACCAAAACTCTGAAATATCCATGGCCCCAAGAGCAACCTTGACCTCCCTCAACCTCTTGAGCATGATGAATGCAGAGGCAAACCGTGTATTTGCAATCTTCAACAATGATAGATGTGTGTACTCTTTGTATATTGTGAGGGCATAGGTATGATTTTGTACGAAGTTGTGGATATGTCATGCATCGTCAATAAGTTTTCCAATCCAAGGCACAACAGAAGCAATATATTTAAGTGCTAAATTCAAGGAATGGACAATACAAGGTGTCCAAAGTACTTGTGGATATTTAGCTTCCACAATCATGCCAATAGCCTTGTAAATAGGTGCATTGTCTATAATGATTTGCACACAAGAATCAACACCTACATCTTCAATAACTTAATGAACAACTCACTCATATATTATGCATCCTTGAATTTTCCAAGAGCATCCACTACTTTCAAGGAAACTAGTCCATGCAATGAAGACACCATAAAGTTGATGAGTGGATGGCATGGTGCATCTATCCATCTATCAGAAACAATACTAACCCAACAATCTATCCATCCATCCATCAGAAACAATCTATCTTTACTCTTAGATGCAGTCACTCCTAAACATGCTCCAATTCCACAAGATGGTATGCCAAACAAATGTGCTTTCACACAGAAAGAGGTGTTATTTGTGGTGCCCCGCTTTAGTTGACTGACCCTAATATGACATTAGTATTGATATAGCCTTAAGCTCACTCATTATTCTTTGAGGACCTCACATTGAGGATTCAGACACTTGACTTTACTATTAGTGGATGTTATGATGACGATAGTTGTGATGGATGTGTTATTTCTAGTCGATGTTACAATGATGATAACTTTGATGGATATGTATGTTTTCTATTGATGTTGTGAGATAGTTGTTATTGATATGTATGCTTTATGTTGATGTTGTGATGATAATAGTTGTGATGGATGTGTTTGTTATGTTGGCTACTTACATTAGTTCTGGTTCACGGTGAACAATGATGTAGATGACCATGTCATGTTGATGATTTAACATATGCTATTTTGTCAATGACTAATGTTGTGAAACATTATTACTGGTGATTATCGAGTATCGTTGGAGACCACCAGATGCACCCGCATGTGATGAGGCAACGACATCTGATTTGATGGAATTAAATATTTTGTCTTTGAAATTTTAAAGTTCAGTTTGAATTTTGTTGTAAATTCTAATTACATGCCAATGGTTGCAGGCATAGGGTAGTTGCTTGGCCGAATGACTCACACATGGGTGATCGGGTTGTACAAATAGATGGAACTTCATGGGAGGGGTGGAACAGCGTCCTTGATTTCACCCACTAGAACTCATGTCGTGACTTTGGCTAGAAGGGTTGGGATACCTTCACCCTGAAGATCACGATGTCATGGGGGCAAACCCCAGATTGGGTCACTCACGAGGTTTTCACTAGGGGTGCACATCGAGGTGGATTCCTCAATCCCCAACACCATTAGTCTCACTCAGTGGACCAAAACCGGTTTGAACCGGGCCTCCGAACTGGAATAGGCCAGTTTGGTACTGAACCGGCTAGTTCAGGACCAATTCCAACGTAAAAATAAATAAAAATTTAAATAAACAACAAAAAAAAAAATTAAAATAAAATAAAATAAAAATTTATAATTCTCCCCTAGGCTAGCCAAATATTCAAGCCTATGGCCCTAGTATTGTTATACAATTCATGGTATTGTTAAATTCTTAAAAGTAAAAGTAACATTCTCCTTTATCTTTCATTTTCATCCTTTTACTTAAATTTTTAACATTACCATGAAATGACTGAAGGATGTTTGAGAGTGGTTCCAACCTCATTGGATTTCATATGGAGGAAGTAGAATTTTAGGTTTCACTCAAATCCAGCAGACTTAACAATTTTTCAGGATTTCATAATTTGAGGGATTGCAACATTTCCATTGGATTTTGTCATATATGAGGGTATGGAACTAGTATTTAATAAAGAGCACCAAGCCCTCTATGAACTTTGATGTTAGTGGCATTGGTTATCTAACTCCTCTATCATGACTCTACTAAAAATGTACCGATCACTCAAACAAAATCTTGACATGACATGCTACGTTTTTTCAATCTTATTTTAATGCCTAAATGGTTATATTGATGACGAAGACCCCAATATAGGAAATGGTTTTGATAATATATAGGCATATGTTGTAGCATGATTTTTTTTAGATGCTAGAGGCCATTTAGAGCCTATTTGTTGATGTATTTTCGGTTTAGAGATGCACTGGATGCTATTTTGGTTATCTGCACCCTTACATGCTATGTAAATGATAACTTTTGCATATATGTGTGTAAATGGTTTGGATTCATATCGATGCACATGAATACATTTTTTTCTTTAAAATATGAATATTTTATGTGCTTTTGGTAAACCGGTTTTTTTTTCGTTTTTTTACAGATTCCAACCGGTTCCCAGTCCACAAGGTTTTTCAGTTTGAACACCGGTGTGGTTCCTGATAACATTGGTCTCACTATAGACAGCAACACGAGAGAAGATAATGGTCTCTATCGTTGCACCTAGATCTTCCCCTCGTAGTCACTACATGCCTAAAGGGAAAGCAGCATGACACCCTTGGAACTTCTCGATAAGTTCTTGAAAGGCACGACCAACTTGGCACTCTTAGTGTCAAGAAGAAACTGGTTGGCGTGGAACCCTTGGAACTTTGAAGGGAAGTTTTCTTGAAGGGCACGACTGGACTTGGCATGCTCGACGTCAAGAAGAAACTACTGAATATAATCAAGATATGAAAATACTACTAATTCACATAAGGTGGTAAATGAGGTTTTAGAACCAAGGAAATTAAATCAAGAACAAAACTTGGGGTAAAGGGAGAATAGGAAGAAATAAAAACATTGTACTACTTGAGAACTCCACCCTTCCCATGTTGGAAAATATTAGGTAGATAATGTGCATTAGTATATTCATAGGTAAAAGGGGGGAGGAGGGGCATATAGAGTTATATAGAAAAATTAATCTTAAAATAGTTAAAGTTCATTAAGAAAAGAGGGTGGTGGTGAATAAAAATAAAGATTAATAAATTAAATTAGAGAAATTTAGAGAACCTCCATGTGGCAAGAGCCAGCATAAGAATATCCGTCTAAGAGGAAAATTGAGTTAAATTAGGAGGTAGTTAGGGACCAAATCTAAGACTTATCAATTGGTAATGAACACAAAATAAGGAGTAGAAAAGGGGGGTCAAAAGACAACTAGGAGAAGAAATAGGGAGCCTTATTGGAGTGAGGTAAATTTATTTTTGAATTAAAATTTAAATAAATAATTTTGGAGAGCCTTGGTGAGAGGGTGACACATGGGTGTGTGAATAATCAAACTTTTGGATTAATAAAAACAATTAATTATGCATGAAATGCCAAATGTCACCTATGAAGCATCCTATAAAAGATGGGGTATGCTTTGGGAGAAGGGACCTTTTTTCCCTATTGTTATGTGGATGAGAGAATTTCATTGTGAGTAACTAAAATCTATACTGAGTTTGGTGAGTTGGAGTACTCTAGAGAGGGGACTATTGAGCCAAGAGTGCTCTGCGCCATCAACTAGCTATATTCCTTTATTGTACAGCCCCATTACAGCTCGGAGTTCCGTGGGGAAGAAGAATACCCAAGGAGTAGGCTGAGAGGTCAACTGGTGGAGTAATTTCAAACAAAAATGGTCTCATCTCAAACATAATAGGAATGAAAATTACATATCTATGCTTACCAAGTCCACCATCAGTATACCATCTATGAAAATTCCAAAACTAGAATCCTATTGCAGCAACTGGAAATTATTCTCGTAATTGTTAATTTTATTTAACAATTTATTTGTTGTTTTCTACGACAAATACTAAATAAATCACACTACAATCTACACAAATAAAATTGCAGAAGAATAAACGCTAGAAGAAATGCTAGCACATACACAAAAAATGAACACAATTATTTTTGGACAAAAGTGTCCGGAAAAACCCAACTTGTGAAAATCAATGCAACAGTGAGGATTTTATTTCATTATGCAGCAATGAAATCTAAGTACATCTATGGATGCCCAACTGGCAATCCAAACAGCAAGAAAATCTAGGCAAAATACCTAAGGGAAATTACCCTTCTCCCTCAAGCAATTTTTGGCATGGCTTTATCTACCAAAACTCGTCCTCCTGGAGCTCTGTGTGAGCCTCTGTGCTACTCTGAGTTGTTGGCAGGACAACTTACCTCGGATTGGGCTCTAATAAAGCCATTTGGCCTTTGGATGCCAAGGAAATCATCTCTTCGACCCGTTGGGACTTTTTCCTGACCTTTGGAACTGAGAACGTTTTCCTTCCTCCAAATTGAACTGTCTCGCTGAAGCAACTGCATTGTCCCTCAGCGCTGCCTCTCTGGGATAACTCGGCCCTCTTGCTGCTGCCTCTCTAGATCTCGAAATATTTCCTTCAGGTCATTGTTCCTGCCCCTCACACTGCTTCGATCTCACTGACTCTCTCTCCCACAACTGACTATTGCTACTCTGGAAATCGATCTACCAATGAAATCGAACTACTAAAGTGTATTCTCCATCACCATATCGACCTCCTGTTATAATCCTCTATTGGAGCAGCAACAACAAAGATTAAAACTTAATCAATCGCTAGGATCATCTTGGAGTCTATTCGTGTGAGTTTCTAGACTATTCTCGCCTTATTTCAATTAATACAGATTAATTAACCATATTCCCTAAGTTTAGACATAGGAAATATTTAAAAATCGGTTAATAAATCTAATTCAAACACTTCTAGGCGAAATTTCCAGAAACAATTTCTGCATTTTGGAGATCTCATGTATTCTAGCCTCTCCACAAAGTTTCGTGGCTAGAACACATATAATGCTACAAAAACTAACGCTCACTCTTAGCGAGGAATGTGTTACAGTGTTGCACCAGCTGCCACAACACCCTGTCTCTGCATCATCTCCTATCACGTTGTTGATGTTCGGCTACTCCTACCCACCCATCATTGTGCAACTCTAATATGTGTTGCATCTGTGTTGTTGTTGACCCTATTGAATTGCTGCCAACACTGCAACTCCCTCTCATCTGATGTTGTTGCAACAACATCTACAACTAAGAATCATCCAAAACTTAACCAACCGTGTTCAGTATGATGCATTTGTCAACAGAGTCTTGACTGCTACTAGTGTTAAATTTGGACAACTAGGTCCAAACTCCATCTTGTGATGCTAAGATGAAGATTCCAATATTTGTATTGGATTCCTCTTTCGGAGAGGTGTAAAATCGATATAAAATTGATTGTAATCTGATGAGCAGAACATTTATTTTGAATTTATTATTTATAATAAATTTAAGTACAGGTCGGCCTTAAGGTTTTACACCCCCAACAGAGGTGTCACATACCTCAATGATGGATATAAATACAGTCAATGTTGGAGAGCTTTTCACTCATCTCATCACACATCTTCTCCTTTGATTATCTACAAGCATTTGAGAAGCAGTTTCATCTCCCACGTGAGAAGAAGGACGAAATCTACTACAGCTAAAGGACGAAATTTACCGCAGCAAATTTTCTGCAGTTAGGGTTTCTGGGCAAGTTTGACCAGCGTTGACTTTGGTCAACGCATGGTCCGTTTGAGCTGAAATTTTGTGGAGAATTCGATTTTTGTAGGCCGTACTCATTGGCACAAAAATCGAGGTCAAAAGATTGACCGAAGTTGGAGTTGTGTTGACTTTCTTGTTGCTGCCCTGCGTTGACTTTTTCTGGACTGCGTTGACTTTTTGGGGTTGACTTTGAGTTGACTGGATAATTGATTTGAGGACTGTTGTGACACATTTTGGGTTGGCTGACCAAGAAGACTTTGCTGGTTGAAGCATCCTGCTGATCGCCGTAACGCACCAACACATTCTCCTGTTTCTGGTTTGTCTTCTATAGATCCATTGGTATGTTCTATCAACATTTTACTTAACTATTTATGTGATTGCTGTTATAAAAGTAAAATTGCATCAAGCATAGAACATCTACAAAAATTTACATGGTATCAGAGCTGAGGTGAAGACAAGCCCTAACTTATAGCAATCACCATCTAAGAAAATGGGTTCCACAAGTTATGGCTTCAAGGAGGATGACAAGTTGACTGGAAGGGATGACTTCCATGCTTGGAAGATGATATTAGATCTCAAATTGGAAGACCATGATCTCATGGACTATGTACTGGGTAAGATACAAGAACCTCCATCCACTGCTACTGCTGCTGCTGAAACCAAGTATAAGAAGGGGGAGACTGTGCTAAAAGCTAATGATCGAAAATCCACACATAAAATTGGTGTTGCCTACATATTCCGGAGTACACCACATCCAAGGAGATGTATGATAAGTCAAGGAGCAAATGTTCAAAGTAGACAATGCAACCAAGTTCTATTCTTCAAGCAGAATCAATTGGAAGAATCTCAAAAAGGCGGTGGATGAGTCCGTCCAAACATACTTTCGAAATTGACCGAGATCGTGAATAACTGTCAAGCATTGGGGAGACAATACCGTATCAGAGATGGCACTCATCGCACTTCTGGAGGGTTTCGACATGAAAACGGCAGCATTCAACACTACCATTCTCAATAATAATACAATTCCTAACTTTGACGAGCTATTGTCAAGATGCATGCAAGAAGAGACAAGAATGAAGGAATACGAAAATGACAGAAATGCTGCCTACGCTACTCATTCTAGAAAGAAGAACTCTGCTGGTCCAAAGAACAAAGGAAGAGCAGGGGCCCAAGGAAAGAAGGGCAAGCGTTTCACTTGTCATAAGCCTGGTCACTATGCTAGAGAATGTCCTTTCAAGAAGGATTCTCCCGATAGAGATGACAACAACAACAACCGAAGGAATGGAAATCAAAGAAACAACAGGTCCAAAGGAAAGAGGAAGGCTCCCTCTGGCGGAAACAATCAACCTTTCAAAAGGTCTAGAAACTCCAGGTATGAGGAGTCAAATGTTGTTGATAAAAGAAATGAATACATTCTTGTATCTGCCCTCTCCGCTGCATCCCCGCCCGACACTATGGATGTTTGGCTGATAGATAGTGGTGCCTCAAGACACATCACTGGGTTCAAGGAAGCACTTTCTGACATGGTTGAGAAGGATACTAATCTGGAAATTATCCTTGGAGATAATGCCACATATCCCGTGAAAGGGACAGGGACTGTGACCCTCCACTTGTCTCAAGGACAAGTCCTACATTTGTAGGATGTACTCTATGTACCAAAATTGAAGAAAAACCTTGTGTTTATATCAGCCATCGAAGACAAAGGCTTCAATGTGGCATTCACCGATGGAAAGGTGCGCATGTGGAAGAAGAATCTCAAGGAAGCTATCGTGATTGGTTTTAGAGTTGGAACACTCTACCAGGTTGAAGGAAGTCCACTAGGAGCTATGACATGTGATACTATCCGACAAACTGAACTATGGCACCAGAGGTTTGGACACCTTCATTACAAGGCCCTTCCCAAAGCAAGGAAGGTGGTGACAGGGATGCCCGATTTTGGAAATAATCATGAAGGTGTATGTAAGGGTTGTGCCGAAGGAAAGCATACAAGGGGACCTTTCCCCTCAAGTGTCACAAAGACATCTAATATTTTGCAACTGGTCCATTCTGATCTATCTGGTATGCTACCCGTAACATCCCTGGGAGGATGTTCTTACTATATGACATTCACTGATGACTTCTCCCGCAAAACCTGGATATACTTCTTGAAGAAGAAGGATGAGGCTTTCATGTGATTCTGTACCTTCAAAGCCTTGGTGGAAAATATGACAGGGAAGAAGATCAAGATTTTGAGGGCCGACAATGGCACTGAATATGAGTCAATCAAGGACTTTTGCAGAGACGCTAGCATTAAGAGGGAGACTACTACTGCCTATACTCCTGAGCAGAATGGCATTGCTGAACGAAAGAACAGGACCATTGTGGAAGCTGCTTGTGCCATGCTATGTGACCAGGGTCTACCGAAGTTTCTGTGGGGAGAAGCTGCGAATACTGCTATATACATTCAAAACCGATGCCCTCATTCCACCCTGGACTCCAAAACTCCCGAAGAGGTTTTCACAGGTAAGAAACCTAACGTCTCACATTTTAGAATTTTTGGATGCCCTGTTTATTTTCATGTGCCAAAAGAAAAGAGAAGTACGCTGGATGCTTCTGGGAAGAAAGGAATGTTTGTGGGCTACAGCGAAACCTCTAAGGCCTATAGAGTCTATGTACCTAGTCAAAGGGAAGTAGAAATATGCCATGAAGTCACTTTTGACGAAGATGCTTCCCTGAAGAAAGTAGTAGATCTTCCGAGATCTGAGGAAAATCATGAAGCAAGGCCTGGAAATCAGGAAGAACCACAGGATGAGACAATCCCTGATGTTGAAGGACCAATGGACCCAATAGATCCATCTCCCTCACTGAGAAAGAGACCATCATGGCTCAGGAACACTCTCGAAGATGCCGAGGGACATGCTGCCCCGAGGGGGACATTCCGAGAAAGCAAGAAGTCGTGTAGATACCAAGGGTATCTGGCTGCCATGAGTACTATTGTACAATCTGAACCTGGATCTTTTGAGGAAGCCGTAAAGCATCAAGTCTGGAAGGATGCTATGCACGAAGAATACGAGTCCATAATGAAGAATGATGTCTGGGATGTGGTTCCAAGACCGAAGGACAAATCAGTTGTCACCGCGAAATGGCTCTACAAGATCAAGCATGGATCTGATGGAAGTGCTGAAAAGTTCAAGGCAAGATTTGTTGCCCGTGGCTTCTCTCAAAAGGAAGGAACAGATTATGATGACATATTTGCACCTGTGGCACAATATACCATTTGCACCTGTGGCACGATATACCACCATTCGATCAATCATAGCCCTTGCTACTACGCAAGAATGGAGTCTTCATCAGATGGATGTCAAGACCGCTTTTCTGCATGGTGCAATAAAAGAAGAGGTATATGTGGAGCAACCTCTGGGGTTTGAAGTCCAGGATCGGGACACTCATGTCTGCAGGTTGAAGAAAGCCCTCTACGGGTTGAAGCAAGCACCCAGAGCTTGGTACGAGAGGATAGATAGCTACTTGATGAAACTGGTCTTCACTCGAAGTAATGCTGATCCGAACCTTTACTTCAAGGTTGTCCAGGGGAAGCCTCTCATTCTGGTGCTGTATGTGGACGACCTCTTCCTGACAGGTGCTGACCCTCTCATTCATCAATGCAAGAGGGTGCTTGCTGCTGAGTTCGAGATGAAGGACCTAGGACTGATGCACTACTACCTAGGCCTGGAGGTCTGGCAGAGACCTGGAGAGATTTTCCTTTCTCAAGGAAAATATATTGTGAAAGTTTTGGAAAGATTTGGTATGGTGAATTGCAAGTCCGTGTCAACACCAATGGAACTCAACTTCAAGAAATTGAGTGGCAGCGCTGCTGGGCCCATATTGGCAAATCCTACTGAGTATCGTCAACTCGTAGGGGCTCTGATGTTCTTAGTGAACACCCGTCCAGATATATGTTTTGCAATGAACACTTTGAGTCAACAGATGGTTGAACCTCATCACTTTCACTGGGTTGGTGCCAGGAATCTTCTGAGATACCTTCGGGGCACGATAAACCATGGGCTGAGATACACTGCCGGGAGTGTGACACTCCGTGGATATACTGATGCCGACTGGGCTGGCAGTGTGGTGGATCGTAAGAGCACATCGAGATGTTGCTTCAATCTTGGTTCTGCTTCGATTTCATGGATGAGTAGGAAGCATAAGTCGGTGGCTTTGAGCACCGCAGAGGCCGAATACATTGCAGCAAGTATGGCCTGTTGTGAAGCAGTTTGGTTGCGAAAGCTCTTTAGTGAGCTGTTTGGACATGTGCTAGATACCACCGTGATACTCTGTGATAACCAGAGTGGGATTCGCTTGACCAAGAATCCTATGTTCCACGACCGATCCAAGCATATTGATATCAGGTACCAATTCATCCGGGATATGGTACAGCAAGGCGCCGTAAGGCTCGATCATATAGGAACTGATGAGCAGGTCGCGGATATTCTCACTAAGCCCCTGGGGAAGGTCAAGTTCCTAACCTTCCGTGAGAGACTTGGTATCGTGGAATGACCCTATGATGTGGGTCCTGTTGGACGATGAGCTCTGGGGGGCTTTGGGGACAACTTCTCGGAGCTATGAGCAACCACAAGGCTAGGCTTGCCAAACCTTGTTGGTGTGCTTGGACCCCATCGTTGTGATTATTGAGTTGGTTCACCTCTCATTATCTGTGCCCCATATGCATCCTACCCATTGAGTTCAGGGCTCATGGGAAGTACCTCTCATTTGGCCAATGAGGTGGGAAAAGCTAGAGACTAGTAGCAAAGACTGATGGACACATCAAAGATTGTCGTACTCTCTATCTAGGATGGCACGGTCCAACCACTTGATCTGGGATCAAGTCTAGTGACGTCTCGGACCTCCGCCTGACTTCAGGTCAGATGAACCAACTTCGGGTTGGTTGGAGACTCTTTGTGAGTCCGACAGAGGTTTTGACCTTTGGGCTGAATCTGTCAGTGGGGAATGATGTTTTTGTCACTGACCCACTTCTGTTCTGAAATAAAGAGGCCAACAAAGCAAGTTACGGCGGGATGACGCACGATGTTTGATTGCACTGGTGGATGGAGTTCTCCCTAGTTGAGAGGGAGTGTTAAATTTGGACAACTAGGTCCAAACTCCATCTTGTGAAGCTCAGATGAAGATTCCAATATTTGTATTGGATTCCTCTTTCGGAGAGGTGTAAAATCGATATAAAATTGATTGTAATCTGATGAGCAGAACATTTATTTTGAATTTATTATTTATAATAAATTTAAGTGCAGGTCGGCCTTAAGGTTTTACACCCCCAACAGATGTGTCACACACCTCAATGATGGATATAAATACAGTCAATGTTGGAGAGCTTTTCACTCATCTCATCACACATCTTCTCCTTTGATTATCTACAAGCATTTGAGAAGCAGTTTCATCTCCCACGTGAGAAGAAGGACGAAATCTACTACAGCTAAAGGACGAAATTACCGCAGCAAATTTTCTGCAATTAGGGTTTCTGGGCAAGTTTGACCAGCGTTGACTTTGGTCAACGCATAGTCCGTTTGAGCTGAAATTTTGTGGAGAATTCGATTTTTGTAGGTCGTACTCATTGGCACAAAAATCGAGGTCAAAAGATTGACCGAAGTTGGAGCTGCATTGACTTTCTTGTTTCTGCCCTGCGTTGACTTTTTCTAGAATGCGTTGACTTTTTCTGGGGTTGACTTTGAGTTGACTGGATAATTAATTTGAGGACTGTTGTGACACATTTTGGGTTGGCCGACCAAAAAGACTTTGCTGGTTGAAGCATCCTGCTGATTGCCGTAACGCACCAACACATTCTCCTGTTTCTGGTTTGTCTTGTATAGATCCACTGGTATGTTCTATCAGCGTTTTACTTAACTATTTATGTGATTGCTGTTATAAAAGTAAAATTGCATCAAGCATAGAACATCTACAAAAATTTACAACTAGCCTCTGCACTATCTACTAAAGACTTTGTGTTGATGCTAACTCTGCATTGTGCCAACTCTGCTCTGCACTCCCCATCATCTCACTGCTACTAGTCACTACAACTATCACTCTGGCATTTGACTGCACCAACTGCCATTGGTACATCCTGCTATTGAATATTGTGGGCCACGTAGCCAGGTATTGATCCAAGACATGGACTCCTCAAGGATCCAACAGCTCTCTAGGGCTACAAAACCAAGCCACCCTGTTGACCAGTCTTTGTCAACAACACCATAGCAGTACACCCCCATCTTTTCAAATGGGATTTATCATGTTCGAGGTGTTCACGCCATTCAGATTTCATCGTCAGTCCACAGTTTTGTAAATGATGTAAACCCTTTATGCATGTTCATGATGTAAATGATCTAAGTAAAACTATCATGTATGTAACAACCTAGGTAAGCCTAGTATTTTGGTGACGATTTCTATCCTAGGAGGTTTTTTGTCTCACTGATTCATTTGTGTTTCTCGACACAAGTGATTGGCAGAGTTTTTCCTTCCAGCGTCACCCCAAAGCTAGGGTGGATTTTGTCGTCAAGATACCAAGTGAGTCCTAGTGTTTTCTATCGAGTCTTTGTAAAAGTAGTTTGGGAATAATCCTAGCTAATTGGCTAGATTATTTTATTACAAGCTACTTGGTCTACTAGATCATGTTTTGAGTCGCAAAATTGAGTAACTATTTTGAGGGTCTATCACGAATGGGTTTTCCCCCTTCATGTGCCAACACGCATTTATCTTATGTAAAGAGGGTTGGAAATAAAATCAAAAAAATCCTATGCCAGAAATTTAATTAATTTAAAGTTCTAAGTGATTTAAAATTCTTCAAAAGCAAAACTCGTGGGTCCCTAAAAAATAAATTTTTAAATGTCTCTCAGGCCAAGGGAATATTGTGAATTTCGAGAAATTTTGGACCCTTGGGACTTGGTGGATAAGTCAAAGTCAAATTTTTTAGGTAATTAACTCAAAAATATTATTTTTAAATTAATTAAAAAGGAATTAAATGATAAATTCAAATTTCCTCAAAAATTTATAATTTCGACAAAGGAGATTAAAAGATGATTAAATCTTTTTAACGGTCGAGATTACTTTGACGGGGATCAACCGAACTAGCCATTGGAGATTTTATCTTATAAATTAGAGGTCTTTGTCTGTCATAGTCATCCGATCTTTTGATCGTGTACTTGCTCTTGAAGTTCTCCTATAATATTTTTTGAATAATACAAACGAAGTCTTTGGGGTTTAATTTTGATGGTGGTGTTCCTCTTCAGCATTTTATGGTAAACATGTTCTTTATATTATGTCGGTAATTATTTTAATGAATTGTTGATTAACAGCTCTTGTAGAGTAATCTATTGCACAGGTATCTTGCTTAGTTTACTGGACTTAGAGAGAGAATTTTAATTGGATTGAGTTAGCAGGTATCTTCAACTCTTGAAAATTTCATTTTTATCTTATTTCTCTATTGATATCACGCTTTAACTCTAAGTGTGCAGAAATCTTTCGGATTTAGAATTGGGTGTTTGGAGAAGTCTTCGACTAGACCAGCTGACTCCCAAAGAAATAAGATCTAAAGAGCCCTTTGGAACTAATTCCCCAAGCTTATCTTAAGTTCTCTTCTTGCAGGGTTTTTCTAGGGATTGTGCCTAAATTAAAAATTTATCTTAACTTTTATTGAATTTAAAGTTAGATCTGGCTAGTACGAGCCTTAGATCTTCAGATCTGGGAGCGAAGTCAGACTTATGCTCCTCAGTCAGACTTATGCTCCTCAAATCTGATAGATCTGCAACTCTTGTGCATAAATCTATAGATATACTATATAGATTTGTAACTTATTTGTATAGATCTGTAATTTACATGTGTAGATCTAAAGTTTTGTAACATAATTTTGAGTTCTAATTTTGAATTCTCTATTTTTGTACATATTGGGTATTGGGTTTTTCTCTTTTCACTTGCGCAAGAGTAGATCTGAAAAATTAGCCAAGGAAATCTTCAGATCTGAGCCAGATCTAGACCCTAGAGGGCAAGATCTGGACTCAATATTTGTTTACAGGAATAGATCTAAAAAATCAACCAAGAAAATCTTCAGATCTGAGCCAAATCTAGACCCTTGAGGACATATAGGCTTTTGAGGCTATTTTTGCAGGATTTTGGTCTCAAAAAATCTAATTTTCAAGCAGCAACATTATCCCAAAAATTTCAAGAATTTTCAACTGTAGGATCTTCAAAGCCTTGGGCTAAGGGTTTGATCTCTAAACCCTTATTTTCTGCAGTATTTTATTACACCAAGAAAATCACAAATAATTAGACCCTAAAAACACATCTTATATGGTCAAAGTTGTTCCTCATTTTCAAAGTTTTTGGCCACTTGGGCATCTTTAATTTTGCCTAAATCTGACTTTGAAGCTTGCTGGAAAACACTGCATCACTGTGAAAAAACAGATCTGAACATTTCTGATGCATATCCTAAATAAAGTCCAAAAATTTTGAATTTTCAGTTTTTCGGCAAAACTTACTATTTTTAAACATTGTGAGGATCATTTTCAGTATTTTCAGTTTATTGATCTGTTATCAATTTACTACTGTTATAAACTTATCAATTCTGAAAATCACTGAATCAGATTCTCTCAAAGCCTTAACATTGAAGTTTTCAAGTTTTAATATATTTTTGCTATTATTGGAAGTATTTGGCAACTATTTTTGGCAATTTTATCTTGCTAATCTGTCATTGTTTCACTGCTGAAATAAAAATATCAGATCTGAAATTTCTCTTAATCAAGCCCTAAAAATTGATTTTTCTTCAAGTTCAATAATTGTTGAAATTTAGTTACCGGAGGACAGGTGGTTTCCTAAGGCTTTGATCTTTGGCCTAGGGAAAAGTGTCTAAATGTATCTCACTTTTTCTCTTAAAGTGACTTTATAAGTTGTAAAGTCAAATCTAATTTAAAAGTGACTTTAAGTAATAAAGTTATCAAGTATGATTTTAAAGCGACTTTAATAAAGTATAATGTGAAATTAGAAAGTGAAAAGTGACTTTGGAAATAAATGACTAAGAGAGTCTTTATTACACTGAGGTGAATTAAAAAATAGAAAGTGAGATTTAAATGCACCTTTAATCTCAGCCCTAGTTCTAAAGCTATCTCAGCGATTGGATTTAGAGATTCCCCAAAAGTAACTTAGGGTTAGGTTAAAGGAGGAAAATGAGAAAAAAGATCATTAAGTCTTTCATGAGCAGATTGAGAGAAGGAGGAGAAGAGCGCTGGAGAAATTTCTGGGCTTGAGAAAGTGAAGGAGAGGGGCAGTTCAGCAAATCTATACAGCAGAGAGAGGTTGCACGCATTTCGAGGCAGCAGTCCGTACAGCATTAATTAACATGCATTTCGAGGCAGATTTCTATACAACAGCTTGAGGCACTGATTTCGAGGAGAAGGACAACACAGAATCGAGGAGAAGGCACTGCAAACTAAAGGCATGATTTCCGAGATTGCTGGGCACAGTTTTCGAGATAGCATGCATGGTTTTCGAGGAGGTACTACTGTACTTTTATGTACAGTTCGTACTGTCCGTACGATCGTACAGCTAAGTATTGGGCAAGAGTTTCAAGGTTGTGCACTTCTGTAGTAAATTTCTGTTTTGACTATTTTGCTAATTTGGCACATTTTCTGAGATGGAGGTGAGCACGGAAAACGAGATAAGTTTGTACATTGTTTGCTGGAATTTTTCCTATATATTTCACTTCTCTGTAAAAACATTTTCCAGAAATAAAGAAGAGCTTCGAACTGGTTTTCCCCAAGAGTTGTAGGGGGTTTTTCCAAGGTCATGTTGACCAAAAATCAGCATGTCATTTTCTGTGTGTGGCTGATATATTTTCTGAGTTTTTATTTCTGCATTTTTCAACACTTTCAAATTTCCAGAATTTGTGTTTTCAGAAAATATTTATTATTTCCAGCTTGTTGAATGTATGGTTATAGAATGGGCATTTAACTACATGGGAGTAATAAGGAGAAAATGATAATCGGGGTTAGGCTAAAATTTCTACATGGTATCGGAGCCAGTTTGCTAAAAAGTGCAGTTTGAGACAGCAAAGAGAAAAATTACAGCAAGCTGATTTTATACACAGAAAACTGAACCTTTACCACAACAGTGAAATTTTCAGTTTATTAGGACAGCGAGCATGTCTTTAGGCTTGAGGGTGGAGAATAGATTGGATGGGCATAGCAACTACAATACATAGAAAAAAAGAATGCAGAGCATCTTTGAGGAGGCAGAAGTCTGGGATATAATGGTGCATACCCAACAGCACTCTATAAATGTGCCTACTGACGATGTTCAGTTGGCAGATTTTAACAAGAAGAATAACAAGAGTGAGAGATTGATTCTGGATAGTATTAAAGACCATTGCATTCCTCATGTGAGAAGAAAGAGACTTGCTCATGAGATGTGGACAGCCTTGACCAATCTCTACCAAAGTACCAATGAGAACAGGAAAATGGTCCTAAGGGAGACGCTGAAGGCCATTAAGATGGCAAAGACTAATAGCGTTACTGCATACCTCACAAAGATCACTAATGTGAGAGATGAGTTGGTAGTAGTTAGAGAGGTCATTCCACCCACTGAGTTGGTGCGGATTACACTGAATGGCCTTCCCAATACATGGTTGAACTTTGCTGATGGGATTGTTGTACGGAAAACCCTTCCCACTTTGGAGACGTTGTGGGATGATTGTATACAGAATGAAATCAGAAAGAACCAGCTTGGGGCAGCCAAACCAGTTGAGGTGTATGACAATGTAGCACTATTAGCAGGAGGTAAGAAGGGCAAGGGAAAGAAGCAAGCTTCCACAAGTGGTGGTGGGGGCAAGGGCAAAGGTAAAGGTAAAGGTTAGAAGGTGAACGCGCAGAAGGACTATTCCAAAGTGAAGCGTTGGAATTGTCAGAAGATGGGACACTATGCAGTTGTGTGTCCGGAGAAGAAGAAGATGGGACACTATGCAGTTGTGTGTCCGGAGAAGAAGAAGAAGAGAAAGGACAAGACCATGGCAGCATCAGCAGAGATAGAGGACTTTTCGGAGAGTTTTGACCGAGAGTTTGGGTTCATTGCTTGTAATGAATAAAATAATAAAATAATGTAAATAGTGATTAATTAATTAGTTAGTAATTAGGTTGAAAGGCCATGTTTGATAAGACATGACCTTTCGTGAAGAGGCACCTGCGTAGGTATATAAGCAGGGCTCATTTGTAACATTCAATCATCTCATCTCATTCTTCATACCTTTTATATAATAAAATTTGTATCCTCAGATATTTTTATATTCCAAGTCTTCTAGAATATTTAACGTGAGAAGGAACTTTGTTCGCTTCATTGCTTGTGAGTCCACTAGTGCAGGATCACCTGCCACGGAGGTTGGAGCAGTGTGGAAAAAGTCGGGAAAAAATCGCGACTTTTTGAAAAAATCGGGATTTTTTGAAGCAGCCGATAAAATCGGCCGATTTTTTCGCTACTTTTTCAAAATCGAAAAAATCGGGATTTAATCGTAAAAATCCCAACTTTTTGCCGACTCAAATGAAAAAATCATGAGTCAATCCGCGCGGCCAAAAAAAAACCCGAAAATCGATTTTTATTGGTCATTTTTGTCGATTTGCTGTCGGTTTGCAACTTTGCTGTGTTGACTGTTTAGCGCTGTGAGAATCAAGAGGGTTAAGAGTTTGAGTGATCGGGCGTTGAAAATTGGAGTCATAGACCACCGCTCCAGGTTGCTCGATTGAAGGTTTACGTTTGTCATTCTTCGAATCTCCACAGACCACCGCTCAAGGGCTTCCATTTTTCCACAGACCACCGCTTGACTTTGAAGTTTGAGGTGTCGGCTGCCGAGGTTTCTGCTGCGGCCAGGTGAGTTCCAATTTCCAAATGCCACGGTTAATAACTTAACATGCCACGGTTAATAACTTAAGTCTTAAAACGTATTCTACAGCCGCTGCTTAATGCACCAAACTGAAACGATAACATGCTCTTAAACGTATTTTTTTATTTTATTTTATCAAATTTCTTGTCAAGCCTATGCTCCAATGTTGACGTCCTGGCAGGAGCATTGTTACAGAAATTTGTCTAGACTCTAACAGTCACATAATTTAAATAGTTATGAATATTGTTGACAGTGACAACCGTTGCATAGATTGTCTACTCAGCTCACTAACTAGCTCACTGTCAATATGATTTACAATAAGCATTGATGTTCATCACTGTTATAACTTATAAGTCCTTCTTCAAGCTAGGCACCCAATAAAATTAATTTTGTAGTTTCTTTCAAACTGAAGAAAGCCAATTCAATAAACTAGCTACAGGAGTTATCCTATTAATAATTAAGATGGCTTCTTCTAAGGTGAAGATAAATTCACACAAAGAATTCCACACAAAGCTGAACTTTTTGTTTGAACAGCGTCAATTCATTTTGATTGTCAAGGGAATAGAAAGTATCCAACAGTAACTGCAATGACAAATTATTAAAATTTATTGATCCCAGATTTTATTAACTTTGGTAATAGTGGTTTGTTGTGATGGGCAATTTTTTATTTTTTTTTTTAT